>OX451737.1:488266059-488808141 GCA_948472305.1 Vicia faba
ACCCGAGTTTAAAAAATGAGGGTTTTTTTCTGAATAGAAAAAGAAACTCCTACGTCAAGGCTCAAAGGGGTTAACAAAGGTTTCACTCCCTTATATCTCCGGTATTTGAGGATTTGAAACAATGCATGTACATCGTCAACAAGGTTTTATCCAAAAGCATACAACCAGAAAATTTGCATTTTAATATCATCATCCTCCTCCCAATCTCTGCCTAGTAAAGAGAATGGGTAACAAGTTGGTATCATAAAGCAACTTAAAATTTAAGACCAATACGAGTGAAACGGATGAATTTCTTCAATACAAACATACTCATTGTATTAAGATTAAACATTCAAATGTAAACAAGTTCTTACATGCAAACAGTGCAATGATAAACAAGAAAAATTAAAAATGAGAAAGCAGTAAAAAATTCTAATAAACTAATATGAATCTCTTATCTGGACTTGAGTTGAAGGTAACATTTCCCAAGCTTTGGAACTATCAACGACAGAGATTCATTCATGCCCTGCTAACGAATTGTTTTGAACATTAGGGCCAATGTCCTTAAACGACAAGATACCGCTTCGGACCAACCTCTGAACATCGACCTTCAAAGCAAAGCAATCTCCTAAATCGTTCCCAGGAGCATCCTGATGAAAGGCACAAGAAGCGCCAACCTTATATCCTCTTGGCAGTTTTTCAGGAACAACTAGTCGAGCTCAAGTTTGAACCAGATTCTTCTTCAACAAAGAAGGATACAGCTCTGTGTATGTCATTGGAATTGGATCAAAGATCATTTTCCTCTGATGACATTGTTATTGATTTTCTTGTTGAGGTGCCCTCTGATATGCAATAGCAGTCGGAGCGGCATTCATAACACGAGTAACTGAGGCGACTTGCTGATGACGCTGATAATTCTTTCTAGGAGCGTTTACCCTTCTCTCTTGCATAACAGCATTTGTATCCCCCTCTTTCTTCTTTGTAAACCCATAAGCTGGCTTTTTCACCCCTTCGGATCCTTCACCCTTTGTCAAACGGCCTTCTCTTACTGCCTCTTCTAGGCGGACACCCATTCATACCATCTCTGTAAAATCACTTGGGGCACTTGTTACCATCCTTTCGTAGTAGAAAGCGCCTAGCGTCTTCAGAAAAATCTTAGTCATTTCCTTCTCCTCCATGGGAGGAATCACTTGTGCAGCCACTTCGCGCCATCTCTGCGCATACTCTTTGAACGATTCTCTGTCTTTCTGAACCATGGCCCTAAGCTGGTCATGGTCAGGCACCATGTCCATATTATACTTGTATTGTTTAATGAATGCTTCTCCCAAATCATTAAAAGTATGGATGTTGGTGTTGTCTAAACTCATGTACCATTTCAACGTTGCGCTAGTCAGACTATCCTGGAAAAAGTGAATCAGCAGACGCAAACCCGGCATTTCAACGCTGCACTAGTCAGACATTCTTCTTACATACATCACCAAATGAGCACGAGGGCAAGTGTTGACTTGTATTTCTCAAATTCTGGGACCTTGAACTTAGTAGGCACTTTAACATTCGGGACCAAACACAGCTCATTCACATTCTGCCCAAATAGCTCTTTTCCCCTAAGAGCCTTCATCTCTCTTTGCATTCTATCAAACTGTTCTTGGAAATCATCCATTCTGTCATAAAGACCCAAGTCTTTACTCGGCGGAGGGAAAGGACGACACATATCTTCATTAACAAACGGAACCAAATTCACCGAATGAGGTGCAGCAGGAACAATATGCACCACAGGAGGTGCAGGAGTAACAATATTTTGGACCACTGGAGCATCTTGAGGGCCAAGATTGAAACCTTCAGGTGCAAAATTCTCTGGCATTCCCCATGGATAACCCTGAGGCATACGGTTTTGAACAACAGCCGGAGTAGCGGACACAGGAACAGTAGGAACTTCAGCATTTGCCCTTGTTGGTCAAGGTTGAACACTCGGTGGCTGATTCTAAGAAACCACCAGAGCTTCCATCAGAGTAGTCAAGTTGGCCCAGCCAGCCTTCAAAGCAGAAACTTCTTCGCGCAACTCGCGATTCTCCTGTTCTAAGTTGTCCATCTCTTTTTGAAATTAGCCCGAGTGTTGTAGTGATGAGTCAGCTTGCTGAGTGAAGTAAAGAAGCTGGGTAAGACACCTGGATATGCATAACAAATGCAAGAAATATGTGCAATATGATGCATGATATGCAATGCGTATGATTATTTTTACTTTATCATTTAATATTTCAAGGGATTTATTGTTTATATTACAAACATCCAAGTAATAAAGCTTTTGAAATACTGAAATTTTTTATTATAATAACTTCAAAATGGATTACAAGTTTCAATGATCCCAAGTACAAGATGAAAATACAATCTAAAATCCTGATAAGAGGAACTAATGGAGATCAATCTGTATGCTGGCGCTTCCCTGTGAGCCTGGCAATCTGAGCCCTCAACCTCTGGTTTTCTTCCACATGTCTGATGGAAACCTCCATCCAATCATCTAAAGCAGGAAGTGAGTAATCAACACCTGTTTGAGGCTTAGGAGAAAATAAATCCCCTTGCCTCTCCATAGACTCCATCGCTCGACTCTCAAGGATCTCGATCAAATCATCTTTCTCCTTCAGGTATGCTCTGTAGGAACTCTCTAAAGTATGGAACTTGTTCTTCCAAGCATCCCTTTCCTGTTGCATCCTAACCAAAGCAAGCTGCAGCTCATCTAGATCATCTAATAAGGGTGGAGTGGTCTTCACAAAAAAATCAGGCATGGGTGTCTCCCGAGTATATGGCATCTTCAACTGAATGGATCTCGATCGGACCCACTGAAGATATGGCACCAAAGAAATAACACCTCTAGGTCCCAAATCCTTCCTACTCTTCTTATGAATGTGACGCCAGGCCTTCGCAATCTGCTCCCTAGCTTCCCTATGGTCTTCTCCTTCCTTCAGAAAGAAACTACTCAAATGAATACTATTCGGTTTATCCCTCATCGGATAACCAAGCTGTCGCCGTGCAAGAACAGGGTTATAGTTAATTCCTCCCTTTGTACCAAGAAGAGGCACATTGGGGAAACTACCACAACTGTCAATAATCTCCACATCCTGGTAAGCTTGATGATACCAATCAATATCCGAGTGAGTAAGTGCCGTGATCTTAGGATCCCAACGGGGTTCCTTCTTGACATCCCAAAAAGCATCAGACTGAGGCATATGAGAGATAAACCACCGGTACAACAAAGGCGTGCAACAAATAATCATTCCCCCATGATAGGAACTCCAAAGATGAACAGAGTAATAAGCATCACCCAACAGTGTAGGAACCGGGTTTCCAATCATGAAAATCCTGATAGCGTTAATGTCGACAAACTTGTCCACATTAGGGAATAAGAATAATCCATAGGCGAGTAAAGCAAAGATGGCCTCAAAAGCAACCGTACTCTTCATCCTGGAAAAGTAACGAGCTTTCTCCAATAAGAACTGAGCTGGTAATCCTCTAATCCCTCCTTTGGAAGTCATATGGGCTTCCACCTCAGACTTCCCCAGATGAATCAAAGCAGCAATCTCATGTGGTTTTGGTTCACCCTCCAAACCAGTAAAAGGAACGCGATCGGTAACAGGTAAATTTAATGGATAGGAATACTCTTCCAGTGTTGGCATCAACTGATAATCGGGAAAAGTAAAGCAGTGATACACCGGATCATAAAACTGGACCAAAGTTGAGAGAATGCCCTCCTTCATCTTCAGCTTCATGAGAGGAATAATGGATCCATACTTCTTCCGAAAGTCTGCAGAACACTTGATCTCGGGAATTAGACTGATCAACTCATCTATCTTGGGATCCTTGAAACTTTATTTCCCGGTCTTTCTCTTTCCAGAATCCATGGTTTAAAAGTACCTGAGATATTCACAAATAGTCAACCTTTAAATCCCTTGAAATATTGTTTTCTTCAAAAGTTGCTTATGAGTGCATGGATGCATGATGCAACAATCACACACAAGATCACACATATAGGGTTCATAGGTTCAACATCACGAGCATGAAGTCGAAGGTACTACCCATAAGGTATTGGTCTAAAAAGTTATCACCTGCCGAACAAGGTTCTAAGAGGTTCCCAGAGTCTACATCATTCCTTCGGATATTACCAACTTCTCGATTAACTCGGTAATTAGTAATATTCTCAAGAAAGACTCGTCCGAGTGTAGTATCGCGTGACAACTATTTCCGGATTACTCCATCATAGCTTCCGCACTACACCTAAAAGGCCAAGATGGGTTAGGTAATCTACGGTCCTCAACTTCAGCAGGCTCCCAGGTCGAAAGCAGTATGTCTTCCCGATTACTCGGTAAACGACACTACAGTCAAAGGGGCCTCCACTGAGTGAGGGATCTCATGCCACCATTTTTGGGATTACTCCCTCAAAGTTAACATGACAATACCACTCGTCCTATCTTAAAGTTTGTCCAAGTCCGGGTATAGGACTTATGAGTAATCACCAAGCACCCTGTAAACCAGGAAAATCCAAACAAACATATATACAAAATATAACATATAAACAACAATAACACATATACAGATATAAACAAAGATAGGCTCAACCCACTTAGGGATGGACCAGCAAGAGATCAATCTTTCCCCAGTGAAGTCGTCATTTTTCTGTAGCGGTAGAAATGTTCAAGACTAAGCCATTGGATTGACTAGACTTTATACAAATCAAAATAAAATTCGCCACCGCGCTTTATTGTTTCCAAAGGAATGGGAAAAGAGTGAATAACCCAAAAAGGGGGAAAGATTCAAGGTAAGGGAGTTGGTTATGCAAAGGGAAGGTATTAGCACCCTAAACATCTACGGTACTCCGCAAGAACCTCTTTGAAAAATCTGTATATTTTGGCTATAAAAATGTGTTATATATGAAATGGATGGTGGAGGTGAGAAAAGAAATATTTTTTATGATTTTTGCACCCGCCGCGGTTGCGAACCTTTAGTGCCTACGTACCACCTTTCGTGCAATAGGGGATCAGGGTACACGTAGTTCCTCTTTTAAAAAGTTTGAAACACAAGTGTGTTGGTTAATTTTATGGGATAAGACATCATCGTCATTGTCCGTGTGGAAAACATACTTACTACCCACATTCATGAGAAAGGAGAATTTGCATCATCTCAAAGGGGAGAATATGGCTTGGATTTTAAAATCAACAATGCCTCACTCAACACCCAAGTGGAAAATATCTCTCTTTACTACATATCCTAGAAGTATAGTTGTTTGCATCACTACAAGGATTAACAAGAGTCTAATCTCTTAAGAAAAGTTTTAAAATAAAAAGCCAAAGTGGCAAAAAATGGTTTGAAATGATATTGATTGACTTTTAGTCTTCTCACAAAAATGTCAAGGTATTATTAAATTGATTGAAATTTATTTATGAAAATGTTTGGAAAATGTATGGACCTAAGTCCAAGTTTATTATGAAAGTGTTTTAAGTTTAGAAATAAAAAGAGTTTTTAAAAGGAGGGAGAAGATTTTTGAAATTAAAGAAGATGAAAGCAGAAGAAGAGACTATCCTAAAGCATAAGGTAAAAGCTAGGGATAAGAACCATCTAACCAACAAGAAGCCAATACTTGACATTATGAGTCAAAATAGAATTCTCATTCTTCGGATTGAAACCAAGCAAGCAAAAATACTAGACCTCTTGAGAGAACCAAACTTCAAGTGTATTAAGTCTTCGCAAAAATTGGGTAGAGTAACGGCTGTATACGGGTGAATTCCAGATTACAAACAAAGTATGTAATCACAATAACCTGCACACAAAACAAACAAACAACCCAATGTCTTGAGATAAACCTCAAGAACTCCAAACAAAATATCAAATAAAGTTACAAAGTCTCCAATATAGGCCAAGGTCTCTAATCCCAAGTCCAAGAAGTCCAATACTCCATAATACCAAGGATAGTAACCAAATAGTCCAAGTATCATTAAAGATTTTTATGGTTCATGTTGATTATTAGGTGTCTTTAAAAGGAAAAGAAAAGCTCAAGTGAGCAAAATAAAAATGACATAAAAATAAATGCTCAAGTGAGCAAAAAAAAATGGCATAAGAATAAATGCTCAAGTGAGCAAATATAAAAAATGGCATGAAATGTAAATTCTTAAATTAAATGGTACATAAAGCATAAAAAATAAAAGCATAAAGTAAAGTCAATTGTTAGAAATTAGTGGTTAGTTGGATGACCATCTTGAAACTTGCATTTGAAACTCATTAGAGGATTGGTAGAACCAAAGCCTCCACACAATAAGTTGCATTTGCTTTTTGTCAAGTATATCATCCATTTTGGAATCCTCAAAAGTAACATTTAATGATCAAAGATGTTTAAGTGATCCGCATTGACCAAAGGTGTTGTAGATCCATTAGAGGATTGGTAGAACCAAAGCATCCACACAATGAATCTCAAGGTTATTGGATCAAAGAGATCAAATTAACATACTTGGGCTTGCAATCATAAGTTTGGGCCACGAATTATCATTTATTCGAATCGGGACAAAATTTAGCGCTATGTTAAGCAATCATAAGTGGACTTATGTAGAAGTCGCACCTATTTTGAGGCCGGTCAATAGCAATCTATGTACTTCATGTTTGGACAAATGATATAGCGATCACCATCCCTTAACATGTAGCATAATTAAAAAAGAAAAGGATAAGATGAAGAGAGAGGGGAATGATAAGCTAATTTAGATCACCATTTCAAAATTCTTTCATCTTTAAATTCAACCAATCCTCTAGATGGATTAAAGCACTAAATATATCATTAATCCAAAGCACCAAAAATGAATTAAATAATTCACTCTTTGATAGATTTGAGTTGATGAACATTTATCCAACTTCATCTACATCACAAAGTCCATTGAGTTTAAAGACAAATTGGACATATAAAATTGCAATCTAAACCAACAATCAAAGAGAGTGAGCAGAAAAATATTTGAGTCGAAACAACCCCAAAATAAGGCAGCAAAAATATTTTCGAAACAGCCCCAGAATAAGGCAGAAAAAGTATTTTCGACACTGTTGCAATCAATTGTGCTTTGACAGCTACCAATTGCATCAGTGAAGTTTTTTTTCAAATCAACTTTCTGTGACAAACAATTGCAATGTTACAGCAATTGATTGCAACTTGTTAAAATCAGTCGAAAAACAGCATCTCAAGGATCAAATTCTTGTTCCAACTTTTTATCAAACACCTTATGATCATGGATCCAATTGAGCATGAAAATTCCATCAAATTATGAGAAAATTGCACTAATGGAATCATAAAATAATGCTCAATGAATCAAAACCAGAAATCCACAAGAGATCATATTGTGAAAGATGATGATCCAACTTACCAAAGGTAGAATTAGAGAATTATCAAACAACTTCCAGAATTTGCTGCAATTCGACCACAAGAATCAATTACCAAGGCTTGGAAGTAAATAATTGATGAATAAAAAGTGTTTGGATGAAGGTTTAGCTCAAAGATTAGTAAGCTTCAATGCAAAGCTTACTATCCTTTTTTTGAAAATGGAGCTTTGAGTGAATTTGGTAGATGGAGAGAATTGAGATATTTTTTAGCAAGATGAGTTTGGCTATCAAAAGCTTGTGATTTGAATGAAATGAGGTCTCTATTTATAGAGTTTTAGGATTGGGATTAGTGGTAATTTGGTAATTTATTCTTGGATCCAAAATTGAATTAATGATATAATTTTCAAATTATGCAGAAAAATTGGAGCCAAAAAGATGACAGTTTGAAATTGCTGGCTTTTTTTCAAAAATCACGTGTATTTTGCTGCTATGAGTCGACACATGAGTCGTATGTGTCGACACATCCTAGTTGTATAACACAGCATGTGTCGATACATGCCTCTATCCTGGGATCCTTGAAACTGTATTTCCCGGTCTTTCTCTTTCCAGAATCCATGGTTTAAAAGTACCTGAGATATTCACAAATAGTCAACCTTTAAATCCCTTGAAATATTGTTTTCTTCAAAAGATGCTTATGAGTGCATGGATGCATGATGCAACAATCACACACAAGATCACACATATAGGGTTCATAGGTTCAACATCACGAGCATGAAGTCGAAGGTACTACCCATAAGGTATTGGTCTAAAAAGTTATCACCTGCCGAACAAGGTTCTAAGAGGTTCCCAGAGTATACATCCTTCCTTCGGATATTACCAACTTCCCGATTAACTCGGTAATTAGTAATATTCTCAAGAAAGACTCGTCCGAGCGTAGTATCGCGTGACAACTATTTCTGGATTACTCCGTCATAGCTTCCGTACTATACCTAAAAGTCCAAGATGGGTTAGTTAATCTACGGTCCTCAGCTTCAGCAGGCTCCCAGGTCGAAAGCAGTACGTCTTCCCGATTACTCGGTAAACGATACTACAGTCAAAGGGGCCTCCACTGAATGGGGGATCTCATGCCTCCTTTTTTGGGATTACTCCCTCAAAGTTAACATGACTATACTGCCCGTCCTATATTAAAGTTTGCCCAAGTCCGGGTATAGGACTTATGAGTAATCACCAAGCACCCTGTAAACCAGGAAAATCCAAACAAACATATATACAAAATATAACACAAAAACAACAAGAACACATATACAGATATAAACAAAGATAGGCTCAACCCACTTAGGGATGGACCAGCAAGAGGTCAATCTTTCCCCAGTGAAGTCGCCATTTTTCTGTAGCGATAGAAATGTTCAAGACTAAGCCATTGGATTAACTAGACTTTATACAAATCAAAATCAAAATCGCCACCGCGCTTTATTGTTTCCGGAGGAATGGGAAAAGAGCGAATAACCCAAAAAGGTGGAAAGATTCAAGGTAAGGGGGTTGGTTATGCAAAGGGAAGGTATTAGCACCCTAAACATCTACGGTACTCCGCATGAACCTCTTTGGAAAATCTGTATATTTTGGCTATAAAAACGTGTTATATATAAAATGGATGGTGGAGGTGAGAAAAGAAATATTTTTTATGATTTTTGCACCTGTCGCGGTTGCGAACCTTTAGTGCCTACGTACCACCTTTCGTGCAATAGGGGATCAGGGTACACGTAGTTCCTCTTTTAAAAAGATTGAAACACAAGTGTGTTGGTTAATTTTATGGGATAAGACATCATCATCATTGTCCGTGTGAAAAACATACTTACTACCCACAATCATGAGAAAGAAGAATTTGCATCATCTCAAAGTGGAGGATATGGCTTAGATTTTAAAATCAACAATGCTTCACTCAACACCTAAGTGGAAAATATCTCTCTTTACTACATATCATAGAAGTATAGTTGTTTGCATCACTACAAGGATTGACAAGAGTCTAATCTTTTAAGAAAAGTTTTAAAATAAAAAGCCAAAGTGGCAAAAATGGTTTGAAATGAGATTGATTGATTTTTAGTCTTCTCACAAAAATGTCAAGGTATTATTAAATTGATTGAAATTTATTTATGAAAATGTTTTGAAAATGTATGGACCTAAGTCCAAGTTTATTATGAAAGTGTTTCAAGTTTAGAAATAAAAAGAGTTTTTAAAAGGAGGGAGAAGAATTTTGAAATTAAAGAAGATGGGAGGAGAAGAAGAGACTATCCTAAAGCATAAGGTAAAAGCTAGGGATAAGAACCATCTAACCAACAAGAAGCCAATACTTGACATTATGAGTCAATATAGAATTCCCATTCTTCGGATTGAAACCAAGCAAGCAAACATACTAGACCTCTTGAGAGAACAAAACTTCAAGTGTATTAAGTCTTCGCAAAAATTGGGCAGAGTAATGGCTTTATACGGGTGGATTCCAGATTACAAACAAAGTATGTAATCACAATAACCCGCACACAAAATAAACAAACAACCCAATGTCTTGAGGTAAACCTCAAGAACTCCAGACAAAATATCAAATAAAGTCACAAAGTCTCCAATATAGGCCAAGGTCTCTAATCCTAAGTCCAAGAAGTCCAATACTCCATAATGCCAAGGATAGTAACCAAATAGTCCAAGTATTATTAAAGATTTTTATGGTTCATGTTGATTATTAGGTGTCTTTAAAAGGAAAAGAAAAGCTCAAGTGAGCAAAATAAAAATGACATAAAAATAAATGCTCAAATGAGCAAAAAAATGGCATGAAATGTAAATGCTTAAATTAAATGGTACATAAAGCATAAAAAATAAAAGCATAAATAAAGTCAATTGTTAGAAATTAGTGGTTAGTTGGATGACCATCTTGAAACTTGCATTTGGAACTCATTAGAGGATTGGTAGAACCAAATCCTCCGCACAACAAATTGCATTTGCTTTTTGTCAAGTATATCATTCATTTTGGAATCCTCAAAAGTAACATTTAATGATCAACGATGTTTAAGTGATCCGTGTTGACCAAAGGTGTTGTAGATCCATTAGAGGATTGGTAGAACCAAAGCCTCCACACAATGAATCTCAAGGTTATTGGATCAAAGAGATCAAATTAACATACTTGGGCTTGCAATCATAAGTTTGGGCCACGAACGATCATTTATTCGAATCGGGACAAAATTTAGCACTATGTTAAGCAATCGTAAGTGGACTTATGTAGAAGTCGCACCTATTTTGAGGCTGGTCAATAGCAATCTATGTACTTTATGTTTGGATAAATGATATAGAGATCACCATCCCTTAACATGTAGCACAATTAAAAAATAAAGGGATAAGATGAACAGGGAGGGGAATGATAAGCTAATTTGGATCACCATTTCAAAATTCTTTCATCTTTAAATTCAACCATTCCTCTAGATGAATTAAAGAACTAAATATATCATTAATCCAAAGCACCAAAAATAAATTAAATAATTCACTCTTTGATAGATTTAAATTGATGAACATTTATCCAACTTCATCTACATCACGAAGTCCATTGAGTTTAAAGAAAAATTGGACATTTAAAATTGAAATACAAACCAACAATCAAAGAGAGTGAGCAGAAAAATATTTGAGTCGAAACAGCCCCAAAATAAGGCAGCAAAAATATTTTCGAAACAGCCCCAAAATAAGGCAGAAAAAGTATTTTCGACACTGTTGCAATCAATTGTGCTTCGACAGCTACCAATTGCATCAGTGCAGTTTTTTTTCAAATCAACTTTCTGTGACAAACAATTGCAATGTTACAGCAATTGATTACAACCTGTTAAAATCAGTCGAAAACAGCATCTCAAGGATCAAATTCTTGTTCCAACTTTTCATCAAACACCTTATGATCATGGATCCAATTGAGCATGAAAATTCCATCAAATAATGAGAAAATAGCACTAATGGAATCATAAAACAGTGCTCAATGAATCAAAACCAGAAACCCACAAGAGATCACATTGTGAAAGATGATGATCCAACTTTCCAAAGGTAGAATTAGAGAATTATCAAACAACTTCCAGAATTTGCTGCAATTCGACCACAAGAATCAATTACCAAGGCTTGGATGTAAAGAATTGATGAATAAAAAGTGTATGGATGAAGGTTTAGCTCAAAGATTAGTAAGCTTCAATGCAAATCTTACTACCCTTTTTTTGAAAATGGAGCTTTGAGTGAATTTGGTAGATGGAGAGAATTGAGAGATTTTTTAGCAAGATGAGTTTGGCTATCAAAAGCTTGTGATTTGAATGAAATGGGGTCTCTATTTATAGAGTTTTAGGATTGGGATTAGTGGTAATTTGGTAATTTATTCTTTGAGCCAAAATTAAATTAATGATATAATTTTCAAATTATGCAGAAAAATTGGAGCAAAAAAGATGACAGTTTGAAATTGCTGGCTTTTTTTCAAAAATCACGTCTATTTTGCTGCTATGAGTCGACACATAAGTCGTATGCGTCGACACATCCTAGTTGTATAACACAGCATGTGTCGATACATGCCTCTATGTGTCGATACATACTGCTATTTCAACACATTACAGAATCAAACAATCTGCATGAGTCGACACATAACACGTATGTGTCGACACATGCTAGTTATACAAACAGGATGAGTGGATACATAACATGCATGTGTCGACACATACTAGTTATACACAACAGGATGAGTCGACACATACCTTTATGGGTCGATGCATGCTGTCTTTCGCCACAATACAGAATCAATCAACTTGCATGAGTTCGACACAAGCCTCTGTGGATTGATACAAGCTGCCTTTCGACACAATACAGAATTGATTGCTTTGCATGAGTTTGACACAAGCCTCTATGGATCAATACAAGCTGCCTTTTGACACAAGCCAGAATCAATCAATTTGCATGATTTCGACACAAGCCTCTGTGGATTGATACAAGCTGCCTTTCGACACAATACAGAATCAATCAACTTGTATGAGTTCGACACAAGCCTTTGTGGATTGATACAAGCTGCCTTTCGACACATCACATAATTGATTGCTTTGCCGGAAAACCTTATTTGTCAGATGCTTTGACTCGATACCTGTTGTACCCCAAAATTTGCCCTCTCATTTATCAAGATTTTCCTCACAAGACTTCTTGGACTCAAGACAAGATTAGGGTTTACTCAGCTCAGGACACCTCATCTTACATTGATACCCCAAAATTAGGTTTTGAGTTTGCACAAGGATTTTTTGACCACCAATGCTTCATGTGACTTTCCTACACCATCTTGGACCCCTAAGATTTCCCGTGTTAAGTTTCAAGACTTGAATCACATTTTTGCCTAGTCAATTGGACAGTTGACCTAAAAATCAGCTGTATTGAGGGAAAAGTCAACCATGGCCAATTTACAGTCAAACTTCATAATTTTTTATCCACAACAAAATTTTATACTCCTATGTACCATTTGATCAAGTTTGGATCACAACTCCTCAAGAAATTTGATCAGATCATCAAAAGGGCAAAATGGTCAAAATTAGGGTTTTGACTGAGAAAGGGCAATTTCTGATTTTTAACCTAGCCAATGACCAATTGGGTTCAAACATGATTTCAAGGGTTCAATGGCATCATCTTGACCTAATTACATGGTTCAAAAGATCTCAAGTACATAGGATTGACAGATGAATTTTCCAGTCAACTGATCAAAAGTCAATTGTACACTGAAAAGTCAAACTTTGACTTTTTGGTCAAAATCAAATGCCAAGGGTCATAATTCATCAAGATATGTCAAAATATGAAACTTGTTGACCAAGAAAACTAATTTTTCAAATTAGGGTTTTGAATTTGGAAAATTTCATAACTTAGAATTTTTCTAAGTATGGAAATTTTCTTATTTTTTCCCAACTTTTCACCACTTTTTCACCATGATGCAATTTGATTAAAAGAAAACTTATAACATGAAAGTTGTAGTACTCCATGAAATCTACAACTTTGATTCACAACTTTTTCCCAAAAGATGCTTGGATCTCAAGTTATGAATTTGTGAATAGGGGTCCATGAACTAAATAACTTAGTGAAAATTTGCCCTAATTTAGGCAGGTTTTTGACCTAACTTCATGGACATTTTTCACATAGTTCCAAGAGGTATATCAAAATTAATTTCAAAGATGGAGTGTAGAGCATGTTTCAAGCTTTCCAAAATGTCCAAGAACTCTCCAAGATCATTTGTGGTTAGGTAGAATTGAAGAAGAGAAAATGGCATTTTATCACTTTTGTTCAAGCCATTTTCACAATGCACCAAGTTGCAAATCTGATCAAGCATGCTTGTACCTTGCATTACAGGTCCTAAAACCCTTTTACACTCCATAATTAAATGCTAACTCAATGGATAAAGGTTTTGTTTTCACTTTTGGAGCATTGTACAAGAAATAAATCCATAAATGGCATAAAGGGCACATTGCCATTTTCATAAAGCAAGCTTTTGCAAACTTTATCAGCCTTGAGCCTTGGACTTGTTCCTTTTGTGCAAGCATTTTCCACAGATATCAAGCAACTTGTACCAACTCTCTGCAGCTAGCAAGCAAGCCAGTACAAGCATGTTGGCTCAAGTCACTTCACTTTTCTTCAAAAGCAAGAAAAGTTGCAAAAGTCCAAAGAACTTGTACATCTGATAAAGGGTGGACTTGGCATCATTCCAGACATCTTGGACCTTGACTTCTACATGGATTTTCAGCCATCCACAAAGCCAGCTAAGCATTGGAATAGCTTGAGGGAACTTCAAGTAAGCTCACACGATCCTCAGGCCTCACTCAAAGTCCCCACATTTCCATATCCAAATCCAGCTGAAGGAGGTATTTTTCAAAACTCTATCTCTCTATTTAAGCATCCTCAAGCCACGATTTGTGAAGCAAAAATGTAGTCTCTAGCATGGTGAAGCTATACATATGCATAGTTGTCATTTATGTTAACTGAGCTAAGAGAATTTGAATGTTGAACATGCTGAAAAAATTAGGTCAGAAATTAGGGGTTATAAAATTCTCTCTTATCTTTGAGAGTTAGGTCACAAATTTTATATCATTGGAATCGTGAGATTATAAGCTACATGTTTTGTGTTATAAGTTTTTGTTTTTGTGCAAAGAATAGAGAGTTACAAGTTTGAAGCAAACACGCGCGCAAATGGAAGAGGCTGGAGGACAGGGATGACTATCTTGGGCCTTGGCGCCTTGGGCTTGTTGTTTTGACTTTCCACACCCCCTGACTTGATATTTGCACCCCCTGCTTCATATTTTATATTTTTGCATATTTTCTCATATTTTTTATGTTTATTGATTTTAATAATTTTTTTTGAACATTAATAAATCACAAAAATATTTTCTTAATTATTTTTGCAATTTTATTTTATTTTTATTATTTTTTCCACATATAAAATAGTTTTATTTTAATAAATAGAACTTATTTTCTTAAACATATGTAAATACATTTAAAAATACCATACACTTTTATTTTTATTATTTATACACATAAAATATTATTTTCATACATATTTTAATTTTTAATATTTTTTAATAATATTATTTATTATTTTTTGTACAAAAAATGAACAAAATAAATGATAATATAGAATATATATTTTCTTTAATCAAAAAATTAGGGTTTTCCCCTTTCAAAAATAATACTATTATTTTTTCTTTTTTTCTAGGGTTTAAGTAATTTATTTTCTCATACAAAAAATAATACAAACCATTTTTGCATAAATACATTTTATTGCATTTTTAATGTTTGTACATTTTTTTAATATGCACAATAATTCAATTGGGTTGTAATCAGAGTTGTCAATAGCGGGCGCTCCGGCCGCTATAGCGGCGCACCGTAGCGGTGCGGCACCCCCCCCCCCCCCCCCCCCGCGCGCTATTTAGGGTGCGGTAGCGGAGATGAAAAAGCGGCCGCTTCAGCCGCGTTCCCGGGTAGCGGGTAGCGGGAAGTTCCCGGGCGGAGCGGCTCCGGTTCTCTTTTTTTTTAACAATTTTCTGGGCCAAATTACTTAAATGCCTCTATTTTAAAACAGTTTTTGTTTTCTTCCTCCCTCATTCGCTGTGTTTTATCGTGCCCTAATTCCTCAACTCTCCTTCTACGATTCTGCCGCCATCTCCCTGCAACTCTCCTTCTTCGATTTTTCCTCCATCTCCTTCAGCCATCTCAGGTAATTTCTTCTAATTCTTCAACTTATTCTACTTCAACTTATTCTACTTCTTTTCTTTCTACTTCTTTTCTTTCTACCTTCTACTTCTTCTATTTTTGTTTTGTTGTAAACACCGTTTCTTTCTATTTTGAAGAAGTTGAAGATGAAGAATTGGAGGAATATGAAGAAAATGAAGAATTGGAGGAATATTTTGGTGATGCTACATGATTTCTATGTTTGCTTGAATTTTCATATGATAATACTAAGTTTGAATTTGAATCTTTATGTTTTGAATCTTGATTAAGCATTGTTCTTGGTTTGACATTAGATTTTATAAATATTTTATGAGTGTTGTAAAATTAGTTTAGTATTACATGACATATGTTTTATAGATTATCATATAATTATTAGTATACAAAAAGTTATCCCGCTATCTGGGATCCCGATATTCCCACTTTTCCCATTCCTGGGGGTCGGCCGCTCCGCTCCGCTATCCGGGATTAATAACTCTGGTTGTAATAGTATTTTAGGGTTTATTTTTGTGCAATATCCTCATTCAAAAACTTGTATCCCCCCTCCCATAATAATTGTTGTAATAGCTTAGTTTACTTTTATGCAATTTATCGCATTTATACCATGTTTAGTAAAACTAGGGTTTACATGATAAGACAAAAAACAAACAAATAGAATGACCTAATACAAGACAATCAAAGGCATGTAAAATGACACACATTGCACACAAGCACCCATAGGGTTTCACCCACTTGGTTGCCTTAAAATAAATGGCCATGGTATGCATGCAAAGTATCTTGGCAAAACAAAGCAAAATAAGATCATAGTCCCTCGATGACGCTATCAAAAGGTTGCCTAAACAAATGATCTTTGTCCCTCAAAATGCTAAAGATACTTGGCAACATTGCTATCATGGTCATACGATGACCCACGCCCGTCCCGTTTAACATCCAAAGATAGGGTTGTTTACCAAATCAATGGTAAATCAACAATGTCAAAGGAATAAAAATGTATAGGAAAGACATTTGAGTAGGGTAGATAGTTCTAAGTTACTTGCTCTCTTCAAAACAATCCTTGCTATTTTCAAAAACAATCACACACACATTTCAAAACATTTCCAAACAACTTTCAAAACATTGGAACATTTTTCAAAAGACAAACATCTTTATATACATTCTCACGAACGAGAATCATTACAAAGATTGCCTAAACGATTTCCTCTTCTCAAAATACTTTCAAAACCACACAAAGCACCATTTCAAACAATTTCAAAAGCAAAGCAAGTGATCTAAGCAAGTGATCTAAGAGCCCATGGAAAACCATGGATGAAAAGGGTGCTAGCACCTTCCCTTTTCATAATCTACCCCCCAGAACTCAAGAAAACATCTCAAAGGTCTTTCCTGTGCTTTTTTACCTTTCCTTTTGGATAAAATAAAAGTCGGTGGCGACTCTTGCTAAACCGCGACATTTGCGACGAAAACGCAAAACCTCAAGTCAGTTCTCCCACCGTATCACAATACCTATAAAACATAATTTTGCAAAGACAAAGATAAATATTTTTTTGTATTTTGGTTAGAGGTTAATTATCAACGCATATACAAAATACACAACTAAGGTGCTTGGAGATTCCTCAAGATCAAACTTAAAGATAGGAGATAGAAAAAGGAGGAAGAACCAACCCTAATGTGATTTTGTTATGATCAAGTTGACATGATATGATAGGGGAATCTTAGGGGCAAAAATTGGGGTACAACACTACGGGAAGGCTATTATTGGTCTACCATGGAAGCAGATTGCTATCAACACTCTCGAACCTGTCATAAGTGTCAAATTTATGCTGACAAGGTGCATGTACCTCCGGTTCCTCTGAATATCTTGACGGCTCCTTGGCTCTTTGTTATGTGGGGAATTGATATGATTGGAGAGATCAAGCCTACAGCCTCCAATGGACACCGTTTCATCCTGGTGGCCATTGACTATTTTACCAAGTGGGTTGAAGCAAATTCCTTCGCATCCGTTACCAATAATGTTGTTGCCCGCTTCATCAAGAAAAATCTTATTTGCCGGTACGGTATCCCGGAAAGGATCATCACTGGCAATGGTACAAATCTTAACAACACTATGATCACCGCCTTGTGCGAGAAATTCAAGATTCAGCATCATAATTCGTCCCCCTATCGGCCAAAGATGAATGGTGTTGTTGAAGCTGCAAATAAGAACATTAAAAAGATCATACAAAAGATGGCATTCACATACAAAGACTGGCATGAGATGCTACCATTCGCTCTCCACGGGTACCGTACCACGGCTCGCACATCAACTAGGGAAACACCCTATTCTTTGGTATATGGCATGGAGGCTGTTTTGCCAATTGAGGTCCAAATCCCCTCTCTGAGGATTATGAAGGATGCAGGTTTGAGTGAAGACGATTGGATCCAGACTCGACTTGATCAACTGAACTTAATTGATGAAAAGAGACTTACTGCTGTTTGCCATGGTTAAATGTATCAAAAACGGATGATCAAGGCTTTCAACAAGAAAGTCAGACGCCAAGTATATCAAGTTGGAGATCTAATGATCAAACATATCATTTTACCACAAAGTGATCCTAGGGGCAAATGGACTCCTACCTATGAAGGACCATTTGTAATCAAAAATATATTCTCCGGTGGGGCAATGAGTTTGACCACCATAGACAGTGACGACCTGCCACACCCTGCGAACACAGACATAGTCAAAAGATACTACGCATAAGAGACCCACTAGGTTGACACACCTAGGCAAAACAAGGGCATCCCGGCGAACCAAAAAGGTTCGGGCAAAAATTAGCGATAAAAAAAAATTGTACACCCGGCAAGTTGAAAACCCAAAAGGGCGACTTGGGAAAAAAAGGGTTTCCCGGAGGACTGAAAACCTGAAAGGGCGGTCCAGGAAAAAAATAGGGAATTAAAGTGTAAGACTATGTCCCGTCGGATCACTTTGTGGACAACCTTTGACCTCCACTGAAAAACTCGGAATTTTTGATCAATTCAATCATCTTCGGACGAAGCAACAACTAGACAAGATATTCAGAGATATGAATGTTATAGCAGAATGAGAACCCCATGGGATTATTACACATAGCTATCTTTCTTTGTATAAATTTTTCTTGTTTTTATGGCACCATTCTCTTACTAGAATGTTTGTCTCCCTTGTACAAAATACTTATTCAAAGTCAAATACAAAGATATCTCTTTGAAAGTACAGAAAACTATTTGTATTTTTCTTTACACTTATGTTTTATTTGCAAAAACGTCCAATGATTCATTAATGAACATATGCATTTGAACATAATTACTATTTACAAATAAACAAAATGAGAAAGACAATTGTTGATAGGTTGAAAAGACATGAAAACGTCTCTAGACCACTCCATATTCCCCACAGTACGTCATTTAGATCTCCAGCGGAACACAAATTTCAAAACTATTAATCCCCAGTAGAAATCGTCAAATTTCTCAGGATTCCACAAGCAGTACATGGTGTTGCCCTCGCAACAGAATTTACTTCTCTCAAACAAAAGTTCGTCAGTGTTTCAAATTCAATGACATTGAAAATTCACATATCCTCAACAGCATTCAGGGATTTATTTTCCTCAATCAAACAGCAATACAGTGAATCAGCTTACATGCGCACACATTGCATCCATATATCATAAACATTGATAAAACAACTACATTGCATCATACATTTCATGCAATATAACTTTGCTTCAGCTAACATTTTACCATTTTTAGGATAAGATTAAACAACTACCATTAACAATATGCTTTCAGAAACAGTACGAATATGCTCCAGACACGGATGCTATTCTGATACTTATTCAGATTCAACTTTCAGATACATTTCAGATACGCTCCAGACACGGATGCCATTCTGATACTTATTCAGATTCAACTTTCAGATACAATTCAGATACGCTCCAGACACGTATGCCATTCCGATACTCATTCAGATTCAACTTTCAGATACAGTACAGATACGCTCCAGATACGAATGCCATTCTGATACTCATTCAGTTTCAGTCCCCAGATACAGTACGGATATGCTCCAGACACGGATGCCATTCTGATACTCATTCAAATTCAGACTTTGGAAATAGTACGGATATGCTCCAGACACGGATGTCATTCTGATACTTATTCAGATTCAACTTTCAGATATAGTTCAGATATGCTCCAGACACGGATGCCATTCTGATACTCATTCAGATTTAACTTTTAGATACATTTCGGATGCGCTCCAGATACGGATGCCATTCTGATACTCATTCAGTTTTAGTCCCCAGATACAGTACGGATACGCTTCAGACACGGATGCCATTCTGATACTCATTCAAATTCAGACTTCGGAAACAGTACGGATATGCTCCAGACACGGATGCCATTCTGATACTTATTCAGATTTAACTTCCAGATACAGTACAGATACGCTTCAGACACGGATGCCATTCTAATACTCATTCAAATTCAAACTTCGGAAACAGTACGGATATGCTCCAGACACGGATGCTATTCTGATACTTATTCAGATTCAACTTCCATATACCGTACATATACGCTCCAGACACGAATGTCATTCAAATACTCATCCAAAGTTCAAATCTGGATACAATTCAGATACGCTCTAGACACAGACGTTGTTCTGATACTCATCCTTTCAGTTTACAACTTACAATTCAACAAACATTCTTGGATGGCATCTACAAGCCCATATCCAACAAGATTCTATCACTTCTCTAAATGGCATCTTTAATCCCATTCCCTCAACTACACATCGTCGAGTGCAAATTTTTGGGCACTCTAGTGTCCAATCATATTCCACCTTCGAGTCACGAATGGCAAAACTCGACAGTCTAACTCTTCAGGTTTAAGAAGATTGAATAGGGGAAGTTGTTGTACCCCAAAATTTGCCGTCTCACTTATCAATAATTTCCTCACAAGATCTCTTTGACTCAAGACTGCATTAGGGTTTGACCAGCTCAAGATAACTCCTCATGCACTGATGACCAAAATTAGGGTTTGAGTTTGAACAAGGATTTTTGGACTATCAAGGTTTCATATGACTTTCAAGGATCATTATGGACCCCCAAGATTGCTCATGTCAAGTTTCAAGCCTTGAATCACATTTTTGATCAGTCAATTGGATAATTGACCTAAAAATCAATTATATTGGGGAAAAAGTCAACCATGGCCAATTTACAGTCAAACTTCATAATTTTTTATCCACATCAACATCTTAGACTCATATGTATCATTTGATCAAGTTTGGACCACAACTCCTCAAGAAATTTGATCAAATCGTCAAAAGGGCAAAATGGTCAAAATTAGGGTTTTGATTGAGAAAGGGAAATTTCTGATTTTTGACCTAGCAAATGATCAATTGGTTTGAAGTTTGATTTCAAGAGTTTAATTGCATCATCTTGAACCAATAAAATTATTCAAAACATTACAAATCCATTGGATTGACGGATGAATTTTTCAGTCAATTGATCAAAAGTCAACTGTACACTGAAAAGTCAAACTTTGACTTTTTGATCAAAATCAAGTTCCAAAGATCATAATTCATCAAAACATGTCAAAATGTGAAACTTGTTCATCAAGAAACCAAAGATTCAAGATTTGGATTTGAAAAGTTGAGAAATTTTAACTTAGAAATTTTTTTAAGTATAGAAAATTTCTTATTTTTTCTCAAATTTGAGCCAAATTTTAACCATGATGCAAGATGATTCAAAGAAAACTTCCAACATGAAAGTTGTAGATATCCATGAAATCTACAACTTTGCTTCACACAGTTTCTCCTAAAAATGCTTGGATCTCAAGATATAATTTTGTGAATACATGCTCATGAACCAAAATAACTTCGAGAAATTTTGCCCTAGTTAGGCAGATTTTTTACCTAACTTCATGCCAATTTTTCACATAGTTACAAGAGGAATCTTCAAAAGAAATTAAAATATTGGTTGTATAGCACATTGCAAGCTTTCCAAAATTTCCAAGTACTCCTTGAGATCATTCTTGAGTAGGGAGAATCGAAGAGATGAAGTTGGTGATTTATCACTTTGATTTCAAGCCATTTCATGAAGAACAAAAATTCAAATCCTCAAGCATGCTGAACAAATCTTACTTTGAAGGCTCCTAACTTGACTTTCACTCCAAAATTAAATGTTTTCACAGTTGTTGGAAGCTTTTAGCCAAGCATTGAATGCATTGTACAAGAACAATTCCATTTTTGGCACAAAGGTGCCATTTCCATTTTGATAAAGCACAACTTTTACAATTTCCCACTCCTTGAGCCTTGCACTTGTTTTCTCTGCACACAAGCAAAGCCAAAAAAAATCAACTTGCATGAAACCTCTACCAAACCAGACCATGCTTGTACAACACTTAGGGACTTGTCTCCTCACTTTTCTTCAAAAGCAAGTAATAGAGCCAAAAGGCTATAACTCGGAAATCTTGAGAAAGCTTGATGTCTAACATTTTCCATACTTATACACAAGTGTATTTCAACCTAACACACGGATGCTAAGACTCAGAAACTCTCCCAAACACTTTTCCATTGAAATAATGCCATAGCTTGACAATTTTGAACCTTACTCAGCCATCTCAAAATCCACTCGTGCGTTTTGAGTTTTAACCACTTAAACACTTAATATACATCATACCTAAGTGATCCAAACCCATGTTCCTTTACTGTAACTCCTCCTCCTCCATCCACCATTTTTAAATATCAAGCATGCAGGTTGACTTGAGTAGGGAGATTCATAGACTTTCAAGACAAAGGATTGGAATACACTCAGGGAGGTCCAAGCAAGCTAAACAGATCCTCAGGCCTTCTCAAAACTTGCTCAAACTCCATTCACGATCTCAGCTGAAAGAGGTAAAAACTCAAACTTCTATCTCTTCATACAAGCATCCTTTGGTCCTGATTTGTGAAAACACAATGTAGATATCCTTGCACTAAAGCTAACCATGTTCATAGATTTCATTTGTATTAATTGTGCATAGAGAATTTTGGATTTGAAATTTCTTTAAAAATTAGGTTTCAAATTAGGGCAGGTAAAATTAGCTTTGATCTTTGATTGTTAGTTTACATAAATTATATGGTTGAACTCGTGGGAAGAAACCCCATAATTTTCATGTTTGGACTTTCCATTTTCATGGAGAAATGAGAGAGATACAGGTGGTCCGGCCATGGCTCAAGGTTGAAGATGAAGTTGCCTTCAGGGGGAATTTTCTAAATATTTATTTTTGTGTTTCTATAAACGGATGTACAGCTACCCTAGTGGTAAGGCAGCGTGCAAAAATGTCATAGGTCATGGGTTCGAGCCTTGGCGCCTGCCTTTTGCAATTTTTCTCACATTTTGCCATTTTTTGTCCCTTTGCAGCGTGGGCCTCTGAACTTTGGGCCTTGTGTTTTTTTTCTAACACTCACCTCCTGTTTGCTTGCAGCACCCTTGGCCCAATATATTTTTATTATTCATTTTATTTTCATTTTTATTTTATTAAATATATTTTCCTTAATATTAAAAATCATAAAAAATATAAAAATAATAGATTTATATTTTAGCATATTTTATTTTATTTTTCTCACAAAAAATATTTTATTTAGTTATATATTATCTATTTTATTAAATAAATTTGTAAATTAAATTATAACTAGTATAATATTTATTTTTTTCTTTACACCTATTAAATATTTTATTTTAATATAAAAAGACCAAAATACCTTATAATGCCATGTATTATTTTCAAGACAAAATTATAAAAAAATACTTACTTTTTTTCTTAAAGAAATTTATTTTCTTTTAATCAAATACAATTAGGGTTTATTCAAAAATCTTTTCTAAAAAAATAATTTCTTTTCTTAATTGATTTAAGTTAATCTTGCTTTATTTATTAGGTTTAGGTTAAAACTTTTCTTCACATAAAAAACCAAACAAAAATCTTCTTTACATTTGCATGCCTTTGCATATTTAATTCATCTTGTATATTATTTATTCCGATATTTGTACATATTCAATTTGGTTGTAATAGCTTAATTAGGTTTATATTATTGCAATCCCCATTCATAAATTGTATACCCCCCTCCCACAAGTGTTGTAATAGCGTAGTAATCTTTAAATTTCGCAATTTATCGCTTTTACATAACATGCTAGTAATTAGGGTTTGTATGGCAAGATAAAATCAATCAAATAGAAAACCCTAATCCAAGACAAAATCAAGCATGAAAATGACGCACTTGCATACAAAACACCCCTAGGGTTATCCCACTTGGTTGTCTTATAAAAATGGCCATATTACGCATGTAAGGTATCTTAGCAAAAACAAACACATACAAGATCATAGTCCCTCGATGACTCTATTCAAAGTTACCTTACAAAAAATGATCTTAGTCCCTCAAAAATGATAAGATACCTTGCAACATTACTAATCATGGCTACACGATGACCCACGCCCGTCCCGTCTACATCCAAAGATAGGGTTGCTTACCAAATCAATGGTAAGATAACAATGTCAAAGGAAGAGAAAATGAACAAGAAAGACATTTGAGTAGGTAGATTACTTTTAGTTACTTTCTCCATTTCAAAACAAATATCCTTGCAATTTTCAAAACAAACACACACATTTCCAAACATCTTACAAAATTGAAAACATTTTCAAAAAGATCAACATCTTTGTATACATTCTTACGAACGAGAATCATTACAAAGATTGCCTAAACAATGGCCTCTTTTACAAAATACTTTCAAAACCATAAAAAAATACAATTTCAAACAAAAGCAAGTGATCTAGCAAGTAACTAAGAGCCCATGGAAAACTATGGATGAAAAGGGTGCTAATACCTTCCCTTTTCATAATCTACCCCCCGAACTCAAGAAACAATCTCAAAGGTCTTTCCTATGCTTTTTTACCTTTCCTTTTGGATAAAAGAAAGTCGGTGGCGACTCTTTCTAACCGCAACATTTGCGATCAAACGCAAAATAATCAAGTCAGTTCTCTCACTACATCACACATAGCATCACCGTTCACTAACGATGAACTACCAACATTCACTGAGGGTAGCAAAACGATAACAAGCACCAACTTTCACTGAAGGTAGAGAGAAAATACATCATAGCATCACCGTTCACTGACGATGAACTACCAACGTTCACCGAGGTAGCAAAAAGATAATAATCACCAACTTTCGCTGATGGTGATCTACCAACTTTCACTGAAGGTAGAGAGAAAATATATCATAGCATCGTCGTTCACTGACGATGAACTACCAACATTCACTGAGGGTAGAAAAAAGATAACAATCACCAACTTTCACTGATGGTGACCTACCAACTTTCACTGAAGGTAGAGAGAAAATATATCATAACATCGTTGTTCACTGATGATGAACTACCAACGTTCATTGAGGGTAGCAAAAAGATAACAAGTTTTCCCCAAAATTCTGGCATTTCACCTAGAATGGGTCTCAACTTCTTTAACCGAGGCACTCCGCCTGGAAAGGGTAATATATAAGTTGTCTCAAATAAAGAGACTTCCACTTGCAAAGATTTCACAACGAACTGTCTCTGTGATATTGAAAGACTTGTCATCCACTGGAGTAATTTTGACAACGAACTGCAAACTATCCACTCATAGAGAAGGTAACAAAAAAGCAACGTCGACTTTTACGAAGAAGCATGAGTTGCACGAAAAAAGAGACCTGCTACTTGCTGTTATAGGAAGATTTGTAGAAATGACTTCCTGGGGAAAGCAAAATAGCTTCCTGGGGAATGAAATATGACTTCCTGGGGAAATGCCAACATATTCTTGCTGAGGAGGCAAAATTTATCTCGTGCCAAAATAAATGCACATTTCCTAAACCAATGATCGAAGCTCGTAGAAATCCACAGTGATAATGATGCTAGGAAACAAAAATACATCTTTTGAGAAATAAACTTAAGAGGGAAACACAGTCTATTCAGCCAAAGAGTTGTACCAGAAGGCTAAAGAAAAAATCTTCCACGAAGGGTAACTCAGTGGGGAAATTGAAAGAATATACACTTTCTGCTTAAGGCCAACACTCTATTGGAGAGAGGATAACATAACTCTGCAAAACAGGGTAGTATGTCAATAAAAATATTAATGAATGTGAATGAGCAATGATTTGCTAAAGTTAACTATGCATGATGTATGTATGAATGTATGAGTGTTATCATGTATATGCTGACAAAACAGACATACAACACTGGGAGTAACCAAGCAAAAACTAACTCGGGCACAATCAACACTCGGCTAAATCACATCCAAAGTGAACAATCCAAGAAAAAGTAAGCACCAACTGAGGAAACAAAACCAACTGCCTGGTTTAACTTCACTGGGGAGAAATGTAATTCGGAAGTAAACAAATCCAAGTGACAAAAATAGTACAGATACATGGATATGACATCCTTCTCCAGGCTTCACCAGGGAATAACACTCAGACTTCAACGGGGAAACAAATGTTTTCAAAAGTAACACTTCTACTGGGGATTGCAAAATCAATTTCAGGTAAAGCAGATGGACACCAAATCATCATAACACTCACTGGGGAATTCAGGCCCATTTTGAAAGAGGAAACACACAAACTTCGTTACGGCGTATAATGTCCCATCATCAAGACATTAACTGGGGATTTCGTGCTGACTTCAATGGGGAGGTTAACACCACATCCCCAAAGGGAAAACCAATATATGTTCTTCACTAGAGAAACCGGAGACCTGTGTTCTTCAAGAGTGATTATTGTACCAACTTCTCTGGGAAGAAAGAACCTCTATTAAACAAATGAAAACCTCAATGGAGAAATCTCGGATTGAATCTTCATATCATGCAAACTCAGAAAATAGAAGAAATGAATTAAAACTAGACCGGGGACACTGGAGTCACAAACCCAATACAGTGAAAACATCCTGAGAAAAACTTCCTCGGGAAACAAAACTTCTCAAAACAACTAGAGTTCGTCCATTCCTGGGATCACCACTTTTGTTTTTCTCTTGCGTCATAAATTTTAAAGTAAAAGCAAATTGTAAATTCTTTTTGAAAATAAATTTTGTTATTTAATCTTTTTGCTTTGAAAGTTATTATCAATAATAAATGGAGTCTTAGCAAGCTAAATAAAATAAGAAATACAAAGAATTGGATAAAATCTCAAATTTCATTAATAGAATGGTAGTCTGTGAATGGCGAGACTCCATAGATGATTACAAAGTTCAGAAAATGGTAATATATAATGGAAAAGATACATTGAGATACGATAACCACTATCCCTTCTAACAACTTTTGAAATCCCGAGCAACAACTTCTGTTTGAAGTATGATGAGGATCCAAGAAGATTGTTGCTTCAATGATCGAGTCTTGTCTGATGTAGTTACTTGCCAAGAAATTCCCTAATTTTTTCCTAGGCTGCCCTTGTGGGTTTTTAGCTTAGCGGGAAATCTATTCTGTTTATGTCTCTAATTTTTGCCTAGACCGCCCTTCCGGGTTTTCGGCCTACCGAGACGCTCTTTTTTGCCTAAGTCGCCCTTTCGGGTTTTCAACTTAGCGAGCTATTATTTTATTTCTTTAGGTGAAGTATTTCTTGACTGCATCAACATGCATGGGGCGTGGGAACTCCTCTCCATCCATAGTTTCAAGAATTAATGCAACGCCAGAGAAGGATTTCTTGACAACATATGGGCCTTCAAAATTGGGAGTCCACTTGCCCTAGAATCAGCATTAAATGACACGATCTTCCTGAGAACGAGGTCGCCTTCTTTGAATTCACGAGGTTTGACCTTCTTATCAAAATCTTTCTTCATTCTCTTCTGATATAAATGTATATGACATAAAGTTGTCATTCTCTTCTCTTTGATCAAATTCAATTAGTCAAACATGTTCTGGACCCATTCAGCCTCTGACAACTTGGTTTCCATTATCACATACAAAGAGGGAATCTCAACCTCAATTGGGAGTACATCTTCCATTCCATACACAAGGGAGAACGGGGTTTCTCTTGTTGAAGTGCGGACAGATGTTCGATATCCATGCAAAGCAAAAGGGAGCATTTCATGCCAATCCTTATAAGTAACAACCATTTTCTGGATAATCTTTTTGATATTCTTATTAGCAACTTCAACATCCCCGTTCATCTTTGGCTTGTACGGAGATGAGTTGTGATAGACAATCTTGAATTCTTCACACAATTATGTCATCATTTTGTTGTTCAGATTCGAGCCATTGTTGGTGATAATTCTGTTTGGCACACCATACCGACATATAAGATTATTCTTAATGAAGCGCACAACCACCCGCTTAGTGACATTAGCACAAAGCAGCCTCCACCCACTTGGTGAAGTAATCAATTGCTACCAAGATAGAACGGTGTCCATTCGAAGCTTTAGGTTTTATCATCCCAATCATGTCAATTACCCACATAGAGAAAGGCCACGGGGAGGAAATCACATTGAGAAGTGTCGGAGGCACATAAACCTTGTCCTCATAAATCTGGCATTTATGACACTTCTTTACAAATTTGTAACAATCAGATTCCATTGTCAGTCAATAGTAACCCGCCCTTAGCATCTTTTTAGCCATCGAATATCCATTGGCATGAGTTCCAAATGAACCTTCATGAATCTCATGCATCAACATGTCTGCTTCGTGTCTATCCACACATCTGAGTAAGACCATGTCATAATTTCTCTTATACAACACCTTTTCACTGAGGAAGAAACTGCCAGCCAATCTTCTTAATGTCTTTCTATCTTTCTTCGAAGCACCAATCGGGTATTCCTGAGTCTGGAGAAAATTCTTGATATCATAATACCAAGGTTTCTTATCTACTACTTCTTCTGTTGTAAACACATGAGCGGGCCTATCCAGCCGCTGGACTATAATTCGAGGTATATCATTCCAAGTATTCACTTGATACATAGAAGCCAGAGTTGCCAAAGCATCTGCCATCTGATTTTCATCTCTTGGAATATGATGGAATTCAACTTTGTTAAAGAAGGGTAACAATCTTCTAGCATAATCTTTGTAAGGGATCAAGCCGAGGTGACGAGTATCCCATTCTCCTTTAATATCATTTATTACCAAATTTGAATCGCCGTACACATCAAGAATTTTAATTTTGAGATCAATAGCCTCCTCGAGACCCATGATGCAAGCCTCATATTCTGCCATATTATTAGTACAATCAAA
The DNA here is from genome assembly GCA_948472305.1 of Vicia faba. Lineage (NCBI taxonomy): Eukaryota > Viridiplantae > Streptophyta > Magnoliopsida > Fabales > Fabaceae > Vicia > Vicia faba. Next base: position 488,294,845 of record OX451737.1, read on the forward strand.
TGTTAACCTCGTAGTAAAAGGAATGTGTGATCCATGTGGAGTGGCGATCACGTCACCAATTCCTTTACTGTAAGCATTCACAGCTCCATCAAATATCATACTCCAACGAGATTCAGGGTCAGGACCTTCCTCAGGCAATGGTTCATCACAATCTTTCACTTTTAGGAACATCACATCCTTATCGGGGAATTCATACTCCACAAACTAATGATCCTCAACTGGTTGGTGAGCCAGATAATCTGCCAACACGCTTTTTTTAATAGCTTTTTGAGTGCGGTATTCGATGTCATATTCAGATAACAACATCTGCCAGTGGGCAATTCTCCCAGTAAGAGCAGGATTTTCAAAAATGTACTTGATTGGATCCATTTTGGAGATCAACCAAGTCGTGTGATTTAACATATACTGTCGCAAACGTTTTGCCGCCCAGACCAGAGCACAATATGTATTTTCTAGCATGGAATACCGCGACTCACAATCAGTAAAAAATTTACTGAGATAATAAATGGCATACTCTTTCTTCCCTGTTTCATCTTGTTGTCCCAGAATACAGCCTATGGAATTATCTCACACTGTCAGATACATCATCAACGATCTTCCTTCGACATGAGGGAGCAAGATAGGAGGTTCAAGCAGATATTCTTTAATACTTTCACATGCCCTTTGGCAGTCATTCTTCCACACACAACCTTGATCTTTATTTAACAACTTAAAGATCGATTCACATGTTGCAGTCACGTGTGAAATGAATCTGGAAATATAATTCAAACGCCTGAGGAACCCTCTGACTTGCTTTTCAGTTCGTGGCACTAGAATCTCTTGAATTGCTTTGACTTTATTAGGGTCAACTTCAATTCCTTTCTGGATAACAATGAAACCCAACAATTTTCCTGATCGAATTCCAAAGGTGCATTTATTTGGATTCAAGTGGAGACGATACTTCCTAAAATGCTGAAACAACTTTAACAAATCTTCTACATGCCCTTCTTCAGTCTGAGATTTAGCAATCATATCATCAATATATACTTCGATTTCCTTGTGCATCAGATCATGGAATAGGGTTGTCATAGCACTCTGGTACGTTGCACCAGCGTTCTTCAACCCGAAGGGCATCACTCTGTAACAGAATGTTCCTCAGGGTGTGATGAAAGTTATTTTTTCCATGTCCTCTGGAGCCATTATTATTTGGTTATAACCATAAAATCTATCCATGAACGAGAAAACATTGAATTTTACTGTGCTATCCACTAACATATCAATGTGTGGCAATGGAAAATCATCTTTGGGACTAGCTTTATATAGATCTCTGTAATCTACGTACATGCGGACTTTTCCTTCTTTTTACGATACTGGGACAATATTGGCAATCCATTGAGGATACACTGACATCACAAGAAAACCGGCATTAATGTGCTTTAGAACCTCCTCTTTAATCTTCACTGCCATATCTGAGTGAGTTATTCTCAACTCCTATTTGATTGGTGGATACTCTGGCTTCAACGGAAAACGGTGCTCTACAATATATGTATCTAGACCAGGAATATCTTGATAAGACCAAGAAAAAATATCCACATACTCTTTCAACAACTCAATCAACCTGCTCTTCACATCAAGATACAACAATGTTCCAATCTTGACCTCTTTCAGATCTTCTTCTGAACCCAAATTGATTACTTCCAATGGCTCTTTATATGGCTGAATGGCATTTTCCTCGCGCTCAAGCAACAGTGAGACCTCTTCTGGAATCCCATCATAGTCTTTTTCTTCGACTCCATACACAGGACGTTCAATGTTGGAAGAGGGTGCAGGGTCATTGTATTCAATAGGTTTTTTAATTAATTTTGAAACATGTATGCAAGAGGGAACATCAACGGTGATCCAGTTCTGAACCCTAACTTTGTGCGTCACGTAATTTGGCATTTCCTGCTCTGCTTCATCTTCCACAATTACATTAATCCTGGAAATAGTTTATGATACAGTGGGAGAACTGACTTGGTTGTTTTGCGTTTTATCGCAAATGTTGCGGTTAGCAAGAGTCGCCACCAACTTTTCTTTTATCCAAAAGGAAAGGTGAAAAAGCACAGGAAAGACCTTTGAGATTATTTCTTGAGTTCGGGGGGTAGATTATGAAAAGGGAAGGTATTATCACCCTTTTCATCCATGGTTTTCCACGGGCTCTTAATTACTTGCTAGATCACTTTCTTTTGTTTGAAATTGTGCTTTGTGTGGTTTTTTGAAAGTATTTTGAAAAAGTGCCATCGTTTAGGCAAACTTTGTAATAATTCTCGTTCGTAAGAATGTATACAAAGTGTTGATCTTTTTGAAAATGTTTCAAGTTTGAAAGATGTTTTTTGAAAGTGTTGGTGTTTGTATTGAAAATAGAAAGGATGTTTTGGTTTTTTTGAAATTGAGCAAGCAACTAGGAACAATCTACCTACTCAAAAGTCTTTCATGTTTACTTTCTCTTTCCTTTGACATTGTCATCTTACCATTGATTTGGTAAGTAACCCTATCTTTGGATGTAAACGAGACGGGCGTGGTTCATCGTATAACCATGATTAGCAATGTTGCAAGGTATCTTAGCATTTTTCTTTAGGGACTAAGATTATTTTGAGAAGGCAACATATATAGCATCATCGAGGGACTATGATCTTGTATTTTTACTTGTTTTTGCTAAGATACCTCACATGCATAATATGGCCATTTTTATAAGGCAACCAAGTAGATTTTACCCTAGGGGTGCTTGTGTGCAAGTGTATTGATTTTCATGCTTTGTTTAGTCTTTGATTAGGGTTTGCTACGTGTTGATTTTATCTTCTCATGCAAACCCTAATTACTAGCATTTATATAAAGCGATAAATTGCGAAATGTAAAATTACTACGCTATTACATCATTAGGGGAGGGGGTGTATAAATTTACAAATGGGGATTACAATAAAATTAAACCTAATTATCTATTACAACCATATTGAATATTGTACAAAATTGAAAATAAAATGCAAGAATATAAATGGAAAAAGAAATGATCTTTGTTGTTTTTTATGAAAGGGGCTTTGCCTTGACCTAATTAAAAAAATGATTAATAAAAATTAAATAAAATTAACTTAAACTAATTAAGAAAAGAAATTAATTTGAAAAGGATTTTTTAGGGTTTTTTATGAAAAGGTTTTAGATTAATGAAAATAAAATGAAGATTAATTAATTAAAATAAACCTAAGTTCTAAATTAATTTAACTAAGAAAATAAAATAATATACTAATTTATCCTAAGTCTAAAAATTAATTATTTAAGGAAAAAAAAAGAAATTAATTTGTTTTAAGAAAATGTTTTTTAGTCTTTTTGTTTTATAGAGAAAATAAATGTATAAGTATGACTAATAAAAAAAATATTTTTTAGATTTTTATATGATTTATGAAAATAATAATAGTAATAATAATAATAATAAAAATAATGAAGAAAAATAAAATAAAAAATAAAAATATAAAGAAAAGTCAGGGGGGTGGATCAGTAATGCAAGAGGTGTTGTGAAGGAAAAAAAACTAGGCCCACAATAAAGTCAGAAAATAGTGGAAAAAATGATAAAAGGTCACGCTGGGGCTTGAACCCAGGACCTAAAGGTGACAGACGCACGCTTTAACCAATGGGGTGGTGATACATCCGTTAACTTGTGTGAAAGGTTAAATATATAACAGAAAACGCGCCCTGATTACACTTCATCTTCAACCTCCATCCAAAGGATCTGTAACTTGCTCATTTCTCAACCATTTGCAAAAATGTAAACATGAATATTGCTCTATTTTGTCATACGAATCCAACCATATAAATATCATAAGCTATAAATCAAAGATGAATGAGAATTTCTAAAAGTACCAAATTCTGACCTAAATATTTCATAAAGTTTAAACTCAAAATTCTCATAGCTCAATCAAAATAAATGAAATCTATGGACATGTATAGTTTCAGGGCAATGATGTCTACATTTTATCTTCACAAATGCAAGCCTAACAATGCCTAAATATGAAGATAAAAGTTCAAGAAAAATACCTCAAAACTGGAAATTGTGAAATAGATTTGAGCTTGTTTCAGGCAGTGGTGAAGATTAGGCTAGCTTCCTCAAGTCCCCAGGAAGCTAATGCAATGGCTGGCTTGAGCTGAAGGTGGCTGGAATGGTCCGGAGAAGTCCAATTGTGATGCTCTATTTTTGAACTTGGAAATGGATGAAAATGTTGTTACAATCGTGTAACAGGGATTGGGATGACTTATGTATGATGTTTGGAAGCTTTTGGAAGCAAAATGCCAAGAAAGGCACGAGTGAAATGGAAGTTTGAAGTTCTTGGTCAGAATATGCAACAATGGTGGTTTGTGATGCAATACTGAGTTTTGGCTAGTTTTTGAGCTTGTACATTTGTGTGTTCTCTTGTAAATAGTATCTCTATTTATAGAGGAAAGGTTTTGAGGTTTGAAATGGTCAGAAACAAAGAATCACATGTTATGAGTTTTTGACTTGTTTTTGAAGTTATCTTAACAAACATGGTTTCAATGCAAGGTACATGTCTTGTAGGGTTGCTAGAAACTTTAATGTGTTTGTTCTAAGTTTATATAGCATGCTTGTGCAGAAAGAACAAGTGTAAAGCTCCATACAAGTTGACTTTGTGATTAAAGCTTCTTTACAAGAATGGAATGGTTACTTTCTTCCAAAAATGGAAATGCAACTTGGATAATGATTCAAATGCTTGGACAATGGCTCCATATGTTGTGTAAACATTTAATTATGGAGTGACAAACAAGTTTGAGGTCTGAAAAGTGAATATTATGCAACATAGGCTTGGATTTGAATTCTTGTTCATCATGAAATGGCTTGTAATTCAAGTTTGAAAACCCTAACTTCATCTCTTTGATTCTCCTTGCTCACAAATGATCTCAAGGAGTTCTTGGACATTTTGGAAATCTTGTAATGTTCTCTGCAACCCCTCTTTGAATCACTTTTGAAAATTCCCTTTGGAACTATATGAAAAAGTGCCATGAAGTTAGGTCAAAATCCTGACCAAAACTAGGGCAAAATTTCACTAAGTATTCAATTTCAAGACCATGACTTTGTGAATTAATAACTTGAGATCCAAGAATTTTTAGAAGAAGTTGTGTAAAGAAATGTTGTATATATCATGGAGATTTACAACTTTCATGTTGAAAGTTTCTTCTGAATCCTCTTGCATCATGGTGAAAAATTTACTCAAAGTTGTGGAAAACATGAAGTTTTAAACACTTAGAAAAATTTCTAACTTAGAAAACTTTGACTTTTCAAAATGAAATCTTGACTTTTTGATTTCTTGATGAATAAGTTTCATATTTTGACATGTTTTGATGAATTGTGATCTTTGACATTGGATTTTGACCAAAAAGACAAAGTTTGACTTTTCAGTGTACAATTGACTTTTGATCAGTTGACTGAGAATTCACTATCAATCTAATTGATCTTGAGCAATGTTTTAGGTCATGCCATTAGGTCAAAAATATGCAATTGAACTCTTGAAACCATGCTTCAAACCAATTGACCATTTGTTAGGTCAAAAATCATAAATTGCCATTTCTCAGTCAAAACCCTAATTTTGACCATTTTGCCCTTTTGATGATTTGATCAAATTTCTTGAGGAATTATGGTCCAAACTTGATCAAATGATACATATGAGTTTATAATATTTATGTGGATAAAAAATTATGAAGTTTGATTGTAAATTGGCCATAGTTGACTTTTTCCCCAATACAGTTGATTTTTAGGTCAACTGCTCAATTGACTGAGCAAATGTGTGATCCAAGGCTTGAAACTTGACATGAGTAATCTTGGGGGTCCATAGTGATCCATGAAAGTAATATGAGGCATTGAAAGTTCAATTATCCTTGTACAACCTCAAACCCTAATTTTGGTCATCAGTGCTTAAGGAGGTGTCTTGAGCTGATCAACCCTAGTGCAATCTTGAACCAAGAGAGATCTTTGTGAGAAATTATTTGATAAGTGAGAGGGAAAATTTTGGGGTACAACACAGTTGGACGAAGATAAACCCCACTACGGAAAATGTATTGATACTTGCCTGCAGCAGACTTCGACTTCATGCTCTTACCTTTATCATTCCTCAAAGAGAACCCCAAGTCGGCTCTGTTCTTAATTACAGGTGGATCCATAATTTGTCCCCATACTTCACTATGACCCTTACGCACAACCTGCTGCGCATCCTTAAGCGAAACCATGGAACTCTCATTTTCTTTTATGTTGTCAATAGATAAAGCTTGGAGCTAGGTTCCAACAACAACTTCATATGCCTCCACAATGGTGAAAGAGGACAAATGAGATATCAATAATGTATGTTCCCCATTTATGATCACTACTTTCCCTTCACGTACAAACTTCAGTTTCTGGTGTAAAGTTGAAGTGATAGCCCTTGCCTCATGAATCCACGGTCGTCCCAACAAACAACTATAAGCGGGTACAATGTCCATGACCTGGAAAGTAATCTGAAACATATGTGGTCCTATATGAATAGGCAAGTCCACTTCACCAATAACAGATTTCCTTGATCCATCAAACGCTTTCACAATGATGCCACTCGGGCGCATAGGAGTTCCTGGATATTTCAACTTCATAAGATTGCTCCTCGGTATAACGTTCAATGCATATCCATTATTAATCACCACATTGGATAGTGAATCATTCTTGTAATTCATAGAGATGTGGAGGGCCAAGTTGTGATTCCTTCCTTCATCCGACAATTCATCATTGCAGAAACTCAGGTTATTACATGAGGTAATGTTCCCTACTACACTACTGAATTGGTCTACTGGCATATCAATCTCCACAAAAGCTTGGTCCAATAACCTTATCAAGGATTCTCTGTAAGCAGATGAGTTCATCAATAAAGCCGAGATAGATATTTTTGAAGGAGTCTGTAGTAGCTGATCTACAATTTTGTAGTTTCTCATCTTGATTATATTTAAAATATCATCCATTTTTTTCTCTAACGTAGATCCACTAGATTCACCCGTAGCCTTCTTGGGTTCAACGTTCTCAGTAATTTTCTTTCCAGCACTAACATCTCTGCGAACAACTGGTGCAAACACACGACCGCTGCGGGTTACTCTACTCTCAGCAGTATTTCCAACGCCAGGCATTGGCTGGATGGGAACTTCCACTCCATCCTCTAAGATTTCAGCGATGTATTGTAGGGTACAGCCTTATCTGACTCATAGGGAACAGGACCCGGCAAACTAATCACCAATGGGGTAACAGCTGGCTTGCTATAATATTCAACTTCAAAATGGGAGGGTGCACCAAAACATGGTACAATAACGTTTACCCCTTCTTCAACATAACCAGTCATTATTGAGTCATTTTTGGAAAACAAATCCTCATCAGAGGAGAAATACTCATCTGCAGAGGCATACTCATCATCCGACTCTTCTTCATCCAAACAAACCTCAATCATATCAACTTCATGGTAATCATCCCTTTAACCCGTAACCTTGATGGTTCCATTGTCCAACAACAACTAAACACCTTTCTTCACGATTGAACATCCTCGGGAATCTCGACAGCAAATTCGGCAAGATCCATACTGGTGTTCCACCTGACCATCCAAGTGGCAGAAAGTAGCTTGCAATTGTACAAGATCCTCATTCATATGTTCCACATCAAAGATTCTGAACTCTCCAGGACATCCAGAAACCATGTTTGCTTCTTCTTCATACTCTACCCTAGGTCTGATTATGTGGATGAGGCCCCCATCCATCATCTCATGCAAATCAGCCTTTATCTTGTCGCAACCTTGTATGTTTGTACTACAAATAGCACAACTGGAATGGTCATGTGTATAATATCTAAATTCACAGAGGCCTGCATGCATTTTCACCAAATCTCCTCTAACTAGATGAATGTCAAAAATCCGGAAGTCGCCTAGACAACCGACCACCATATTCACAACATTTACTCCTCCATGCTTGGGTAGAGGATTGTCTTTCACATTAGGGCACACATCCTTGAAAGATAGAATACCAGACTTCACCAATTTCTGCACCTCAGTCTTCAAAGGATAACAATTCTCAACATCATGCCCTGGTGCTCCCTGATGAAAAGCACATGTTTGGTATGCTTTGTAATACTAAGGCAATCGTGATGGTACAACGGGAGGTGGTCAGTTCTGAACCAACTTCTTCTGAATCAATGCCAGTAGTAATTATGTATATCTCATAGGAATAGGTTCATAACTCTCCCTTCTCTGATTATACCCTTCATTCCCCTGTTGGGATGGTCTCTGATAAGCAACGGTGGTTGGAGCTACACCCACAACTGGAGTAACTGAGGCGACTTGCTGATGACGCTGAGAATTACTTCTAGGAGTGTTAACCCTCCTCTCTTGCATGACAGCATTTGCATCCCCTTCCTTCTTCTTGGTAAACCCATAAGATGGCTTCTTCATACCTCCAGATCCTTCACTCTTTGTTAAACGGCCCTCTCTTACAGCCTGTTCTAAGTGGATACCCATGCCTACCATTTCAGTAAAGTCACTTGGCACACTCGCTACCATCCTATCACAGTAGAAAGCACCCATAGTCTTCAAGAAAATCTTAGTCATCTCCTTCTCTTCCATAGGAGGAATCACTTGGGCGGCTACCTCACGCCATCTTTGTGTATATTCTTTGAATAATTCCCTGTCTTTCTGAACCATGTCCCTGAGTTGATCACAGTCAGGCTCCATGTCCACGTTGTACTTGTATTGTTTGATGAACGTTTCTCCCAAGTCATTGAAAGTATGGATGTTGACACTGTCCAAACTCATATACCACTTCAGTGCAGCACCAGTCAAACTATCCTGAAATAAGTGAACCAGCAGACGCTGATCATCAGTATGGGTAGACATTCTCCTTAAATACATCACCAGGTGAGCACGAGGGCAAGTGTTGCCCTTGTATTTCTTGAACTCCAGGAATTTAAACTTCGCAGGTATCTTAACATTCAGGACCAAGCATAATCCATTTACATTCTGCCCAAATAACTCTTTTCCCTTGAGGGCCTTCATCCCTCTCTGCATCTTGTCAAACTGCTCTTGGAAATTATACATTCTGTCATAAAGACCTAAGTCTTCACTTGGTGGAGGGAAAGGACGACACACATCATCATTAACAAATGGAACCATATTCACCGAAGGAGGTGCAGCAGGAACAACATGCACCACAGGAGGTGCAGCAGGAACAACATGCACCACAGGAGGTGCAGGAGTAACAATAGTCTGAACAACTGGAGTATCTTAAGGACCAAGATTGAAACCTTCAAGCATAAAATTCTTTGGCATTCCCCATGGGTAACCTTGAGGCATGCGATTCTGAACAACAGGTGAAGTAGCAGACGTAGGAACAGTCGGAGCTTCAGTAGTAACCCTTGTTGGTTGAGGTTGAACACTCGATGGCTGATTCTGAGCAGTCACCAGAGATTCCGTCAGAGTAGTAAGATTGTCCATGCCAGCCTTCAAAGCAGAAACCTCTTCGCGCAACTCGCGATTCTCTTGTTCTAAGTTGTCCATCTTCTTTCTGAGATTAGCCCGAGTGTTGTAGTGACGAGTCAGCTTGTTGAACGAAGTAAAAAAGCTTGGTAATACACCTGGATTTGCATAACAAATGCAAGAAATATGTGCAATATGATACATGATATGCAATGCACATGATTTTGTTTTGTTATTTAATATTTCAAGGGATTTAAAATTTATAGACATATTGCAAATACCAAAGTAATAACGCATTTAAAAATAATGAAATTTTTATTATAACAACTTCAAATGGATTACAAGTTTTAACGATCCCAAGTACAAATGCGCAAATGATTTCTTGGACAGGTGAGCCCTTTATATTTTTCAAAGTCAGGTACTTTGAATTTTGGCAGAATTACCACATCCAGAACTAGACCCATTTCGAGAACGTCTACTTCAAAGGCATCAAAACCCTCCACGAATTTTAATCTTTCCTCCAGAGCTTTGTACTGATTCATTACCATTGGATTATCAACAGCATGAGTCCCAGTCGCCTTCAAGGGGGCCTGGTTGGCATCATGTGTCGTGATCTCTGTATTGTAGGTCCAAGTAGTTGTCTGTATTGTTGACTGGAATCTGTAGGGTACGTGATGCCCCTGATTTTGGTGGCGGTAGGAGAAACCCTTCAATTTCAGCTTCTTGTTGGTCCATGACGGACTTCTGGAGTCCTTCTTCTGGCCCTTTCCTTGGTTGGTGACCTCTTGATATACCAATAGTTTGGGCTACTTCTTCGAAAGCTACCCTGGGAATATGGTCTTGCCTGTCAATGATGTTCTTCAAAGCTAGGAGAACTTGACTCAAATTTCCTTTCATTGAACTTACATCCCCCTTTACTTGGTCGAGGTCCTCTTTAAATGCAGCCTGAGTCTCCTCGATTTTCTCCATTGATTTTTATTGATAGACCCTTGTTTGATATGGAGGCCAAGGTGGTGGAGATCTTCTTCTACCAATGGTTTACTGAAGATATTTTTTTATAAAAAAAAAAGATGAGTTTCGATATGATATGCAGATGTTTATGAATGCATGCATGCGAATGAATATGCATGAATATGAAATGGTTACTTGTTTTAAATGTCTTATTCCTTTGGGTACGCATTTATCTTTCGCTTATTTTTTATTCGATGACCAACTTTAAAAAATAGATACGCCAACGAGATGTGGAAACAAAATTCCTTTATTGAAGGTAACATAATTCAGATATTGAAAAATATTACAATCTTAAACCAAAACTTGTTTGCATGAAATTGAACTAAGGGAAATAAGTCTTCTAGGTGCGCCTGCGGAGGTCTGCTCTTGAAACCGTCCACCATTTCTTGACAAAGCTTGGGAAAGTCTTCAGCACATTATTTCCCTTTTGTGGCTTTGATTTCATACATGTTTGGCGTATTGACGCAGACAAGTTGTTCCCTTTGGTATCCATTTTTAAAGACAGTCACCGAGATCTTGATTTTATTATTATTTTTTGTACCTTGTGAATAAGACAAAGAAATGGGTGACGAATATATGAAATGTATAACGAATATATGGGATGTATGAATGCATAGATGTAGGGTTAAGTGACGGGATTTTGTGATGAGTACCCTTAGGGATGTCTGGTTCAGTGACAGGGTTTTGTGATAAGTACCCTTAGAAGGTAGGTTCCTCAATTTTGACCTACGGTTAGTCTACCCTCCCAGAAGGAGGTTTCCTTAAGGGTATCATGAATAACACCAGAGGGAAAAGGCACAAGGGCCTCCCTTAGGTGGAGCCTCTTTACGGACCGAAACTTTTGTCTCAAAGTCGTGAAAGGTATGGTCATGAGATTTTAGGTTAAGGTCGTTACAAAGAGTCATGGTTGTCCTTCCAAAGTCCTACTCGTCAAGAGGATATCTCTCGATAAGTATTCCTTTTTCGGAAGTTCACCGACTCTAGGCGAAGTCGTCACATAAACTCGCAGGGATGATGTACCCCCTAAGCTAATAGACAAACCTTCTTTCTAAGGGTTATTGAAAATATTTTGAGAAATAAAAAATCCTGCCATGCAATATATATGATGATAAACAATAGACAATAATTAAATAAATACAATGAATAAATTAAATCAATAAACAAATAAAGCAATAAAAACCCCAAAGCAAAAAACCCTAAAACCTAAAGTTGAAATCCCCAGCAGAGTCGCCAGCTGTTGCGACTGGTTTTTAAATCAGAGTCACCACTATTAGTTTTTATCCTAGGGAAGGGAATCTAACAGAAAACCCTAATTCGTAGACAAAGATTCTAGGTTTCGTACTTCTTTAGACGAAAGGAAGGTGTTAGGCATCTTTCATCTACCTTGTTCACAAGGATATTAGGTTTGAGTTGGGGTAAACAGGGTTTTAAATATTATTAAGGGAAAAGAGTTTTAATTTTTAATAGGGGAAAGGGTTTAAATTTTTTTATAGGGGAACTCGCTACGATTTTTGATCGTATGCCTACGTATCTTCTTAAGAGGAGTCAGAGTCCCAATTTGTAGTTCATATGGGTTGGTGTTTTTTTAGGGGTTGCAAACATATTTTGAATCACCTCACATTTTGGTCGGGAGTAGTGATTGCAGAGATTTTGACTAAATGCGCGGTAAGTCAAAATCTGTTTGAAACCCTTTTGCAAAAAACAATTGATTAGATTAGTTGATTACGAAAAAATAGTTTGATGTTTGTTGAGTGTTTTTTAATTGTATTAATTGCAAAAAAAAGAATCTTGTTAATGCATGATTAAAAATATGTTTAATGAAAATATAGAAAATATATGCATGAGTTTCGAAATAAAAATAATTTAGATGATAATAAATAATAATATTTACATATAAAAATAATAATATAATAAATAATATTAATAATTATTATTATAAAAGAAATAAATAATTATAATAATATTAAAAAATAATATATAAAGCATAGGTGAAATATAGAAAGAAAATGATTTAATTAAAATGAGGGGGTGTAATCCTAGTTATTAAGTAAAACTAGGGGTGCTGAAAGGGTATGTTGGGATGGCCCAGATATGTTTTTTGGACAGGGGGTGTAATTTGTTATGGCATGCAGTAATTATAGAAAAAGGGTGGTGCGAGAAGTAGTGGGCTAGGCCCAAACGTGATGTACGGAAAGGGTTGGGTTGATCATGTGAGTGAGAGAGCACGAGGTTAAGGTAGGACTTGGCCTATCGACCATCCAATCACGATTATACGGATAAGCGTGTAGGAGCATGCTAAGCATGGTGTGCAAGCGTGTACAAGATTCATACGAATTACATATTGTTTTTTTGTTTAACATTATCTTCCCATTTTCTTTTCAATTTACAGCAAACTCGGTCTTTCTCTCTCGTTTACCCAGCAATCCCTAACCTTCAAACCTTAGCGTCCAAATTACCGGCGACGGCTCTACCAAAACCCCAACATGAATCCGGCCCAGCACCCTAATACAAGAACAACAACAACGAAAACAACAAAAATGAGCTACATCTAATTACCCTTTCGCGAGTATCTGTCTCTGATTTCTGAGCTTTTTGGTTGTTAATCTCTTCTTCTCTTTCGCTTCTTGCAGGTTCTGGTGATGATCGAAGGTGGTGACGGTGATGCGAGTTTAAAGACGATGGTGGCAGTGGCTAGTGAGGCCGATTAGGGTTTTAGAAATCGAAACCCCAATCGGTGCTCCGTTCTTCTTCGAGCTTCAAGGAGATCGGATTCTTCTTTTTTTGATTTCCAGCCGTCTCTGTCTTTTCAATCCTCCCTGGATTCAAGCCCCTCTTGTTTCAGTTCTTCTTTGCGGTATCAATCTCCCCTGTCTTCGTCTTGCTCCCCCCCTTCTTTCCTATATCCAGCTTTTTTCCCTTCTGTATTTTCTTCTAGTACTTATAGGATAAATTTTAGGGTTCATTGTTGTTGTCGTTACAAGCTTAAATTAGGGGTATGTAATTGACTAATTTGATTTTGTATTGTATTTTTTGATATTTGATTCGGTGTATTAAAGATTGGATTGGATTTTTTAATATTCTTCTTTGTTATTGATGTTGTTTTGCTTTAAACTGTAATAAGAGGTTTTGGGCAAATATTGATTCAAGATTTGATTCACAGTAAAATTAAGATTTGGATTTGGTTGCAATCTGTACAATGCTTGTTAGTGATAAAAATGTGCGTAAATTTTGTTGATTGATACATTACGGTTTTTTAGGATTTGGATGTTACACTTAGTTGGGCTTGCGTTGACTTAGCTGTATTGGGCTTGCACTTAGTTACTTATGTCTTTTTCCCAACAACATTATACTTGTTACAAAAAACATTTTTTCCTTTTAGATACAAACTAGGCCCAACTACTTATTTCTAAACAAAAACCTTTTATTATTAAAAAAACATGATTTATTAACATTAATAATATATTACAAAATTAATTAATCAACAATAATCTTGTTCAAAAATACAAAGTGGGCCACCAGCAATTTTTCCAGCATCAATATTTTGTATTACATCAAGCATTTTTTTAGTGCAACTAGGCCCAATTGGCCTTCCTTTCCCTTGTCCCAAAGCTAGTCGTTTTTTAAAAAACCTTCAATAAATAAGTATATCTTATAAACAATATCTCTTAATAAATAATATAAATAATTTTTACTAAAAATCTTTTAGTAAAACATTATTATAAGATTGGACAGTTTACCAGTACTACTATAACATCCTCTTTAATAAAGAACATATTTTTTTAGTAAAGTGATAATAAAAGTTTTAACACTTTCAAAAACGTCAGATGGGCCAACTAGAGAAACTTAACGGGCTTAGTTAATTTGATAAGAACCACCTTTTTAATACCAGTAAATAACACTTAAATGTGTTTAGTTTAATTTCAACCCCTCTTTTACTAATAATAACTGTTTAATAATTAAGAACTTAATAGTTATTTGAATAATTTTTCATTTACGAATCGCATGGGCCATTGGCCAACATGATTTGCAAATGGGTTTATGAGTCTTTATGATTTAGAAATCCTCATTAAAATACACCCCCTTGTCTTGGATAAAGATGGACCATCAGATACTGCTTGTAGCGGTAGAAATGTTTAAGACTAAGCCATTTGATTGACTAGACTTATACAGATCAAAAATAAAACCGCCACCACACTTTATTGTTTCCAAAGGAATTGGAAAAGAGCGAATAACCTAAAAAAAGAGGGGGGAAAGATTCAAGGTAAGGGGGTTGGTTATGCAAAGGGAAGGTATTATCACCCTAAACATCTACGGCACTCCGGAGGAACCTCTTTGTAAAATCTGTATATTTTGGCTATAAAAATGTTATATAAAATAGATGGTGGAGGTGAGAAGAGATATATATTTTATGATTTGTTCACCCTCTGCGGTTGCAAACCTTTAGTGCCTATGCACCACCTTCCGTGCAATAGGGGATCAGGGTACACGTGGTTCCTCTTTAAAAATTTTAAAATACAAGTGTGTTGGTTAAATTTATGAGATAAGACATCATTGTTATTGTCCGTGTGGAAAACATACTTACTACCCACAATCATGAGAAAGGAGAATTTGCATCATCTCAAAGTAGAGGATATGGCTTGGATTTTAAAATCAACAATGCCTCACTCAACACCCAAGTGGAAAATATCCCTCTTTACTATATATTGTAGAAGTATAGTTGTTTGCATCACTAGAAGGATTGACAAGAGTCTAATATTTTTTGAGAAAAGTTTAAAAATAAAAGAGCCAAAGTGGCAAAACAGTTTGAAATGAGATTGATTGACTTTTAGTCTTCTCACAAAAAAATGCCAAGGTATTGTTAAGTTGATTGAAGTTTATTTATGAAAATGTTTTTTTTTAAATGCATGGACCTAAATCCAAGTTTATTATAAAAGTGATTCAAGTTAAAAAACAAGAAGAGTTTTCAAAAGGAGGGATAAGATTTTTGAAATTAAAGAAGATGGGAGAAGAAGAAGAGACTATCCTAAAGGCATAAGGTAAAAGCTAGGGATAAGAACCATCTAACTGACAAAAAGCCAATACTTGACATTATGAGCCAAGATAGAATTCTCATTCTTTGGATTGAAACCAAGCAAGCAAAGATACTAAACCTCTTGTGAGAACCAAACTTCAAGTGTGTTAAGTCTTCTCAAAAAAATTAGGCAGAGTAACAGCTACATACGGGTGAATTCCAGATTTCAAACAAAGAATGTAATCACAATAACTTTCACACAAAACAAACAAACAACCCAATGTCTTGAGGTAAACCTCAAGAGCTCCAGAAAAAAATATCAATTAAGGTCACAAGGTCTTCAACATAGGCCAAGGTTTCTAATCCTAAGTCCAAGAAGTCCAATACTCCATAATGCCAAGGATAGTAACCAAATAGTTCAAGAACCATTAAATCTTTTTCTGGTTTATATTGATTATTAGGTGTCTTAGAAGAGAAAAGAAAAGGCTCAAGTGAGAAAAGATGAAGATAGCATGAAATGTAAATTCTAAAAGTAAATGGTGCATAAAGCATAAAAAAAAATAAAAGGGCATAAAGCAAAAACAAAAGATAAAGCCAATTATTAATGATTAGTGGTTAGTTGGATGATCATCTTGAAACTTGCATTTAGAACTCATTATAGGATTGGTAGAACTAAAGCCTCCACACAACAAGTTGCATTTGCTTTTTGTCAAGTATATCACCCATTTGGAATCTTCTCAAGTGCCATTTAATGATCAACGATGTTTAAGTGATCCGCGTTGACCAAAAGTGTTGTAAATCCATTAGAGGATTGGTATAACCAAAGCCTCCACACAATGAATCTCAAGGTTATTGGATCAAAGAGATCAAATTAACATACTTGGGCTTGCAAATATAGGTTTGGGCCACGAATGATCATTTATTTGAATCAGGACAAAATTTAGCGCTATTTTAAACAATCGTAAGTGGACTTATATAGAAGTCGCACCTATTTTGAGGCCGGTCAATAGCAATCTATGCACCATTTGTTTTGAGACATGATATAGAGATCATGCTCCAATAACACTTAGTGCAATAAGAAAGGGATTAGATGGAGAGGGGTGGGGAAGAATATACAAACCACATTTGAATTAAATTTTAATCAAACTATTATTAAAATCATTCATCCATTTTTATGGATTTAGACTCAACACCATGGATCCAATGAGGTTAATAAAGTCCATGATAAAAAATTTAACAACCAGAAAATAATCACAAAATAATATTGCATTGTTTTAAAATGTTTTAAAATAGAAATAAGGGATAAAAATATCAACTATGTTCAAATTAATCAAGAAATAAAAAGTAAGACCATAAAAAATTAGAAAAGGACTAAAATATTTTTATAAAAATTTTGGTAATTTTTTAAAGTCGGAAACTATTTTTAAAATTAAAAGAAATGAGTAAAATAAACAAAAAATGATTAAAAAAATAACAAAGTCAGAAATAAAAATAAAATGAGGTCACCAATATTTTTCATAATCTCATTGGATCATTCCATAATTTCTTTAGAATTTAAAAATGTATAAAAGTATTTTTAAACATTTAAAACAATTCAAATAAAGTGAAAATTTATAAAAAATACCAAAACACAAAATTAAATTGTGAAAAAATAAAAATCAGAAAGAGAATAATCAAAAATATTTTTCATAAATTTTTTAGATTTTTTGGACTAAAAATGATTTTTCTATGATTTTTTGAAATTTCAAACAATTAAATATAAAAATCTGAAAAGAAAATAAAAACCAAAAAGATGTAGACCAATGGATGAGAGTCAAAACACGTTAGTAATCAGATCCAAGGGATCTGACGCGCTGTGCATATCATGGTCATTACTAAATATCACGCCAGATCCAACATTTTAAAAATAAAACAACTTAAAATATGGCGCGTTGGATGGAGTCTGACTCACAAAAATAATTGGATCCAAGGGTTCCTAAGACACGCGCATTGCAAGGCAAGCACATTGTATCCATTTCAAAAAAATAATGTGGCTTCATGTCATTGGTTGAAGACGAATATGTCATTGTCTTCAACCTCCAGCCATCCCCAAATTGAATCTTCCAAATTATAAAATTAGCAAACCAGACCGGTACCATTAGATTCGTCTCTTCAATACGATTCTAATGGTACCATCGCACCAAATTTATATAAATTATGCAAGGTTGTGTTTGAAAAAAACCATAAAAAATAACGAGCACGAAAATCTGGGATATCTTGCTCAATTCTCAATGAAATTGCAAACTATAAAGAGCACGAGGATCAGAAGAACACAAGGAGTGGGTTAGTCTTTTATTTGAATCAATTTGGCCAAGAAATCTACCTGAATAAAGTAGTGAGAAATTGCTCTGAAACTGAACTTCCACAGATCAATATTGGTCACAATTCTTGAAAGTAACCGTATGATTAGCTTCAGAGAAGTTCAATGAAGCTAACTGAATGGAGCTTTTGGTGTTTTAAGGTGAGAATGTAAGAAATCATAATTTCAAAGTCAGAGTTCGTGTGAGATCTGAACAGGGGTCAATTGGCTATCAAAAGCTTGAAAAAAAGAGTGAGGGATGATCCTTATTTATAGGTGATTATGATGCAAGGTTCAAGCGTGTGAATTGGAGGCAAAATGAGTGAAATCGTGTAGACCTGCTAAATGTGAAAAGTGTGACTTCACATGGCTCAAAACGCAGCAAATTGGATGGTTTAAGGGTCGTTTCTTGTTATGGAAGGTTCCTAAATATGATTATACACGTAATTAATCCTTAAACAGACTTGTAATTGGATTTAAACTAATTTTCAAATCTGACTGAACTTGGAATTTTCATTTCATGATGCCACTTTCATAATCATGGTGCCAACAATGTAGGGCACCTTATGATGTGATTCTTGAAGCATTTGAAAGATGAAGTCATAAGCTTTTCAATGTGTAAGCAATGAGATCAAATGGATGTTTTATCAAGAAGTTGCATTGAGTCAAAGTTGGAGAAAAAGGATTGACTTTCCATACTTAGAAATATTTCAAAATTTTCTTCAAAAGTGACCTATAATGTTTTGCATCCAAATATGGTCTTCCACTTGGAATTTTCTCTTGACCAAAAAAGATGGCATGAAATAGACCCTTTGAATGACATTTAGAAACTTGAACCATTCAAAATATACAAAAATTGAGAGAGTTATGATTTGTTGAAGTTGGAAAAAAATCATGAAATAACCTATAATCTTTTGTATCCTTAGGGCATCTTCCATCCATTTTGTCACCTTGCACATGAAATAAGGCATAAAGTTCACATATTAAAGATCATTTTGGAAAAAGAGTGGGCTTAAGGTGATAAAAATTGACCAAGTTATGATCATTTGAAGTCACACATGAGAAATTGGAGGTTCATCTAGAGGACTTGTAATCTTTCTTCATCATGTAGCTTCTTCTACAAGAAAACTCTTTGAAACTTTTGAAGTAATTTTTTGATAACCCTTTGAAGAGAAGGATGACTTTAGAATCACTCAAAAATACCAAAAGATGAGCAAGATATGCTTATTTGAAGTTCAAAACCCTAACTCCTAGATCAAGAAAATGCTTTGAGGAACTTTGACAATTTTGACCAAACTTCTTGTACCAACACAATTGCTTTGTAAATAGAATTTGTTGAGGATGAAAATGAGAAATCATAGTCACAAAAACCACTTACATATATTGATAATTGATAGAAATATGCACTTGTGACAAATGGGAACAAAGCCTTGTCCAAGCATGATAACTTCTCCAATCAACCCCTTGTACTTTTGAACCAAATTTGATAATCTTGAAATGTGGTGAACCAAAATAACCTTGCCATGCCATTTATTCCAAAACAACCCCAATGGTGAGGTTTGAACTTCTCAAGCTTTATTGACTAGGGCATGGAAATAAACTCATGAACCCATGGAGAAACTTGCTAAGCCTTATTGTCTTTACCTACATTAGTAACAAGCAAGACAAACCAACATTGAATTTTATTAATTCAAAGGAAAAAATAAGACAAAATATTCATGATCACAAAATAAAACAAGTCAAAGTGCTTGGTGATTCCTCAAAGAGCAAAACTAAGAATAGGGAGAAAAACCAAAAACCCTAATGTGATCTTGTTGTGATTGAATCAATATGGTATGACAAATGGATCTTAGGGGCAAAAATTGGGGTACAACACTGTTGTACCATCTTTAATTAAATATTTATTCTATTTTAATCTCTAAAAATAAAATCATCGAGGTATGACAAATTTGGGGTACGACACACTATAATTTTGGCTGATGGAAGGTTGGAGAATTTATGGGGCACGAAAGTTGTTATGAGAGGTTCAAATTGATCTCAGGGCTCAAAGTTAACTTATTCAAAAGTAAGATTTTTGGGTCAATGAAGGCTTCGTTTCTGTCCTGCGGTATTGACAATGTACCCTTCAAATTCTTAGGTGTGAGAATCAGAGATAGCCCGAGGAAAATCCACATGTGGAAGGATGTTATTAACAATGTTACAAGTAGACTATCAGTTTGGAATAATAAATTCTTGTCCTTGGGAGGAAAGGTTGTCTTGATTAATTCGGTTTTGTATTCTATACTTATTTACTCTTTATCCTTTTATAAAGCCCATGTGAAAGTATTGAAAGAAATTAGAAGGGTTGAAGCCAATTTTATTTGGGGGTGTTCAGACGAGAAACGGATTATTCATTGGGTTAGTTGAGAGAACGTTTGTAAATCCAAGGAGGAGGGTGGTCTCGGTATTAAGAATCTTGATCACTTCAATGTAGTGTTGTTATCTAAATGGAAATGGCGGATTTTGAAAGAAAAGGATGCGATTTGGAGTGGCATTTTGTGTCATAGATACCATAATCCGATTTTTGAATCCGTTTTGTGAAGGTGTTAGGGCTTCCCGTAATAGTGACTTGATTTGGTGGAGAGACTTGCTGAAAGTTGAGGTGAAAAACGGAGTTGACTCGAATGTTTTTACTAACAATGTTTTATGCATGTTGAAAACTGGATCTGATATATCCTTTTGGCACAATCGTCGGCTGGCCAATCAATCTCTTAAAGAAGCTTACCTATTTTAAAGGGCCTTGGATAAGTTTGGGAGTGTGACGAATGCAAGCTAGTGGGTCGACGGTTCATGGCATTGGAAAAGCATTTGTGTTGCTGTTGTCACAAATTCTACAGCAGCTCAGCAGGAGGAAATTATGTTGTTACTGAATGATGTGGAGCCTTTGCTTTTGGGGGATGATGAGTTCGATTGGTGGGATAATGGTGTCGGTGATTTTACAGTTAAAGCTTGATATAACAAGCTGGACAGCCACTGTTTTGACTTATCGGTAGAGGTGAAAGGCTTATTTTCCAATTTATAGAAGATGAAGGTTCCATCTAAAATTCTTGTTTTCGGATGGAGGATGATACTTGATAAGCTCCCGACTAGACAATAACTCATCAAGCGAGGAATTATTTACGGTAATGTTGATTCCTGTTGTGTCCTTTGTTTTCGGGAGGCGGAAGATAGTGCTCATCTTTTTTTATTCTTGTGTGCGCTCAACTCATATTTGGGAGGCGGTGAACAAGTGGACAGGTAATCGGCACAATTTTACTTTTCATGGCTCTCTGTCTATTTTGTTTGCTATTCGACAAGTGAAGAACTCCTTTGTTAGAAATTCCATTAGAATCATTTGGTTAGCCACTATATGGAACCTTTAGATTTTGCGAAATGCTATTTTGCTCAAAGATAATTTATTTAGTTTTCATGAGTGTTTTTCTTCCATCGTCTTCTTATCCTGAAAATGGAAGGGGATGGATTGTATTTCGTCGAATTATTATATTTTCTTTGATTGGTTTAACTCATCTCTGAATTGTATTAAGATGAGAGAGTACTCGAACCCTTAACAAACAAGAAGTCTATTTGAAATAGTTTTAATTTTTAGTTTTTATAACTCTCTTTAAAAAATCATTTTTAAAAACTGTTTTTGAAAAAAATATAGAAGAAAAATTGTTTGGCAATCTAATTTTTGAAAATTGTTTTAGAGTAGAGAAAATAAGAAAAATTGTTTGACAGTATAATTTTTAAAAACAGTTTTACTTAAGATAACAAAATTATTTTGATAATCTATTTTTAAAATATGTTTTGATATTAAATCAAGAAAAG
The DNA here is from genome assembly GCA_948472305.1 of Vicia faba. Classification (NCBI taxonomy): domain Eukaryota; kingdom Viridiplantae; phylum Streptophyta; class Magnoliopsida; order Fabales; family Fabaceae; genus Vicia; species Vicia faba. The sequence continues at coordinate 488,316,536 of OX451737.1, forward strand.
TAAAAAAAAATAAAAATCTATGATATATGTTTTTAGAAATATTTGTTTATATATAAATAAAATATCTTTTTATGTATTAATGATAAATAAAATTTCATTTTTTAAATATTTATTTAAAACATATATGTCATGTCTTTATTTATATATTAAAAATCATTTTTGTCTCTTATTTATTTTATCAATTGATGAGAAATTATTTGTCTCATATTTTTTATATAATAGTTAAGAAATTAAAATTAAAAGTAAATATTTTTTCTACAAAATTATGACTTGATCTAAATATAACTAATAGCTTGTTCATTTTATTGCTTCACATTTACCATTTGAGATACATTTAGCTCTAAACACTTGAAATGCAACCAATTTGTAACTTTTTCAATTTTCCAATGCTGTCTACTGCACACTGCTCTACTTCCAAGCAACCATCACTTCATTGTTGGAAATCAACCAAAAGACTATGATGAATTTCTACCACAATGACGATTAGTTATGAGAAAAACAAAGAAAAGAAGACAAGACAATTATTTCTGCAGAGTTTCTCTTTGCTCACAAACTGTGAAAACTTTATTATTCACTTTGCAACTGCAAAATACTGTGAATGACTTGCTTGACTTGCTTACAAAAATAGGGGTTACTCCATCTATTTATAACTGAGCTTACACCCTAAGCCCAAAGCCCAAAATATCTTTTTGTTACTAAATCAAATCTAATTTATTCTAGACTTAAATCAAATCTATTTAAATCTAAAACAAATCAAATCTTTTCGACACATTGGATTACAATTTAACACACTACCTAATTCATTGTGTCTAAACTATCTATGCTCATCATGGCTCTTAGCTTTCTGAATACTTCGACTTGCACTCCCTTCGTCATGATGTCTGCAATCTGATTCTCAGTTCTGCAGTGTTCCAAATTCATCTTCCCATCTGCTACTTGTTCTCGAAGATAATGGAACCTCATTTCGATGTGCTTACTTCGACCATGTGTTATTGGGTCCTTCGCCAGATTAATAGCTGACATGTTATTTATCTTCATGGTAATTGCTCCATGATTTTTCCTTATTATCTCTTCGACCAAGTTTACCATCCAAGTTGCTTGACATGCACAAAGAGAAGCAACTATGTATTCTGCTTCGCATGATGATAATGCCACTACTGGTTCCTTTCTTGAATTCCAAGCAACTGGTGCACCACCTAGCATAAACACATATCCTGCTATTGACTTTCGATCTTCAACATCACTTAGTATCCTCTTCACTGCTGCTAGATGTGATACCTTTGGCTTTTTCATGAATCTACTTATCATACCTACACTATATGCTAAGTCAGGCCTTGTATGACAAAGGTATCTCAATGATCCAATAAGTCTTCTGTATTGGGTTGGATCAACATCATCTTTATCTGCATCTTTCGACAGTTGCAGTCTTGGCTCTGCAGGTGTCGAAGTTGAGTTGCATTCTTCCATCTCAAACCTCTTGAGAATTTCTCCTGCATATCTTCTTTGATGCATCATCAAACCTCTATTGCTCTTGTAGAATTCGATACCAAGGAAATATGAAATCTCACCCAAATCAGACATTTCGAATTCCTTGTTGAGATCACCTTTGAAGTCTTCGATCTCACTTTTACAGCTACCTGTTATCAATAAATCATCTACATAGATACATAGTATAAGCAATTTACTCTTGCTTCTTCTTGCATATACTCCATGTTCAGTTGTGCACTTCACAAATTCCTTCTCCCTTAGAAAACTATCAATTTTCTTATTCCAAGCCCTTGGTGCTTGTTTCAATCCATACAGGGCTTTATGTAGCCTGTACACCTTTCTTTCTTCGTCATGTTTCACAAACTCAACTGGTTGTTTAACATAGACTTCTTCATCTAAGGATCCATTTAGAAATGCACACTTCACGTCCATCTGACATATGTGCCAACTGTTTATTTCTGCTAGACCAACAACCAACCTGATTGTTTCGATCCTAGCAACAGGTGTAAAAACATCATCGAAGTCTATTCCTTCTTTCTGTAGAAACCCTTTCGCCACAAGTCTGGCTTTGTGTCGAGTTACTTCACCTTTTGAATTAGTTTTCACTTTGTATACCCACTTGACATCAATTTCCTTCTTTCCTTGAGGCAATTCGACAAGTGACCAAGTGTTGTTGTCTTTGATAGACTTTACTTCTTCGTTCATTGCTTTCACCCACTTCGAATCCTTTAATGCTTCAGTTGCATTAACGGGTTCGACATCTGCATAGAAAGCATAATGTACCAGCTCACCTTCATTGTCTATTACATCATCTGATGTAATCACACAATCTTGCAATCTTGCAGGCATGCGTCTTGTTCTTTGAGGCCTGCTTGTACTTGGTTTATCTGCTGGTTCCTCTTGTCGAACTTCTCTTTCGACTTGAGTTTATGGCTCTTCAAGAAGGATTCCCACTGAATCTTTCTTGATATTTTCAGTCAAATCCCATTCTTTAAACTCATCTATGATCACGCCCATGCTGATCACAATCTGCTTTTTCACTGGATCGAACAACTTGTAGCCTCCTGTCGAATGATATCCAACTAGAATCATTTAACTTGACTTATCATCAAGTTTTCTTCTCAACTGATCTGGCACATGTCTATATGCAATAGATCCAAATACCTTCAGTTGACTCAAGCTAGGCTTCACACCAGACCAACATTCTTCTGGAGTAATTCCTTCTAGCTTCTTTGTAGGACATCTATTCAAAATGTATGTTGCAGTCGAAACAGCTTCACCCCAAAACTCTTTAGGTAAATTCTTGCCTTTCAACATACTTCTCCTCATATTCATGATGGTTTGATTTTTCCTTTCTGCAATTCCATTTTGTTGTGGAGTATAGGGTGGCACCACCTCATGCACAATCCCTTCCTTTTCACATAATCTGTCGAAGTCTTTCGACGCATATTCTCCACCACCATCAGTTCTCAAAATTTTGAGCTTTCGACCACTTTGTCTTTCGACCATAGACTTAAACTTGGTAAATACTTCGATCACTTCACTTTTCTTCTTGATCAGGTAAGTCCATAACTTTCGACTGAAATCATCTATGAATGTAACAAAGTATTTGTTACCTCCCATCGAATCCACCTGGATTGGTCCACATACATCAGAGTATATGACTTCAAGACTAGCCTTCGATCTGCTTCATGCATCCTTGCTGAAGCTATTTTTGTGTTGCTTCTCCTGCACACATTCCTCACATACCTCGTTTGGAATGTCAATTTCTAGCAATCCTGAAACCATATTTCTTCTCTTCAAATCTCTGATGTCTCTGAAGTTGAGATGGCCTAGTCTATAATGTCATATCCATTCATCTCTGCTAGCTGTAGTCGAAAGGCACTTGTGCTCCATCACATTTAGTTCAATCTTAAAGGTTCGATTCTGAGACATAGGAGCCTTCAAGATCAATCTCCCATTTGCATCAACGACTCTCATCATCTTATCTTCGATTGACACTTTATAATTCTTTTTGACCAACTGCCCTATACTGAACAAATCGCTCTTCATGCCTGGTATGTACAACACATTGGAGATTACTGACCTTTTGCCATCTTTCCTCATAATCATAACATCACCAATACCTTCAGCTGCTAGGGTATTGTCATTTGCAAATTTTACCATATTTTTCATTGAGGGCTTTATATTGACGAACCAGTCTTTCCTTCCAGACATATGTGATGAACATCCTGAATCCAAGTACCATTGGTCCTTGAATCTATCTTCATCTCTTGTTGTGACCATCAGCATCATCTCTTCTTCTTCATATTTTGCAAGCTTTGCATCACTTTCTTGATTCTTTCGTTTTTCTGGACAATCACTCGAATAGTGACCATACTTCTGACAATTGTAACATTGAATGTGACTCTTATCAGATTTTCGACCACCACCTCTTCCTCTATTTGCAACACCACCTCTTTGATTGCCTTGGTATGGTCTTCTTTGATTCGACATGTTTCCTTCAATCTGGTTTCCTCTACCATTCGATTTGTTGTAGCCACCTCTACCTCTGTCGAAACACTTTCCTTCGCCTTTGGTCTCTTTTGCTGAATGTGCCTGCAAGGCCACATCACTCTTCGATTTTCCTGCAGCTCTTTCGTTCATTCTTTGTTCATGAGATTCAAGCGTCCCTTGAAGCTCTTCCTTTGTCAATTTCGACAAGTCTTTCCCCTCTTCTATCGCCACCACTATGTGGTCGAACTTAGGAGCTAAAGATCTCAAGATCTTTGACACAACAACTCTTGTTGTTAACGCTTCTCCATATATCTTGATTTGATTTACTAGTTTTGTAACTCTAGTGAAGAAATCAGATATGCTTTCACTGTCTTCCATCTGAAGCAGTTCATAGGTCCTTTTGTGAGTTTGTAACCTCACTTCTTTCACTTTCTCAGCGCCTCCAAAAGACTTCTCAAGGATTTCCCAAGCTTCTTTTGCAGATTCTGAATCACTAACCTTTTCGAAATTGTTTGGGCTGACACATTGATGAATTATAAATAATGCTTTATAACTCAACTTCTCAGATTCTATGTATTTCTTTTTTTCTTCTTCTGAAGCGTTTTCTCCAAGCGCTTCGACTCCATCTTTTACAATGTCCCAAAGACCTTGACACCTGAATAAGACTTTCATCTATTTGCATCAATTCTCATAGTTGTCAACTTTCAGAATTGGTAGGTGTTGTACCCCAAAATTTGCCCTCGCATTTTTCCACAAGAAATCTCAACTTCAGGCATTTCCTGATTTTTCAAACTGGCTCAAGAATCGGACAAACGGACTTTTCTCGTCAGTCAAGCAAAATTAGGGTTTTACTGATTTTCATGGCTCTAGAACAGTTCACAAAGTTGGCCTAGGGTTTTGGTTGGTTTTGGCTCAATTTTGGTCAGGCGAACGTTATTTGGCATTTAATCAGGAATTAAGGTTTTATGGGCATATTCTCAGAAAGATTAAAATTCCACAGCACGTCGCAGTTTATTCCGAGATTCGGGTTAAATGCGCATTGTTTTTAATTTAATCAGTAAGAAGAGGCAGTTGGGTTGAATTCATGTTGTTTTGTTTGAGCCAGTCAAAGAAGATGTGCAGTTTGGAATTACAGTGCTTGGCAAAGAATCAGTGAAAAAAGGAATGCGCTTGATCAGTTTATTTTGGTTAACTGCTACTTTGCTTTGGGTATTGGAAAAGACAGGTTTAATTGATCAATATTACTAAGACATTGTTTTATTTAAGTTATTTATTATTCTAAATTGAGTGATTGAAATTTATTTTTCAATTGTTTTAATTCAAAGAGTTTTAAATAAATAAATAAACAATAAAGAGAAAATAGAATTAAATTGGATAATGGAAACTTTTATTTATCTTTAAATTAAATGTACAATTGATGTTTGGAATTTAAATTACAAACATTGTTTTTACATTGATTTAAATTTAAATAAAGGGGAAAAACTATCCTATTTATTTCTAATTCTTCGTTCTTCACTTCGCTCTGGTGCTCCATTTTTCATCTGCAAAAGGAAAAAAGAGAAAGTCAAAAGCAGTTGAATTAATTAAAGACAGATAAAATTTGCAATCATCATTAAGGGCCACTGACTGGGATCAGTTGACCCTCTCTGCAAATCACGGGATTTCTCCCGGTTCACAAAGAGGGAAGAATTTTATCATAAATGCAAAATGTCAAAATGCATAATTTTTAAAAGTAAGTTCAAACCAAACTGAAAATCCAATTCCCACTTTCTATCAAAAGCCAAAGGTACAAACTTACTGTCAAAAAAAATACAAAATCTACCCAAGCTGTCAAAAAAGATTTGGCAAAGATATGGAAGATATCACAAAGTGTAGCAAGCTGTCAAGAAGAGATATATATGCAGAAAAATCCTATATGCAAGCAACCTTTCTTTTATCATCATTTCCCATCAATAGCCCTTTTAGAAAAATAGTACAGAAATAAAACATTTTATAATATCCAACTGTACTATAGAGAGAGAAAAAAGAAGAGATAAAGTAAGCAGGAAGCAGGTTTTTCAGGCTGAGGCAGGACAGACAAGATAGAGGAAGAAAAAGATATAACACAAAGAAAGAACACAGTTCAGAAGAGATAGAAGAAAAATATACAAAGCCTGAAGCCTCACATTACTGTCAAGAAAAAACCTGCATCAAACTTACAAAAACAACTGAACCATACATCAAACCTGAAGCCAGTTCAAAACCTGGACACCAAGCATCCACCTGCTGAAGCCTAAGTTACCAGGCCAAGCCTCATCAAGCCAAGCAACATACAAACCTACAAACATACAAATATACAGAACATACAGCAAAACAAAAAGAAGCTATAACCTCCATATTAAAACCTACTGTCAGCATCCTGTCAAACACCTCAAACCCATCCTAAAACCAAATACAACCAGTTCAAAAGGCCTGAAACCTCTACAAACATATTCAAACCAACCAGAAACCTGATAAACCAAGTTCAAACCTGCACCAGCATAAAAACCTGATACCTGCCTAAGACCTGAAACCTGCCTATTACACTACCACTACCAACTGTCAAAACCAAAACCAACCATGCCTGTCAATAACTAAACAACCTGCAGTCCAATAAACCTAAAACCATAAGCCAGAAAACCAGTTCACTACAAGCATAACCTGCCTATCATCACATTCAAAACACCAAGACACCGAAAACCAGTTATCAACCAATGGCCTACTACCAAATTCCAGCCTGAAGCTCAAGCTCACCTCAGCATCATATGGCCTAAACCTAACAAGCATTCAAAAGTTCGAGGTAACGAAGGCGACATAAAGCCCTCAGTAAAACATCATTGGGCAACACAGGTAAAAGGCAACATAAGCATACAGAAGAGGCATCTCAGAAGGCCATTCAAGGCAAAGTGTCAAGGCAGCAAATGTTCTAAAGCATACGAATATTCAAGGGCAACTCAACCCTAGGCCCTCAGTATAAACATCATTGGGCAATAAAACATCTCAGAAGGCATCCAACTCAATGAAAGTTCAGGGCAATAGGAGAATAAGAGAGAAAATATTCAAGAGCAAGCATCACATTTCAACCAACACAAAGGGACAGAAGGAGAAGAGGAAAGAAGGATATAAGAGGTTTTCAGTTAAGATCATCACAAAACCATAGGCAAAGTAGGCAAAGAGATACAAAGATACCCGATTACCAAAGCGCAAACCTCAACACTCTCCGCTCGTTCCGGCCTCCTGAGCGCCACATCCCCTGTCTCTCCTCCTTCTCCAAGGTCAGGTAGTACAATCTTCTCCCTCTCTTTTTCTCCTTCACCTCATAATAATAAAAGATTAAGGTTAAGATTCAAATCGAAAACGCATGCAATTCGTAAAAAAGGAAACATAAACATTGAAATCGAACCTTGAATCACAAGACCACATGGCTCATGCCATAGAGGGAAGAGAGACTTGGGGGAGCGGCGCTGATGGTTGGACGGAGGAGTTATGACCGGAAGATGAAGTTGAACGAAAAGTACGAACGACGCTGTCCAAACCCTAAACGCGTTATCAAATGAACAACAATTCTCAAACCCTAAGAACATTGCTCCAGCAATCGTTGGGCCTGACCCGTTTCTAATTCCCTCTGAAGCCCAACAAAATCACTAACATTTTTTATACAAACATTTGATTAATACTAACCTTTTTCTTTTTATAAACCATATATTCTTTTTAACTTATCATATTACAAATATCATATTAATACTAATACATAAAAAACATATTTTATCTAATTTAAACTTTCTTTTCTATACTTAATTCAATTAATTTCTTAAAACGTTTTGTACATAACAATTAAGAATACACTTCTTTTTATACATAATTCAATTTTTTTTGACATTTAATACATTTTTATATATAATGTGATTAAATTAAAAACATTTCTTTTCACTTACTTTTTGTACATAACACATGAAAATATACTTTTTATACATAATATTTTCTTTTCTTGAAACATCATTTTCATAATTTAATTAAAACTTGAACATACATTTTCTTTTGTACATATTAAAAGAAATACAAGATCATTAAATAAACGCTTAATTATTCTTTAGGTTAAATAAATACCTAATATACATTAATTTCACCTTGTCACCTGTAAATAATTACACACGCATATACTTGTACACTTACAATACATTTCGCATTATACACTTACACAATACAAATACACAATATATTGCCCTTATACACATTTGTTTATCTTATACATTGATATTCGTCATTTACATTTGATCGCAAATTCGATTTGGTTGTAACTTATTGGATACTATAAGTCTCATCCCCATTTGTGAACATTGTACCCCCACTCCCGGATACTATTTTGTAATAGCGTAGATTTTACATTTCCGCAGTTTACAGTTTTCCAATTATACCATGTTTAGACCTAGGGTTTGCATGTACATAAAATCAAACGCTAGATAACCTAATACAAGACAAATACATGAAATAAATACACAATCACACTTGCACCCTCTAGGGTAATCCCACATGTTGCCTTCCAAAAATGGGCCATGCTTGCACGTCGAGTTTCTTTGGCAAAACAAAATCAAATGATCATAAGTCCCTCAAAGTGTTGCCTAAACGGAATGATCATAGTCCCTTCAAAGCAAATTGCCAAAGACACTTGGCATCATTGCATTCATGGTCCATACGATGACCCACGCCCGTCCCGAATAAACTTCCTAAACGCAAGATTGTCCACCAAATTCAATGGTGGAACAAAATTGTTAAAAGGGGTTAAAACATAACAAAAACCTTTGAGTACAATAAGGTAGACAAAACTCTTAGTTACTTGAGATCAACTTGCAAAAACACTTGCCTTCTTTTCAAAAACCACAATCCACAACACTTTCAAACAAACTCTCAAAAAACATTTGAAACATCTTTTCGAAAAGATACACACTTTTGTAAAACACTCAATCACGAGTCAAATACATTAGTTGCCTAAGACAAGGCATCTTCTTCCAAATCTTTTTCAAAAGCACCCACACAAAGCACCATTTTCAAAGCAATCGAAAAACAAGGCAAGTGATCTAAAAAACCGAGTAACTAAGAGCCCATGGATAACCATGGATGAAAAGGGTGCTAATACCTTCCCTTTTCATAATCTACCCCCCGGACCCACGAAATATCTCAAAAGGTTTTTTCGGTGCTTTTTTAACCTTTCCTTTAGGATAAAATAAAAAGTCGGTGGCGACTCTTGCTCAACCGCACAAGTGCGAATACGAACGCAAAACACTAGTCAGTTCTCCCACCGTATCACAGAACTGGCGACTCTGCTGGGGACTTATAATTTTAGAAGTGGGGTTACCTTAGGGTTTAGATAACCTTTACTTTCTTGCTTTGATTGACTTGATTGATTTATCTTTTGGGTCCTTGTTTGGGTTTGTTATAAATCCTCCACCCGGATTTGGGGCACCTTTTCAGGTAAATAGCAAAAACTGCGAGGGAACTGTGCGGGGTATACCGACATGGTTGAAGCAGTAAGCTATGTTAGTGTGACATATTTGTGAGTACCGGTAACCCTTGAGTAGTCAAGGAGAGTACGGGGCCGCTGTGTGATGTCATGAAGCACTAACGAACTCTTAGAACCTTAATTGACCATCTTAGCCTTTTTAGGGGTAGTGAGATGACCGACTTTGGTGCAGTCCAAAGTTGGTAGATACTCGATACTACACTCTTTTGAGGATTGTTTTCTTGGAATATTTTGGTCGCCAGTAAGTGGCTAAACCGAAACAATGAACACAGAAAACAATCCAATGATATTGAGCTCCTTAGAACCCGGTTTCTATTTTAGGACAGGATGAGCCAACTAACTTCAAAAGGGTAGTACCTGAACCTCATGCAAGCATAAACCTAAGGACTTGTTTGCTTTGTGTGAATATGTTTGTCTGTATATACACTCACTTGCTTGTGCATACATGCACATAACATCATGACATCATACCATAGCATTTTCAATAACCATTTCAAGGATCTCGAGGGTTCTTTTGATGCAGGGTTACGTTGAACCAGACATCTATCCAAGGGCAAGAAGTTTCTCCTCTAACCAATCCAGTCAAAGTTCAAGAACAACAACTTGAATCAGTGGCTATGACCCACTCGACATGGTGAGCTTGATTCTCGTAGAAGGACGTCCACCGGTGCAGAGATCTCCAATCTAAGAGCAGAGTTCAACCTCTAACATTTTCTTGTGTTTACCCCAAGAGATCCTTGAAAGCATGCATCCACATATCATGCATTTCATTTTGACAATCTTTCCTTTTTCAGGTTTCCTTACTCTCCTGCTGTTTATTTCAGCAAGAGATGGCTCTAGAAAGGTCTGTCAAAGACATCCAAGACCAGACCGCTCAGCTGCAGGAGATGTTCCTAAACTTGTCTCTGGGGCAAGAAGAGATGAAAGCTCTCCTCACCAAGGGCTTGGGGAATTCCAACAATGCCAGGAGTGGTCAGATTGCGGAGCTGCAGTTTGATCTGACAACCTTGAGGACTCAAATGATGGGACAGTTGGTGGGCCAGATGGCTCTCATCCAAGACTTATCTCAAAGACAAGAGGAACTCAGAGTTCTTGTCCGCCAACTGCTTCCAAACAACCAACTGGGGCAAACATCTGAGGTTGAAGAGCAAGTCACCGCTCAGCCTCCATCCACTCAAGAAGACAAGGGGAAAGCTCCTTTGCTAGCTTCAGGGTCACGAACCCATCAACAACCTCGCCAGCGTCAACGGGGCAATCGGCGTAAACAAGAAAAGTCGGGAAGACAGTTCACAGAGACTAAAATACCATCATTCTTCATACTGAAGCGCCTGTTGGAGGTCAATTTGCTCACCATAAAGGACCCTCCTCAGAAGCCCAATATCTCCTCTCCTCACTATAATCCCGACGCATTCTGTGTTTACCACTCCTACAGCCCGGGACCCGACACCAACGACTGTTGGGCCTTGAAGAACAAGATTCAAGATCTGATCGACATTGGGGTACTGGAATTCATGCCAGACGGCGAGATGAAAATCTTCCGTTAAAGGGTTCTCCGCTTGAAGTGGCGAAGCTCAAACTGAAAGACTTTTGCTTCTTTTTGAATTTTCAAAGTTGTAATTTCTTTTGTTGTCAAACAATTATCTGTTGATGCTAAACTCTGTTTTCATTAATGCATTGCATATGTTTGTCTTGAATTCATCCATTCGTTTCACTACTCTTATGCTTTTCTTTATGATATCTGACTCTTGATAAAAAGCTACAAGCCTTTAGAGGGAGGATGACGAAACAATACCGTGATCTTATACAGTATGCTTTTGAACAGACCGTGCTGATGATGTACAGGCATTTCTTTCAATTCCCAAACACTGGAGTTATAAGGAAGTTAATCCCTAGTCAACCCCTCCGAGCCAAAGAAGTAGGAGTTTTCTGTTCTAAACAATCGAAACCTTTGATATAAACCCGGGGCAGGGTAGTATCTCAGTTAATTCAAAAGAAAATGCGCATTGAAGTCGCAAACTCTCAGTTCGTAATACAACGAACGACGTCAAAAAAGAGAAAGCATTCCTTTGGAATCAAAAGACAAGGGTGGTTCCCTATCACATAGACAGTCAATCTCTCAAAAGAGAAAAGCCCACGGAGCCAAAACCTATAAAGGAGGCTTAAGAAAGCTGGGGCATCCCGCTGACAGTAATCCCGGAAAACGGTAACAGTCAGGCAAAAGTTAGGGATAACAAATCAAAATCAAAATAGTGAGGTCATTACAAAATCCTCAACAACATGAAAAGTGTTGAAAAAGAAAAAGGAGATGATGACTGTCTCCCCAAATTCAACTGGTGAACCATCGCCCGAAAGTCGTTCGAAACTCAAAACGGAGTGTGACGCACAATTGACTGAGCTTAGGTTGGAGAACATCACGAAGAGCGGGTGGGTACAAATATACTTTGAGCCTTTATCCTTTGTTTCTTAAACCGTGAACCAGGCCACGTTACAACCCTTCAAAAGTCCTAATTGAAGCATGGGTTAGTTCGAAAGCATATTGTTACAAAAGGTATCCTGACTCCTGTAGGGCTTTACTCTAAATCTTGTGTTGACTTATCTTATGAAAAGTTTTCTGCTAAAAACGCATTTTTCAAAATTTTGAGACAAACATAAACTCTGCATTATTCGAATATCACTGTCTGCATTTGACCTTTTTGTTTGACAGCGAAGAAATTCATACAGCGAATGTTCGGAGGAACGAAAACTCTCTCGGTAAGTCAAAATCACTTCAAAAGGATAACACTTCCGTTACAAATCTCTTACCAACAAGGGGCATGACATGTCACAATTCAATTAACCTGGGGCAGTCCAGTCAAGGTCCAACAGATCTTTCAAAATTCAATTAACCTGGGGCAGTCCAGTCAAGATTTCAAGAAATCTCTCAATATGCAGAGTAATCTGATTCAAGATTCCTTCATCACCACTTGGGGCATTCGAATGTCAAAAGTGTTCAACAAGTCAACTATTACATTTCCAGACTCGATTCCTGTATATAGCCAGGGCACGTCTGAAGAGTTTGAAGATTCGATTCCTGTATCCAGCCAGGGCATATCTATCAACTATTACAATTCCAGATTCGATTCCTGTATCCAGCCAGGGCATATCTGTTGACCACATTTCCAGACTCGATTCCTGTACCTAGCCAGGGCACGTCTGAAGAGTTTGAAGATTCGATTCCTGTATCCAGCCAGGGCATATCTGTTGACTACATTTCCAGACTCGATTCCTGTACCTAGCCAGGGCACGTCTGAAGAGTTTGAAGATCCGATTCCTGTATCCAGCCAGGGCATGTCTATCAACTATCACATTTCCAGACTCGATTCCTGTATCTAGCCAGGGCACGTCTGAAGAGTTTGAAGATCCGATTCCTGTATCCAGCCAGGGCATGTCTATCAACTATCACAATTCCAGATTCGACTCCTGTATCCAGCCAGGGCATGTCTGAAGAATTCCAGATCAACACCTGTAACAACCCAGGAAAACATTTGTGAACGACCGATTGCAGACCAACACCTGTAATAAGCCAGGAATTTGTCTACATCACCACTTGGGGCATTCGAATGTCAAAAGTGTTCAAAAAGACCGATGCAGTTTTACGCGAGCTCATCATCAGGAAACCCTACACCGGTTCCTCTCCAAGATTTCTGAAAACAGTTTATGGATTCTTCCCAACAACGGACGTTAATCTATCAGCTTGTTCAGATGCAACCTTTGAAATTAGTTTACGGACGCTTCCCAACAACGGATGCGGCTCTATTGCTGATTCAATCTCGAGATTTCTGAAAACAGTTCACGGGTTCTCCAAGTAACGGAGGTTAACCTATCGCTTGTTCAGATTCTTCTCAAGCTAGCTCCACTCAGGGTCAAGCTTCATTATCCCCAGCAAGGCTAAAACTTCAAATTATCAATCCCCAGCGGAGCCAGACCATTGAACCTTCTCCCCACAGAGTTTTGGAGAGGGCAAATCTTGAGTTCCCCAGTGAAGTCGCCAGAGTTACTTCCCATTAAGCTGAAGATTCTCAATCTGGCCTCCCCAGCATGAGTCTACTAGTTTGGAACTCCCCAGTAGAGGTCATCAGGAATTCTCTTCCCCAGCAGCAGCCAAGGATTTATTTTCCCCGGCAGCAGTCAAGATGCTTTTATCTTCAGCCATCTCGGATTCATGTATCCTCGGCAAGATTAGCTCATCAGCTTACATGCGCATTCATCGCATTCATGTCATAAATATTGATGTCACGTACATTGCATCATACATCATAACATTGCATACAACTAACCCTTTGCCTTTTCAGGTAAGATCAGTCGACAGACACAGATCATCTCCCAAGATTCATTCAGAAATAGTTCAGATGTGACCCGGACACGGCGACATTCTGATACTTATTCCAGATTCATTCAGACGCATCATCAGGAAACCCTACACCGGTTCCTCTTCAACTTCAAGACTTCTGAAAACAGTTTACGGATTCTTCCCTACAACGGATGTCAATCTACCAACTTGTTCAGACTCTTCTCAACTTTTGAAAACAGTTTACGGACGCTTCCCAACAACGGACATTGCTCTATTGCTTATTCAATCTCAACTCCTGAAATTAGTTTACAAATTCTCCAGACATGGACGTCAATCTGTTGCTTGTTCGGACCCCAATTCAGAGATGTTCCGAAACATGGAGGCCCTTCTGACACTTGTCCACTCACCTTTGACATACCGCTCAACATGTCCAGATGGCATCTATAAGCCCATCCTCCTACCAGCAGTCACCAGATGGCATCTTTAAGCCCATCACCAAATGGCATCTTTAAGCCCATTCACCTCCACCATCATATCGCCGAGTGCAAATTTTCTGGGCACTTTAGTGTCCAATCTTCTTTTACCTTCAAGTCGCGAAAGGCAAACTTGCCAATCTAACTCTTCAGGTCCAAGAAGATTGAACAGGGGCAACTGTTGTACCCCAAAATTTGCCCTCGCATTTTTCCACAAGAAATCTCAGCTTCAGGCATTTCCTGATTTTTCAAACTGGCTCAAGAATCGGACAAACGGACTTTTCTCGTTAGTCAAGCAAAATTAGGGTTTTACTGATTTTCATGGCTCTAGAACAGTTCACAAAGTTGGCCTAGGGTTTTGGTTGGTTTTGGCTCAATTTTGGTCAGGCGAACGTTATTTGGCATTTAATCAGGAATTAAGGTTTTATGGGCATATTCTCAGAAAGATTAAAATTCCACAGCACGTCGCAGTTTATTCCGAGATTCGGGTTAAATGCGCATTGTTTTTAATTTAATCAGTAAGAAGAGGCAGTTGGGTTGAATTCATGTTGTTTTGTTTGAGCCAGTCAAAGAAGATGTGCAGTTTGGAATTACAGTGCTTGGCAAAGAATCAGTGAAAAAAGGAATGCGCTTGATTAGTTTATTTTGGTTAACTGCTACTTTGCTTTGGGTATTGGAAAAGACAGGTTTAATTGATCAATATTACTAAGACATTGTTTTATTTAAGTTATTTATTATTCTAAATTGAGTGATTGAAATTTATTTTTCAATCGTTTTAATTCAAAGAGTTTTAAATAAATAAATAAACAATAAAGAGAAAATAGAATTAAATTGGATAATGGAAACTTTTATTTATCTTTAAATTAAATGTACAATTGATGTTTGGAATTTAAATTACAAACATTGTTTTTACATTGATTTAAATTTAAATAAAGGGGAAAAACTATCCTATTTATTTCTAATTCTTCGTTCTTCACTTCGCTCCGGTGCTCCATTTTTCATCTGCAAAAGGAAAAAAGAGAAAGTCAAAAGCAGTTGAATTAATTAAAGACAGATAAAATTTGCAATCATCATTAAGGGCCACTGACTGAGATCAGTTGACCCTCTCTGCAAATCACGGGATTTCTCCCGGTTCACAAAGAGGGAAGAATTTTATCATAAATGCAAAATGTCAAAATGCATAATTTTTAAAAGTAAGTTCAAACCAAACTGAAAATCCAATTCCCACTTTCTATCAAAAGCCAAAGGTACAAACTTACTGTCAAAAAAAATACAAAATCTACCCAAGCTGTCAAAAAAGATTTGGCAAAGATATGGAAGATATCACAAAGTGTAACAAGCTGTCAAGAAGAGATATATATGCAGAAAAATCCTATATGCAAGCAACCTTTCTTTTATCATCATTTCCCATCAATAGCCCTTTCAGAAAAATAGTACAGAAATAAAACATTTTATAATATCCAACTGTACTATAGAGAGAGAAAAAAGAAGAGATAAAGTAAGCAGGAAGCAGGTTTTTCAGGCTGAGGCAGGACAGACAAGATAGAGGAAGAAAAAGATATAACACAAAGAAAGAACACAGTTCAGAAGAGATAGAAGAAAAATATACAAAGCCTGAAGCCTCACATTACTGTCAAGAAAAAACCTGCATCAAACTTACAAAAACAACTGAACCATACATCAAACCTGAAGCCAGTTCAAAACCTGGACACCAAGCATCCACCTGCTGAAGCCTAAGTTACCAGGCCAAGCCTCATCAAGCCAAGCAAACATACAAACCTACAAACATACAAATATACAGAACATACAGCAAAACAAAAAGAAGCTATAACCTCCATATTAAAACCTACTGTCAGCATCCTGTCAAACACCTCAAACCCATCCTAAAACCAAACACAACCAGTTCAAAAGGCCTGAAACCTCTACAAACATATTCAAACCAACCAGAAACCTGATAAACCAAGTTCAAACCTGCACCAGCATAAAAACCTGATACCTGCCTAAGACCTGAAACCTGCCTATTACACTACCACTACCAACTGTCAAAACCAAAACCAACCATGCCTGTCAATAACTAAACAACCTGCAGTCCAATAAACCTAAAACCATAAGCCAGAAAACCAGTTCACTACAAGCATAACCTGCCTATCATCACATTCAAAACACCAAGACACCGAAAACCAGTTATCAACCAATGGCCTACTACCAAATTCCAGCCTGAAGCTCAAGCTCACCTCAGCATCATATGGCCTAAACCTAACAAGCATTCAAAAGTTCGAGGTAAAGAAGGCGACATAAAGCCCTCAGTAAAACATCATTGGGCAACACAGGTAAAAGGCAACATAAGCATACAGAAGAGGCATCTCAGAAGGCCATTCAAGGCAAAGTGTCAAGGCAGCAAATGTTCTAAAGCATACGAATATTCAAGGGCAACTCAACCCTAGGCCCTCAGTATAAACATCATTGGGCAATAAAACATCTCAGAAGGCATCCAACTCAACAAAAGTTCAGGGCAATAGGAGAATAAGAGAGAAAATATTCAAGAGCAAGCATCACATTTCAACCAACACAAAGGGACAGAAGGAGAAGAGGAAAGAAGGATATAAGAGGTTTTCAGTTAAGATCATCACAAAACCATAGGCAAAGTAGGCAAAGAGATACAAAGATACCCGATTACCAAAGCGCAAACCTCAACACTCTCCGCTCGTTCCGGCCTCCTGAGCGCCACATCCCCTGTCTCTCCTCCTTCTCCAAGGTCAGGTAGTACAATCTTCTCCCTCTCTTTTTCTCCTTCACCTCATAATAATAAAAGATTAAGGTTAAGATTCAAATCGAAAACGCATGCAATTCGTAAAAAAGGAAACATAAACATTGAAATCGAACCTTGAATCACAAGACCACAGGGCTCATGCCATAGAGGGAAGAGAGACTTGGGGGAGCGACGCTGATGGTTGGACGGAGGAGTTATGACCGGAAGATGAAGTTGAACGAAAAGTACGAACGGCGCTGTCCAAACCCTAAACGCGTTATCAAATGAACAACAATTCTCAAACCCTAAGAACATTGCTCCAGCAATCGTTGGGCCTGACCCGTTTCTAATTCCCTCTGAAGCCCAACAAAATCACTAACATTTTTTATACAAACATTTGATTAATACTAACCTTTTTATTTTTATAAACCATATATTCTTTTTAACTTATCATATTACAAATATCATATTAATACTAATACATAAAAAACATATTTTATCTAATTTAAACTTTCTTTTCTATACTTAATTCAATTAATTTCTTAAAACGTTTTGTACATAACAATTAAGAATACACTTCTTTTTATACATAATTCAATTTTTTTTTACATTTAATACATTTTTATATATAATGTGATTAAATTAAAAACATTTCTTTTCACTTACGTTTTGTACATAACACATGAAAATATACTTTTTATACATAATATTTTCTTTTCTTGAAACATCATTTTCATAATTTAATTAAAACTTGAACATACATTTTCTTTTGTACATATTAAAAGAAATACAAGATCATTAAATAAACGCTTAATTATTCTTTAGGTTAAATAAATACCTAATATACATTAATTTCACCTTGTCACCTGTAAATAATTACACACGCATATACTTGTACACTTACAATACATTTCGCATTATACACTTAAACAATACAAATACACAATATATTGCCCTTATACACATTTGTTTATCTTATACATTGATATTCGTCATTTACATTTGATCGCAAATTCGATTTGGTTGTAACTTATTGGATACTATAAGTCTCATCCCCATTTGTGAACATTGTACCCCCACTCCCGGATACTATTTTGTAATAGCGTAGATTTTACATTTCCGCAGTTTACAGTTTTCCAATTATACCATGTTTAGACCTAGGGTTTGCATGTACATAAAATCAAACGCTAGATAACCTAATACAAGACAAATACATGAAATCAATACACAATCACACTTGCACCCTCTAGGGTAATCCCACATGTTGCCTTCCAAAAATGGGCCATGCTTGCACGTCGAGTTTCTTTGGCAAAACAAAATCAAATGATCATAAGTCCCTCAAAGTGTTGCCTAAACGGAATGATCATAGTCCCTTCAAAGCAAATTGCCAAAGACACTTGGCATCATTGCATTCGTGGTCCATACGATGACCCACGCCCGTCCCGAATAAACTTCCTAAACGCAAGATTGTCCACCAAATTCAATGGTGGAACAAAATTGTTAAAATGGGTTAAAACATAACAAAAACCTTTGAGTACAATAAGGTAGACAAAACTCTTAGTTACTTGAGATCAACTTGCAAAAACACTTGCCTTCTTTTCAAAAACCACAACCCACAACACTTTCAAACAAACTCTCAAAAAACATTTGAAACATCTTTTCAAAAAGATACACACTTTTGTAAAACACTCAATCACGAGTCAAATACATTAGTTGCCTAAGACAAGGCATCTTCTTCCAAATCTTTTTCAAAAGCACCCACACAAAGCACCATTTTCAAAGCAATCAAAAAACAAGGCAAGTGATCTAAAAAACCGAGTAACTAAGAGCCCATGGATAACCATGGATGAAAAGGGTGCTAATACCTTCCCTTTTCATAATCTACCCCCCGGACCCACGAAATATCTCAAAAGTTTTTTTCGGTGCTTTTTTAACCTTTCCTTTAGGATAAAATAAAAAGTCGGTGGCGACTCTTGCTCAACCGCACAAGTGCGAATACGAACGCAAAACACTAGTCAGTTCTCCCACCGTATCACAGTAGGGTTGATGGATAATTTGCATTCCCATAACTTGTCATCGTGAATTCTTCAATCGTTCTTGATTGACACTTCCCTTGAATCGAAACAAAACTCTTGATACCAGATGTTAGAAATCCACCAAAAGACTATGATGAATTTCTACCACAATGACGATTAGTTATGAGAAAAATAAAGAAAAGAAGACAAGACAATTATTTTTGTAGAGTTTCTCTCTGCTCACAAACTGTGAAAACTTTATTATTCACTTTGCAACTGCAAAATACTGTGAATGACTTGCTTACAAAAATAGGGGTTACTCCCTTTATTTATAACTGACCTTACACCCTAAGTCCAAAGCCCAAAATATCTTTTTGTTACTAAATCAAATATAATTTATTATAGACTTAAATCAAATCTATTTAAATCTATAACAAATCAAATCTTTTCGACACATAATTTCGACACATTGGATTACAATTTAACATTCACTGCTGCACACAATCATTCTGCCCCAACAGTCTTTCTTTTTCTCCCTCCAAACCCATCTTTTTTTATTTTCACAAAGCAGAACGTTTTCCTCATTTATTTGGTGCAGATCTTGCAATGGATATGTACTTGGAAGATAAAGGCTACTTGTTATGGAAATGGTGATGAAAAAGTGAATCACATGGAGGTTCAAGAAGCATATGATTTGTGGGTAGAGTTTTTTCATAAGTGCTTATTTTCATAAGCACTTGTGTTATACGCTCTAAATTACTTATCCAAACAGTCCCTTAAACATGTTTACAAAAAGTGTAGTGTAGTGTTGTTGAAAAGATGCACGTGATTACCAAGAAAAATTATAACACCCATTCATGTATTTGAACAACTATATATGTATTTGAACAACTACGTGTATCTGATTTTATCGTTTGAAGTGCACGGTAAACTTGATTGTAGTAAAACACATGCACCCATTCCTTTGATACATACTCTGATCCAAAGGTAGATAAAAAAGCCTTGATCATTGAACATCTTGTTAGTCTAGAATAACTAGGAATAAAACAGTTAAAATTTATAACAAGAAAGAATTATGTCAAATGATTTTTTATAATAAAACACAGTATCCAATATTGAAATACATTAGAAAAAACCGGTATTTGTCATTTATGGTGCACAAATAAGAAAAATGCTGTATGAATTATAAGTTTGTTTACACAGCTAAATCAATAAATTTCACCATTAAATTAGATGAAACTTATTAATCTAACAATTTAAAATCCAGAGTAGAATAGTATCTTGTCAATGCACCCTTAACTTAATCATTCTTCTACACCACTATATTCCTTTGCATGACAACTGCTTCCATAGGTGGTTCATTTTCCCCTGCAAATCAATCAAAACCAATATATAGAACAAATAATTCAAATCATGATCAAAAATCTAAATAGTGTTACCAAAATCAGGGGAGAATATTTTTCATTGAACTTTTTCTTCTCAGATTGTCTATCTTCTTTCTTCTCCTTGAGTTCATTTCTGCTCCGGATAGTTAAGCTCGGAACAGTCTCCATTGACGCGGAGCAAGAGCAGATTCGAGCCGGTTGATAAGATATAAACTGAAAATTAGGTTAAACTGTTAGAGTCAAATGTCTAGATTTAAATCAGTTTTGGACAAGAAAATACAGAAAATAGTTTACCTTGCTTTTAGGTTGAATAACCGGCAATGAAACTGTTTCCGACGCTGGATTTCTAAGATACCGAGAATGAGCAAGAAGCTGAGCACGACGATCATATTCATTTCTAACATATTCGTTCGTCTTTGTTTGCTTCTTGGAACGGTTATTCACTAATTCCACGTAATATCTGATAATTACACCATTCTCCTTGCTGTTTTTCTTCTCTTTTGATGATAACATGGCCATGCGATGGATTGGTTCTCACTCATGGATCGTGAATCTCTCTCAGGTTGTACTCATGGGTTTTGGTATTGGATGTGTTAATATATTTATACTCACAAATATTACAATCATTATTTTATTTAATATTAAAATAGAATAAATCAATTGTTGATTTTTTTTATGGAAATTATAAATATTATTTTAGTACAATTTATTTGACTCATATTGGTTTTGTAAATGGAATGCTGATTTTTTTTCTCGAAAAAAAGAGGAAATATTGATATTTAAATAATCAATTTAACTCTATATATAAAAAAAAAGTCTTCGAAGAATTGTATTTTTTTAATAAAGAGTTTGAATAATGATTGACGCTTAATTATTATTTTAAAAAAATGATATTTTAAATAATAATTTAAATTTTATAATTGAAATATCGCAGATTTAAATTTCTATGTTTATAATAAGATGTTCTAGAACTACTAATTAAAGAAGTCGTTTCTAATGAATCTTGAATTTCTTAAAGTTGGATTAAAAAAGTCTCGTTATAATATGGATTCGAGTATGATTATTTGAGTTTAGTTTTAAATGGATTTCGGGTTACTTGAGTTTTTTTTTATTTAAAAAAATTAAAATAGAATCTTTATAATAATAATTATAAATAAAATTAAAAATTATATTATTTTAAACATAATATATTTTTAAGTATTATATTATCTTTTATAAATATTTTAATGTATTTTTAAATATAATATATATTTTAAATTGAATAAAATGATACTTAGATATTTAATCTAAGAGAAAAACTAATCGAATACATAACAAAATATTAATTATAATAATGTATAATATTTATAAAAAAAATTAAATTAAATAAAAATAAAATTTAGTGAGGTGAGAAAAATTAATAAATTATTTTTGTGTAAAACAATATAATTATTAATATAATTTTTTAAAAATTTATGATTATGCAAGGTTAATGGATACCCAGACTTATACGAGCTTATTCTAATGGATAGCAGATTTTTCAAGGCTACTATATAAAAATCCTGAAAAATTCTATCATATATTTTTCTAATGTACCGCGTGAAATTTCAAAAATAATCATAAAATTAGAAATATATTTCTAATGTGCATTCATAAATATATAATTTATTTGTTTTTGAAATTTATCTCATTTTATAATAAAATTTATTTCAAAAATATAGTTCCAATAAAATACACTTTCAATTTCAATAAGAAGTGCTATTGTTTTTGGTATGTATATTACCTTAAGAGACAAATATACATTTTTAGTAGTCCGAAAATAATTTGTGAAATCAAAGCACTCAATAAATCAAAACTAGTTGATTTGAATAAAATATTGAATATCACTCAAATTTTAAACCTGAAACTACACAAAACTGTGAAATCAAGCACCTTCCATGATGTTTTTACATTAACTGTTTCACGAGAGTGTTTTGCAAAACCGAAATTGTTTTTCTGATTTATTTAAAAAATGTATTTTCAGTTCCAATCAATTTTAATAAAAAAAAGTGCATACTAAAAATATTTTTTTAATTTTTGAAAAATATTTTAAAAATAATATAAAATATTTCTTTTTATCATAGAATAGAATAAAAATATCTTAATTTTTTGGACTAGCGAATCGGTCCATATGAGTTATTCGACGGCTCTAATAATTATATTTTATTTTAATACATATCTATAGACATTTAAAGGACACCATATAATATAAGTATTAAAATATATTGTGAGTTTGTAAATATACAAAAGAATTAGTAAAAAATTGAAAAATGTTTTAGAATCATATTGTTATTTGAGTGGAGATAATTAATTCACCAATAAGAGTTGAATTAAATCACCCATCTAAATTATTATTCATTAATAATGTAAAAGAACAAAAAAGAAATAGAATAATAAATTGTGTAAACAAATATAGAATAAAGAACTTTGATATGAAAAAGTAACATCAATATCGTGCCGTTCACGTCAGGAAGGAAAAGAAGAAAGAGGGAGGACAGATTTCAAGGATACCTTTCAAAAGCAAACATGATGGCTTAACAGGTCAAATGTCTTAGGACAATAAAAATAACGATTGATTGATAAATTAGTTATATTTTATAATTTATGATTAATGACATATAGTTTATAGTTGATGGTTAATATCTTATAATTGATAAATTAATTGAAGTGTTTGATGAAATTAACGGTTTAATTAGTTAATAAATTAAAATATTATAAAAGATATTTAATATATAATTAAAGTGTTTGATAAAATAAAACCGTGCATACGTCTATGTACATTTTTTATGTACATATTTGGATGGGATATGATTTTGAACGCGCATTTGTTTGCAAACTGTCATAAGAATAAGAAGTTGAAAAAATAAACTTAAGAAAAATAGTAAATTTAAATTGAAATAGTTATCCAGATAGAAGAAGAAATGTAAACAATATCAATATTTAGATCAGTTATTTCATTTTTCCTGTTTCATATAATTTTCACAAGCTAATGCATACACACATCATACGTTTTTGAGCGGGATATAATTTTAGACGCGCATTTATTTTTAGACCGTAATAATAATGAAATATTGAAAGAAATAAAAACTAAACTAAAATTAAATATCGATACATGATGAAAATAAAATACGAACAAAAATCACTACTTAATCATACAATGACACACATTTATTCGATCATTATTTAATTATATAATTTTTAATAAACAACATATCATTTATAAATATTATTTTTGTTTATGCATTATTTATAAAAATATTTGGATCAACAATATATATTTTTTACCTATATAAAAATATATGTGTTTGGGCACAATTTATAAAAGTATTCGGATCAATAGTAAATTTTATATCAAATATAAAAATAATGTCGTTTGAAAAAATGTTTACAGTCACAACTACGAAAAAAATATTACATCTCATTCACGAAATGTATTTAACATCGCTTACATAAACGAGGTAACAAAGGGTGTCTTAAAACATCAAAGAGTAAAATTATTTTCACATGGGTTCGAACTCCAGCATCTGCACTTTTATAATTTTTAAAACTATTGCATCATATCTCTCAATTTAATAATAAAGTCAAGGGGTAAGATATATATTTTTTTTTATAAATTAAAACTTGTTACACTGTTGTGATACGGTGGCAGAACCGACTGTTAATATTGGTTTTACGTTTTTTGTTTGCAAATGTCGCGATAAGCAAGATTCATCAGCGACTTTTCTTTTATCCAACAAAAGAAAGGGTGAAAAGAACAGAAAAAGACATTTTTCGATATTTTCTGAGTAAGGGGGTAGATTATGGAAAGGGAAGGTATTAGCACCCTTTCCATCAGTGGTTTTCCACGGGCTCTTAGGTACTTGCTCATTTTGAAAATTGTTTGTGTGTTTTGAAAGTTTTTGTTTGCTTTATGGTAACTCTTGTATCAGTCCTCAAGAGTGTGATAAATCGTTTTTGAAAGTAGTTTTTGAAAAGTGTGTAAGTGTGAAAATTTGTTTTTTAGTAAGTACTTAAGAATTGTCTACCTACTCGAAAAAGGATGTTCTTTCCCCCTTTTCCTTTAGATAGTGTTATTCTACTATTAGTAAGTAGGTAGCCCTATCGTCGAATGTTCAAGGACTATCGAATGAGGCGTTATGGTCATTGAAGGCAACATGTATGGATATCTTAGAGTTTGAAGGGAGTGTCATCACATAGGCAACATCGAGGGACAAGATCATTTTCTCGTAGGCAACTCGAGGGACGTTTAGGGACCGTGATCTTTTATGATAACTTTTATACCGAGGGTCTTTGCTAAGATATCCCTACGTTCGAGGGACATGGCCGTTATTTTCCGTGGTAACCAAGTGAGGTGTACCCTAAGAGTGCAAGTGTGCAACATGTAAGAACAAGATTAGTTCTGACCTATCTCAGAGTTTTGATGATAACAATAAATTATATTTTAGATCATTTATACTCTGATGAATGTATTTGAATGTTTCAGATAATATTCTGACAGAAGCATTCTGAAGTACTAAGAAAAAATTTATGAAGAAGTTCTTTAATGAAAGAACCTTTTTGTTTTAAGCGCACCTGCTGACTCTGGTAAGACAATTTATTTAAATGCATCTTCTAACATTTAGAAGGATTCCTTGCTCAGAAGATTACTTGAAAGCAAGTGCTGATCAAGTTCTTAGCAAGCAAAGTATGTTCTGAAATCAAGACGTTGAAGCATGTTCTGATACAAACGAACTTGTCTTGTCAAGCATAGGAAACACGTTCTTACAAGTTTTCGTTTACTCATTAATGCAAAAATAGCGTCAAGTACTCAAGTGCCTAAAGCTAGTTTCTTGGAAAACGGAATAGTGCAAAGAAACACGCAAGCATTTAATGCTCTCCATTTTTCTGAAGGCAGCAACGGTCTTATTGTTCCTACTATAAATAGAAGGACATTTATTACAAACCATCAAAAAATGAATTACATTTCAAAAAGAAGCAAGAAACTACGTAAAATATTCTGGGCTCACAAACTCTTTGTTCATACACTTTGTGCAATTTACTCTAAGTGAAAAATCACAGTTGTGATATAGCTTGATTAGAAGCAAATTTTATTTCACTATCTATAAAGATTAAACTCTTGTAATTGCTCCTTGAGAGACCAAGTTTGGTCAGATTTCTCAAGCAGACTAGGACTAGATTTAAGTCTTAGTGGTGTTAGTCACTTGTAAGATTACTTGTGCATTGTTAGTCACAACAGTTGTTGTGTGTTTGTAATCAGTTGATTATAGTGGATTAAGTCCTTGTTGAGAAAGGCAAAATCACCTTGACAGGTGGACTGGAGTAGTTTGAGTTCAAACGAACCAGGATAAAAATAACCTTGTCATTCCATTATTGTTGAGCTTTGTTTTGGAAAGAAAAAGAGACACTTATTCAACCCCCCCCCCCCCCTTCTAAGTGTTTTCTTACCCCTTCAATTGGTATCAAAGCCTGACTCTGAGCACAACACTTAACCGTGTCAGGAAAAGATCCAGAAGAAAACACAATGGCTGCTGAACAAAACAACAATAGTTACAACAAACCTTTTGTTTTTTATGGAGAAGATTTTGAGTACTGGAAAGACAGACTAGGAAGTTTCTTTCTAGGTCATGATAGTGATCTATGGGATATATTTTTGGATGGTTACACACATCCTACTGACTCAGAAGGAAACAAAGTTGACAGAAAAAATATGGATAGACTACAAAAAGCTGAATTTAAAAATCATCATAGGGCTAGAAATATTTTTCTAAATGCTATCTCTAAAGTTGAATATGAAAAAATCACTAATAGAGATACATCGCATGATATGTTTGAGTCTCTTAAAATGACTCATGAAGGAAAAGCTCAAGTTAAGGAGTCTAAAGCTCTGGCTTTAGTTCAGAAGTATGAAGCCTTCAAAGTTGAAGAAAGTGAGTCTATAGAAGTAATGTTCTCTAGGTTTCAAACTCTGATTGCTGGTCTAAGAGTCTTAAATAAGGGATATACTAAAGCAGATCATGTGAAAAAGATCATCAGAAGCTTACCCAGAAGATGGGCACCAATGGTCACTGCTTTCAAAGTTTCAAAAGATCTGAACAACGTCTCTCTAGAGGAACTCATTAACGCCCTCAAAAGTCATGAGATTGAACTGGATGAGCATGAGCCTCAGAAGAAAGGTAAGTCTCTGGCCCTTAAATCTATTAAGAAATTTGAGACTAACGCTTTTCAGGATGAAGAGAAAAACTTTGAAGAATCAGCGTCAGAAGAAGATGAACTATCCTTGCTCTCCAGAAGAATCAATCATCTGTGGAAGCACAGACAGAAGAAGTTCAGGAACTTCAAAAAGTCAGAAGATAGACCAGAATCTTCTGAATACAAAAAGTCAAACAGAAGAGAGATCATCTGTTATGAATGCAAAGAACCTGGTCACTACAAGAGTGATTGCCCAAAGCTTCAAAAAGAAAAACCTAAGAAAAGGTTTGGTAAGAAGAAAGGGATGATGGCAACCTGGGATGACTCAGAATCATCTGAGGATGAATCTGGTTCTGAAGATGAGAATGCCAACCTAGCTCTGATGGCTACTACAGAAAATGACTCAGACTGTGAGTCAGAACCAAGAGAGGTATTTTCTGAATTTTCTAGAGATGAACTTTCTGATAGTTTATCAGAACTTCTGGAAAACTATAGTCAGCTTAAAATCAAATACAAGAAACTCAAGAAGAGTCTTGCATCTGATCTTGAGAAACTTGAAACAGAAAAATCTGAACTTTTAGAAAACAATTTTAAACTTAAAAAGGAAATTCAAAATGTTCAAAAGAATTTTAGTTCAGAGTCTGTGTCTAGTTTAAAAGATATTCTGAAAGAATATGACTATAGCTTTCAATATTTTCTAGCTAAAGGCATAGATAGAAGCAAAATGGCTTCAATGATCTATGGAGTTAGTGGGAAAAATAGAAGAGAAATTGGATATGAACCTCCCAAAGGGAAAGAGACATACATACCAAAACCTGTTGCTAAAATAACTTTCACTTACAAATCTATGAATAAACAATTCAAGTTTGGACACTCACATGATATAGAATATACATCACATTCTGGAAACTCTTATGCTAACCCAAAGTTCAAACAAAACTTTAAACACTCTAACCCAAAAGGACCCAAAAAGATATGGGTACCTAAGGATAAAATAATATTTGTTGCAGATGTCCTTAACAGCTCAATTGAGACACCAGTCATGGTACCTGGACTCTGGGTGCTCACGACACATGACGGGAAAAAGGTCTATGTTCCAAAGCCTGGAACTTAAAGCTGGAGGAGTCGTGAAGTTTGGAGGTAATCAGAAAGGGAAGATTATTGGTTCTGGAACCATTGGAAATGGTAACCTTCCTTCTATCTCTAATGTTTTATTAGTAGAAGGATTAGCTCATAATCTATTTTCCATAAGTCAATTAAGTGACAATAGTTATGACATTATCTTCAATCAAAATTCCTGTAAAGTTGTAAGTCAAAAAGTTGGATCAATCCTCTTTTCTGGCAAGAGAAAGAACAACATTTACAAAATTGATTTATCAGATATTAAATCTCAAAACGGCAAATGCCTTTTGTCTGTTAGCAATGAGCAATGGGTATGGCACAGAAGATTGGGACATGTCAGTCTTAGAAAAATCTCTCAACTAAATAAATTAAATTTAGTCAGAGGACTTCCCAATCTGAAGTATAACTCAGAAGCTCTGTGCGAAGCATGCCAAAAAGGAAAAATTTCAAAACCTTACTTTAAATCCAAAAATGTTGTCTCTTCCTCTAAGCCATTAGAGTTACTTCATATTGATCTGTTTGGGCCAGTTAAAATTGCATCCATCAGAGACAAGAAGTATGGATTGGTCATTGTTGATGACTTCAGCAGATGGACATGGGTAAAGTTTTTAAAACACAAGAATGAGTCACATTCTGTGTTCATTGACTTCTGTACTCAAGTGCAAAACAAAAAAGATTTTAAAATCATAAAAGTCAGAAGTGATCATGGTGGTGAATTTGAAAATCATTATTTTGAAAAGTATTTTAAAGAAAATGGTATTGTTCATAATTTTTCTTGTCCTAGAACTCCCCAGCAAAAGGAGTTGTAGAAAGAAATAATAGAACATTACAAGAAATAGCCAGAACCATGATCAATGAAACTAATATGGCAAAGCACTTTTGGGAAGAAGTTGTGAACACAGCGTGTTACATTCAGAATAGAATCTCTATAAGACCTATTCTTGAAAAGACTCCCTATGAATTATGGAAAAACAGAAAGCCCAGCATTTCTTATTTCCATCCTTTTGGATGTACTTGTATTATTCTGAACACCAAAGAAACTCTGAACAAGTTTGATTCTAAAGCATAAAAGTGTTTCCTGCTTAGATATTCTGAACGCTCAAAAGGCTATAAAGTATACAACACAAAAACTCTGATTGTTGAAGAATCAATCAAAGTCAGGTTTGATGATAAGCTTGGCCAGCAACAGCCAAAGCAAATTGATTTTTCTGTAGGTACAGAAGATCATCCCTCAAACTCTGAAACTTCAGAAGCAAAAGAAGACTCAGAAGCAAAAGAAGACTCAGCAGATCATCCTCTTGACAATGCTCTGGACAACCTCATAATCTCTGATCAACCCACTCAGAAAAGGTTTCCTAGAATATCTTCAGCTCACAAAGAAGACGTAATCATTGGAAGAAAAGAAGATCCCATCAGAACAAGATCCTCTCTCAGAATCAATGACGGATCTTTGTTTGGTTTGGTTTCTCTGATTGAGCCAACTTCCATTGATGAAGCTCTGAAATATAATGATTGGATCT
Source organism: Vicia faba (assembly GCA_948472305.1). Lineage (NCBI taxonomy): Eukaryota > Viridiplantae > Streptophyta > Magnoliopsida > Fabales > Fabaceae > Vicia > Vicia faba. The sequence continues at coordinate 488,345,857 of OX451737.1, forward strand.
TAGTAATGCAAGAAGAACTCAATCAATTCTCCAGAAATAATGTATGGAATCTAGTTCCAAGACCCAAAGGATTCAATGTTATAGGAACCAAATGGGTTTTCAGAAACAAATTGAACGAGCAAGGAGAGGTAATCAGAAATAAAGCACGACTGGTTGCACAGGGTTATAGTCAACAAGAAGGAATTGATTATAATGAAACCTTTTCCCTAGTCGCCAGGTTAGAGTCTATAAGATTATTAATTTCTTTTGCTGTACAAAATAACATTTCATTATATCAAATGGATGTTAAAAGTGCATTTCTAAATGGCTATATTGAAGAAGAAGTTTATGTCCATCAACCTCCTAGATTTAATGATTCAAAACATCCAGAACATGTTTTTAAATTAAAAAAGTATTTGTACGGTTTAAAACAAGCTCCAAGAGCTTGGTATGATCGTCTGAGTAATTTTCTTTTAGAAAAAGATTTTACCAGAGGGAAAGTGGACACAACTCTTTTCAGAAAGACATTTAAAAAATGATATTTTAATTTGTCAAATTTATGTTGATGATATAATTTTTGGAACCTCTAATATTTCCCTTGGAAAAGAATTTGCTAAGACCATGCAGGAAGAATTTGAAATGAGCATGATGGGAGAATTGAAGTTCTTTCTGGTAATTCAAATCAACCAGACTCCAGAAGGTACTTTCATACATCAGACGAAGTATGTTAAAGAACTTCTGAAGAAATTTCAGATGTCATAAAGCAAAGATGCCAAGACACATATGCATCCAACCTGCATTCTGGGTAAAGATGAGTTCTCAGATGATTTGGATGAAAAGTCAACTAGAAGATTTCAATCTTTATGAAAGTAAGATTCCTATCTTCTGCGACAATACTTCTGTGACAATACTTCTGCTATTTGTCTTTCTAAGAATCCAATTTTACATTCTAAAGACAAACATATTGAAATCAAATATCATTTTATAAGGGACTATATTCAGAAGGGAATTTTAAACTTAATTTTTGTAAAAACAGACCATCAATGGGCTGACATTTTTACCAAACCCCTTTCAGAAGATATATTTAATTTCATTTTGAAAAATATTTGTATGGAATTATGTCCTGAATAAAATAATATTTATCTTCTGTGTTTGACTTCAAAATATTCTGAAATGAATGCTCTGATTAACAACTCTTCAGAAGTTAGAAGAGAAGTTGCAACAGAAGCTATATGAAAAGTTATGAAATGTTCTAAAGCTTCATTTCTAAGTATAGTTCAGAAATTCATTAGAACAAACAGTTGTTACATGCATCCTTTAGGAGATGAACACGTGGTGTTTTTCTGAAAGGTCACGCGTGCAAAAGCTACTGATGACGTTCTAGGTAACTGTTAATGATTATCCATAATCTCACGTTTTCCCCTTATTTTTAGCAAAATCATTAAATGCAGGTAATGATGAGATTCATTTTAAATTCGTTTTTAAATTAATTTTAAATTCGTCTTAAATACTTTTTAAATCTTATTCCTAAACCTATTTCTGATTTTTTTTTGCTTATAAATACTTTTTGAAAAACCCTTTTTCATTCTTTACCGTCTCTTTCAAACTCAAGTGTTTATGTACTTTTTCTCTTAAACCCTTTTCTTCAAACTCTCAGTTCTAAAGAGCTTCAATGGCTTCTTCTTCTTCTTCTACCCACTCTGAGCAATACATAGTGCCTGAAAGAACAACTCTCATTCCGGTAGATAGTTTGGAAGTTTTAAGTGAGTTAATGGTAGATTTTGAGAATCTAAGAGAAAATGGTTTTGACTTGTTCCCTGCTGTTAAGTTTCAAGGTTAGGAGAACTTTTTTGATCGTCTCATTGGTCCAGTCTTTCCACATCTGGTGAAGGAATTTTGGATACATGCTATTGCAACCCCTAAGGTTATTCTCTCTTTCGTAATGGGCAAGGAAATATCCATTACAGAAAATCAAATCAGAAAGTTTCTAGGGTTTAAAGGACTTGGAGTTACATGAATGCCAAGTGGAAGAATGGAGATGTCACGGGTATATTCAGAGATTTTCACAAATGGTCAAGGTTCCTCTAAAGTCAGGGACTTGAAAGATAAATACAAGATTTGGGCAAGGATTATTCATGGATGTATTCACCATAGAAAAGACACCAGCTCTCTAGATTACATTAACGCTGATCAACAATACTTATTGTTCTTCCTTGGAACAAATGTAAAAATTGATTTGTCTTATTTGTTGTTTGAACATCTCTGGAATCATGTAAAAGAGACTAGGGAAGCTGAAAGGATGAAAAACCCCAAATCCAAAAGGAATTGGATTCCTATGGGTAGATTAATATCAGACATTCTGATTGAGAATGGTCTGATTGCTCACCTAGATGAAGCCAATCTTCTGGGGGAGCTAGAACTTACTTGTGATAAGACTATGACTGGGAAGAATTTACTGAAAAGGAAAATAATTGACAAGCTGCTGGTGGAACCAACTCCGTATGTGTCAGCTGCTATGAAGAGGAGAAGGATACCTATTGTTGATTTCCCTCTGTTCAATTCAGGAGATCATCCTCGCATCATCCTGCACTACATTGAAATCTGCAAAGAGACTGGATCACCTATTGATCCAGCTTGGCTTCAAGGAAGAAATTAAGCTGCTCAAAATGTTGTTCTCCAGGAATCTATGAAGAGAAAAGTTGTAGAAGGACCTTCTGCCACTCCTCAGAAGAAGAAAAAGAAGACAGGTAAACCCGCTGAAACTATCACTGTTTATGATTCTGTCAATGTATCTACATCTGCTGAACCCTCCCAAACCTTAGGAGATATATATGTTAATATTGACCTGACCTTACCATCTGACTCCCTTGCTGACAACCCTCATAAAAATCAAGTTTTATCAAATTTGAGTGATTTTGACTCTGATGAACACTCTGACACCCAATCAGAACCCTCTCAATCAGAACCCTCACACTCAGAACCCCCTGAACCATCTGTTTTTCAACCTATTCCTGCTGAACGTTTTTCAAGACCTCCTCCCAGACCTCTATCACCCAGACCCACTGGATGGTATGATGCTGGCTCTTGGAGAATTCCAGGGATAAATGAACCTCTGGCCACTATAAAGCCTCCTTTCAACTTACCATCTGAAAACATTTTTTCTATGAATCGACCACAGCCTCAGAACCCCATTCCCACTCCTGATAATCCAATAATAATTTCACCTGATGTCACTCCACCTACTTCACCATAACACATAGCACCAAACTCACCTACACTCTCACCCCCCTCATATTCCAGAACAATAACCTTTTGAACAACCTGAAACTGTTGAATCATCCAAACCTCATGATCTATCATCACCAACTATCTTTGTTGACCAACCTGATCATTCAGCCACTTCTGAACCTACCAAAAATCCCGAACCTGCTAGCTTTTTTAAGAACTGTAGTGGATTTTGAATCTCTGCAATTCTTGAAAAACAAAACTTTCAAGAAGGCTGTCCCAAAACCTGTTCAGCCAGATGTGAATACTTTGTTTCAGAATTTTATAACAGATGTTCAAGCATGATTGAATCTGCTGAAAGAAGATTGCTCCAGAAGCGTGAACACAAATGCAACAGATCTTCTATGGGAAACCTTCAAAAGAACTTTTGATGCTGAGTCACTGAAGCTACAGGACTTATGTCACTTTCAGGTGCTGGACAACTTTTCCAAACATCTGCATGCTTTCAAGACAGAAGCTGCTGACATTTGGAATAAGAAGTCTTTGTTAATGATTGCTGATACACCAGATGATACAATGGACATATCAGAAGATGAATCTGAAGAATCCTCTGAAGAGTCAAACCCTCTGGCTATTGTTCTATTGAATCAACCTTCTGTTAAGGCTGAACCTGAACTAGTGCCAACTCTTGCAATAGATCTGGGCACTCTGCTTTCAACCTTCGTGCATTCTGACTCAACGGTTGCTTCTTCTAAGCCTGTTTCTACTAAATCTTCGTCATCCTCTGCTCCTACCCCACTTATCAAGGACACTCTGAATGAGCTCAAGATGGAGAATAAAGTCATACATGAACGCTTGGATAAACAAGACCAAACAAATCAAGAAATCAGAAGCTGGATGATGAAACAAGAAGAATCTGCCTCTGAGATCAAGAATCTTCTGATGGCTCTTGCTACTAAGAAATCCTAGTTTCTTTTTGTGTCTTGTCTTTTGTTTGGGTGTTTTTGTACTTCTGGATATTTCTTTTACCTTTTTTATGAAATCTTTTAAATTCTTCAACTATTTTATTTTTACACTTTTTGATTATGCCAAAAAGGGGGAGAAAATGAGTATTTTGAAATAATCATTGTTTAACAGTTATGGGACTAAGTCTCAAACATTCTAACAAAATGCAAGATTTCCTTCTCTGCAAAAGAATTTTTTTTGCAGGTATCACTTTAACTCTAAAAGAATATTTCAGCTGAACATTATCTTCTTAAAGAAGTTCTAAAGAAATCCAAGAATATTTTTTATTGCTCTGATAAATAATCTCAGGAAGTTTTATACATAGAAATATTCATTTCAGGGAGAGATTCTTATCTCTTATCATATTTTATTTCTATATCTGAATAATTTTTGTTATCATCAAAAAGGGGGAGATTGTAAGAACAAGATTAGTTCTGACCTATCTCAGAGTTTTGATGATAACAATAAATTATATTTTAGATAATTTATACTCTGATGAATGTATTTGAATGTTTCAGATAATGTTCTGACAGAAGCATTCTGAAGTACTAAGAAAAAATTTATGAAGAAGTTCTTTAATGAAAGAACCTTTTTTTTAAGCGCACCTGCTGACTCTGGTAAAATAATTTATTTAAATGTATCTTCTAACATTTAGCAGGATTCCTTGCTCAGAAGATTACTTGAAAGCAATTGCTGATCAAGTTCTTAGAAAGCAAAGCATGTTCCGAAATCAAGACGTTGAGGCATGTTCTGATACAAACGAACTTGTCTTGTCAAGCATAGGAAACACATTCTTACAAGTTGTCGTTTACTCATTAAGCAAAAACGACGTCAAGTACTCAAGTTCCTAAAGCTAGTTTCTTGGAAAACGGAATAGTGCAAAGAAACACACAAGCATTTAATGCTCTCCATTTTTCTGAAGGCAGCAACGGTCTTATTGTTCCTACTATAAATAGAAGGACATTTATTGCAAGCCATCAAAAAACGAATTACATTTCAAAAAGAAGCAAGAAACTACGTAAAAGATTCTGGGCTCACAAACTCTTTGTTCATACACTTTGTGCAATTTACTCTAAGTGAAAAATCACAGTTGTGATATAGCTTGATTAGAAGCAAATTTTATTTCACTATCTGTAAAGATTAAATTCTTGTAATTGCTCCTTGAGAGACCAAGTTTGGTCATATTTCTCAAGCAGACTAGGACTATATTTAAGTCTTAGTGGTATTAGTCACTTGTAAGATTACTTGTGCATTGTTAGTCACAACAGTTGTTGTGTGTTTGTAATCAGTTGATTATAGTGGATTAAGTCCTTGTTGAGAAAGGCAAAATCACCTTGACAGGTGGACTGGAGTAGTTTGAGTTCAAACGAACCAGGATAAAAATAACCTTGTCATTCCATTATTGTTGAGCTTTGTTTTGGAAAGAAAAAGAGACACTTATTCAACCCCCCTTCTAAGTGTTTTCTTACCCCTTCACAACAGTGTGTTTTTTCCAGCTATGTTTATCTTGTAATTAGTGATCAACTGATTAATTGATTCTTGTCATGCACGCCTAGGTTACTAACAATTATATGCAAGTAGGTAAGAAAATATAAAGCGAGAAGTAAAAGTTCCTACGCTATTACAGAACTTTGGGGAGGAGGATATTTACAATTTACAAAAGTTGGGAGAAGGAAAATAAAGAAAGCAGATAAAATCCTATTAATTATTATATCCAGTATGCAGTTACATGAATATAAAGATGCGAAAAATAAATAAGCGCGAAAGGTTAAAAGTTCGTCTAAAATCTAATAAGAAAAATCTTTTTTGTTGTTTTTGATTTAAGAAAAATAATTAAATTAATTATCCTAAAGTCTACTTAGAAAATTAAATTAAAAAAAATAAACTAAGCCTTTTTTGTGGTTTTTTTTTATTATAAAAAGAAAGTAATTAGACTTAACTTCTAATTCATTTTTAATTAAGAAAAAGGTTAAAGTTTTAATTAATTAATTAGTTAAAAAAATTAATTATTTAATTAAAAAATTTTAAGCCTAAATTTTTTGTGAGGTTTTTTTATTATTATAATTAAAATGATTTAGAGATGAAATAATTAAATAAATCAAAAAGAAAAGGAATTGGACTTGACGATTGAAGTAGAATGGGGGGTGCAATTGAAATTTCGCTAAGCCCGGATTGTGAAGCCCAGGTCCATCCTTGGATCCAGTGTGGGCAGTACTTGATGGTACATGGTATCTCATGTTCTAGATATCATGCATTCCATGTAATTCCCCTAACCTGTTATAAGGATATCCAGGAACTCATATACACATATTAGAATATTCAACAATTAATAAAAATAGAGATTCGAATTTGAGATTATACCAAAATGGTGATAGCTTGGATCCGGTGATCTGGAACCTTGCAAGCTTTGAGGATGGTTGGAACAAGTCATTGGGAACCTCAAGAGCAATGTATGATTACTAGTTCGGACCAAAAGTACCTGCAAAGTGGGTTTCAAATTTTTATCGCTTTTGATAATTTTGCAAAAATGGTAGAGCTGTCTCTAGGCTATGTAGGCGTGTTAAAATACTTGCTAGATGTTTGTTTATATAGAGAGGAATGGGGAGACAAGAAAACAAAGGTTTAAACAACCTTAAAGCAAACGTTTCAAAGCCATGAATGAAATTTGTAACTTTGGCCAAAAACAAGAAAACTTGTCATTTTTTGAATTTGAATGAATGTGTACATGGCTGCACGAAATCTTGGGCTTCAAGGCAAGCTAAAACACCAGCCCAAATACCAAAACCTATTTCCAATTATTTTATACACTTTATTTTATATTTATTTGAAATAAATTAAAATAAATGTGTACAAAATAAGTAAAAAATTTAAGGTATGGTAAGAGTGTTTTTGGAGGTCCTCTATAATCTTAGAAAGATGTTTGAAATCCAAGAAATTGAGCCCTTGCCTTAAAACTTCAAATTTGCTCAATGCATAATTCTTGAAAATTCCCAAATTTTCCCAACTTGGGCAAGTCATAACTTGCTCAATTTTTATCTCATGATGATGATCTTTGACTTTTTGGAAAGCCCAGGATGTCTACTTTAATCCCTATTTTTATTAGTTTTATATTTGAAGATTTTATCTTGATGTAAAAGGTCTTGGAAAAAAGTGGCTTTTGTTGACTTTCTGAAAATGACCTATAATATTTGAGCTTGTATCTTCCAAATTGTCCATTTCTTGGACTTTAGGGATGAATATAAGTTGTAGGGAATTGAATTCTATTCAAAATAAGCTTTGGTTGGGGAAAATGGATGAAGTATGTGAAAGTTATTCCTGGTCAAAGTTTGGTTGACTTTTCCTATAGAAACCCTAATTTAACAATTCTTGACTTTTGACGAATTAGGAGCATTTCTTGAGGAATCGTGATCAAACCTTGATCAAATGATGGATATCATTTCAAAATGTTGACGTTGACCAAAAATCTTGAAGTTTGACTGTATATAGGCCACAGTTGACTTTTGACCTAGTATAGTTAATTTTCAAACATTTGGGCAATTGACTGAGCAAACTTGTTGTGCAAGGCATGAAACTTGGCATGGATGACCTTGAAGACATATTAGGACCATGGAAAACACTTGAGACCTTTGGAGCTCACACATCTTGATAAAAATTGAAACCCTAGTTAGAGGTTCATTGCCTTAGGAGGAGAATTAGTCTGGTCAATTCTTAGTCATCCTTGGGCAAGTTGGGGACCTCAATGGGCATGCCTTTAGAAAAATGAGAGGGCAAATTTTGGGGTATAACAACTATTTACACAGAATATTATTAAAATAATTTTTTTACAAACTAAAACGTTTACCTAGAATATTACATTGTTTACACAAAATTTTAAAACAAAAATTAATTTGTCCATGAATATCATATGTTGGATCTTCGAATCATTGATATTAGGCAAGATCAAATGTTGGGTGCCACTATATTATCAATTTCTTTTTTATGCATTTGTTTCCGATATAAACATAAAAAGATTAGATAAATAAATAATTTTCTGTTAAAATAAATATTTAAGAACACAAACATTAAACCTAAATAATTTTTTACTCTTGCAATCCATCATAGAGATTTTTTCATGACAAATGAAATTATGGCACTACAATTCAGATGTTAACACTGATGTCTTAACACCACACATGATGTCTCGATAGATGTTATAACATCTGCTGACAAAAATAGAAACTCTTACCAAAACAAATTATGTAGAATTATCAAGTGCAGAAGGTAAAAGAACACAAGGAATTGTTAACTCAGTTCAGTCCAATTGACCTACTCTAGGGGATACCAAGCCAGGAAAGAAATTTATTACTAGTAGTATTAATTCTAAGCCTAAACAATCCTAGTTTATAAGCTTATCGCTTAATCCCTACACCGTGCAAGTTCTACCTAGGTCCTCCCTAGATATGAGAAATCTCCATCTCACTTCCTATCACCGCAATGATTTCTACAACCATAATTCCAGTGACTAGATACAACTATAACCCTAATAGCTAGATACAATTCCAATCCCAGGAACTAGATACCACCACAATCTCAGCGGTTAGAAGTAGTCAAGTTACAATCACATTGACCGGAGAAAAGAGATTTGAAGAACACTCTTTAATCACAATAATCAGTCTTGTTTAAAAGTTTCGACCAAGAATAATACTCAAATCTTACCTATGGGCTTCGAGGAGAATAATAACTTTCTAAGCAAGTGACAATCAATCAACTCAAATGTATCAGAGATACATGAGGATGTACGATAAACTGAAACTCCCTTGAAGAACCCTCAAACCTAAGTCTATGAAAAAAGTGTGGCTTCCCCTTATTTTTACAAAGTTCTTAAGCTATTAGGTCTAGGTATTATCTATAAATACTCTCCAGAAATACATGGATCTTGTATCTGCACTCATATGTTTCTTGTTGTCCATGCTGAGAGCTGCATCCAATTATACAGAAATTTCTCCATCAATATTGGAACAAAGATACTAAGTTTCCTAAATTGTCTTCAATCCTCCAATTATAGAAACTTTGTATACAATTGAGATAAATCAAATGATCCAGATTATAATATTGACTTGCAAAAAATTAGTGAGATAACACAAAAGGAATCTCATAAAATCAATTAAAATCTGTCAAGAATAAATGCAACCAGGTATGATGTTCTATTCCAGGATGTTACAACATCTTACATGAGATCATGTTGCAGACTAGGTTTTAGCAAAATTATGCCAATCTTAAAACCATGGTACTAACAAAAAATACTCTTGAAAACCTTAAAGTGGTGGGTGTAGATAGTTTCAAGCACTTCATGATGTTTCATTATAAATTATTTATATTCAGAATGCTCTTATAATGAAAGTTTTTTATGTTTCAGGTGGATCACTAATGGTAGTGTCTTGAGCGTTAATACTTATTAAATAGATGACAAAGATTTGTTTAAGGACAATGATCAATATATTCAATAATCACGCTAAAATAATCCCCTTGGTTTTGTCAAAAATCGAGATAAAATGTATTTACCCCTCAATTTCAGTAGAAAACCGAGGTGAATAAGCTCTTTTTGTTTTTAAAACATTACATTATTTACACAGAATATTGAAATACATTATTATAAGAAATGCAGTTTCATCATAGTCGTTGTTGTTCTTGAAGAACAACAAATATTTGTTGTAATCCATATTTTGTTGCATACCATTTGTGCACAATCTTTTTATGTTCTATGGTTTACATGCATCCAACTTATAAGGAGTTATATGTTCCAAATAAGGAGTTATCTATTACAACCATTGGAAAATATTTTTTTTGCACTTGCAATCCATCACAGAGAACTTTTCCAAGCTTCTTTAAGTTCAAAGACTTCATTATTTTGAGCAAATGTTTTCATGTCAAATACTTTCACAAGAAAGAGAACAAGATATATAGTGGTGGATGTAGATAGTTTGTTGTTGATTGATATCTTGGTAATATCTTGAGCGTTCTTCCTTTATTAATATAGGATAGAGATTCATTGTTGTGACTATGTAACATAACCCTCTGTGTTTTTAAAAAACCGGGGGACAAAATATTTTCTTTCTTTAATAGAAAAATAAGATAATATAAGGTAACCCATCCGTTTTAGTAAAAAAATAGAGGTAATAGTTTTCAAATAAAAAATTGTGAATGATAAAAAATTGAAAGTAACATGTCATGTTTCATTTCAATTTTTTACTAGTCACCATATTTTGTATGCAATTTACATCATTTTAGAATAAATTTCTCAATGTTGTCAACCCAGGGAAAATATTGTTGTTTTCTTTGATTGACAACATTGAAATATCATCTCAAAAATATAACAACAACAACGTCAACACCATTATGTGAGATAGATTGTAAAGGCAGAAAAAATATTTTGTTCAAGATAGAAGAATATTGAAGAGTTTTTTGTCTTGCAATCCATCCAAAAAATGATACATACGAATGTGTGACAACTACATATAAGTTAGAATTAGGATAAAATCTGTTAAAATAGTGCTTTATAGTAAAATCTGGTTATTTTATTCCTCGGTTATTATGGAAACCGAATGGATAGACCATTTTGTTTACACTTATAAAGAAATAAAAACATAAACTGCTTAAACTGGAATTCGAAGCATGTCCTGAATTATTGTCCCCCTCGATTATATTAAAAACCCAGGGAATATGTTATTTTTATTTTAAAAAAATAAAACATGGCGCATCTTGACATTATATCTCTTTTTTTTGGCTGAGGGGAAAACTTTGTCATGAAATGTATTAATTGTAGTAGTGATTTTTTCCGTATACAGAGATTCTTTTTATTTTGGTACTTTTATGAGTTGAGAATAAATATTGTTATATCCTAATTTCCCCCCATAATATTCCTTATCATTTAGCATCTTGTCATGTTGTCAAGCTTGGAATTTAAGAGAGTTACCCTATTTTGTAAATGAGAGACAATATATAGAAGTTTCTTCTTTTTATTCTTCAATTCAGCTATGATCCTTTTTTGATTTTCCTCTGTCTTAAGGCTTTTTTCACAACTGTCACAAGTTTCCTTGTAGGACACATTTAAATCTTCATAGAGGATATTTTCATCACAAGATTCTGCATCATCTGTCCATCTTCCAGTGAGAGCAGTCATAAGTTTTACAATCTTAGTGTTAGGTTCATCTTCTGACTCATCATCATCAGACCAAGATACATAAAGACCTGTTTTTTCTATTTCTTGAGAAAGGTGGAACATTTTGGCCTAATGTGAGCAAATCTTTCACGCTCAAAACATTGGATGCCCTTGCTTTTTTTTACTTTTATTTAGTTTTGGTATTTTTCTAAAAATCATAGTTATTGATGATGTTAGATGAAATGTTCTTGACATTTGGTCTTCCCCTCTTGTCCATTCTCTTCAGAATTCTATTGAATTATTTCCCAAGTAATACAGTGGTATTTGACAATCTTTTCTCAGTATCTAGATCAGTCTGACCCTCTTCATCTTCAGTATTGGATACAAAAGCCATGCTCTTGTGCTTCTTTGATCAACTCTCGTGTTGTTAATGTCTTGAGCTTCTTAAATAGTTGTTACTTTCATGTTAAATCTCTTAGGTAGAGACCTGAGAATCTTTCTAACAAACTTTTCTTCTAACATTTTCTCCCCCAAGGCATTAGATGCATTTGCTATTTCAAGAACATTCATGTGAAAGTCCTGAATGCTTTCATCATCATTCATTTTTAGATTCTCAAATCTGGTATTGAGAAGCTGAAGTATGGACATCTTCACTTTAGATGTGCCTTCATAAGTTGTCCCGAGGATTTCTCAAGCATCTTTAGCTACAATAAAAATACTTATTAACCTGAAAACATTCTTGTCCACTATATTGAATAGAGCATTCAAAACTTTGGAATTTCCAAGAGCTAATTCATCTTTCTTTTTAGACCAGTCTTCTTCTGCCTTCAAAGACTCATTCTCATCTTTCTCTTCCACAACAGGATGATTCCAACCTCTTAAAATAGTCTTTCAAGATTTATTGTCCATGGATTTTAGAAAAGCTATCATACGAGCCTTCCAATAGTCATAGTTGGAACCATATAACAAATGTGGTATGTTATTTTATCCTTCTTCCTTGTCCATAGTATCAGAAAGTATTTTCCCTGAAGCTCACCCAAAAACAGAACAGGGTGCCTGCTTTGATGCCAATTGAAATTCTGGCACACTAGATAGATGTTAAGGCTGATGTCACAATACCAAAACACATTGTCAAGAAAGATGTTAAGACATCATCTTACTTACAGAGCAATTTACAAAAACAATAAATCATGCAAAAAGTAAATTGCAGAAGATCAATAACACATTCAAATGTTAACCTAGTTCGGTGCAACTTCACATACTCTGGAAGCATCTAAGCCAGGAAGGAAATCCACTATAATAGTATTAGTTCAAAGCTTAAAAAAACTCAATTTACAACTTATCACCTAATCACTATCCATGCAATTTCTACTTAATAACTTCCTAGATATGAGAACCCCTCCCACTTTCCACAATCATCTTAGTAATAATAACAATGACCAAAACAGAACAACTCACATCCAATTAAATAGATTACACTCTTTGTTTAAAAGTTCATGAGTGGATCACAATGAACAATAAACAATCAGTCAACCTCAATGCATCAAACAAGATACATGAGTGACATACAAAAAATAAAGAATAATAGAAAAACTCTCAAATCCTAAAGACTCTTGAATAACAACTTCCCATTTTATTCACACTTTGCATTAGGTTTAGGTTTTTCCTTTTAAACTCCTCAGCTAACATGACAATTAACAATTTGTATAAGCTTTCTTTTTATAACAAGAATTCAACGCGCTTGATCAAGCCATAATTAGACCCAATTGTGTCACAAGCCATTTGGCATTACGTGATTGGACGTTGAATCGCACCATAATCTACTTCCATTGTGCCACGATTTAATAGATTTTGCTTCCTCTTGTGTAGGCTTGCATTGCACCATGATCCTCCTGATCATGTGTCGATTTTGGAAAGAAGATTTATCAACTCTTCATACTCTTGTATGCTATTATTGCTCAGTCTCTAGTTGCTATAACATCCACCATGTATAAATATTGCATAGTTGTTTGGTTAGAGTAATTCAAGATAAAATGATACTTTCAAAAATAGTCGTGACTCATGGTATAATTTTCTAAAAATTGTGCAATGTTAATAAAATATCAAGTTAAAATCACTCCAAGAAAATACTTATCCAGCCACGTGATTTTGCCATGTGATTTTCATGTGGCTAAATAAAGTCAGTTGCGACGTGAAAATCATGTGGCAACGTGTTTTACTAATATAATAAAGAAGCATTAAGTGTGTCAGTTTTTTTTTGTGTTAAAAAAAGTTGCGACGTGGGCTTCACGTCGCTAATTAAAATATCATAAAAAATAAATTAATCACAACTTCCAACACTGGCGTGTTCAGGTTTTGAAGAAAGAGAAAACAGTTGTTTGATTGTTGCGACGTGAAAATCACGTGGCAACGTTGCGGCGTGATTTTCATGTCGCTACTTGCTTTATATGCTTTTTATCAAAACGCTCCACAACACACAGTAGCATTTCAGTTTTTATTAAACTTCTTCTTCAACCTTCTCCTTCCATATTCCTCCATACCCATTTTCTTCTCCAATTTTTTTTCTTCTCCACACTTAAATTCCTACAATCTCCATACATTGTTGTTGTAAGGTAACTTCAATTCAATGTTATTTATACTTTGTTAACAGCTTTTGATGTGTTATTTGAATATAATTTTTTTTCAATTTTTCTTTGAATAGAGAAGAAGAATATTGATAGAAGTATAGATTGCAAAAAGGGACAAGAAGATTGAAGGAGTTACAAGATAAAAGGTATGTCTTGATTTTTTTTTTTTGAAATTAGTATATTTTCTGAATTTGATTAATTTTTAGGTTATATATATTTTCTGAATTTCATGAATTTGCATTGGGTTAAAATTGTTGAATTTGGATTATATATATTTTCTGTATTTGGGTTAAATTTTAGGTTTAATTATTTAGTTTATAATAATTATTAATTATTAATTTATGATGAATGAGTTTAATTATTTTAGGAGTTTAAGTTTTTATATTTTTAGGAGTTTATAAATTTTTAGTGTTTAAATTAAATTTTTAGGAGTTTAATAAGTTTTTAAATTTTTAGGAGTTTATAAAATGTAGGTGTTTAAATTAAATTTTAAGTGTTTAAAAATAAAAAAATATTTTTAGGAGTTTATAAATTTTAAGTGTTTAAATTAAATTTTTAGGAGTTTAAGTTTTTAAATTTTTAGGAGTTTATAAAATTTAGGTGTTTAAATTAAATTTTAAGTGTTTAAAAATAACTAAATATTTTTAGGAGTTTATAAATTTTAAGTGTTTAAATTAAATTTTTAGGAGTTTAATAAGTTTTTAAATTTTTAGGAGTTTATAAAATTTAGGTGTTTAAATTAAATTTTAAGTGTTTAAAAATAAATAAATATTTTTAGGAGTTTATAAATATTTTTGAAAGCATATATTTATCTTTAATTGTATATGTTTAGGATTATTATTAAGTTGATTAATTAATATTTCTAATTAAATAGGTTTTGATTATATAAATTTGCAGTAAATGGAATATTATAGGTATTATCATAGTTGGATGTACGATAGACTATATCCAGGGAGACGCGCACTTAAACCCAATTTTATAGACGAAGTTAATGGTTTTATCGCGTGGACGTTTGCCCAGGAACGTTGTCGAAGTGAAGGAGGAGTTAGGTGTCCTTGTCTTAAATGTGGATGTAGATATATAATTAGTGACCCAGAGGAAATAACACGTCATTTTCATAGGAAAGGTTTCATTGAAAATTATTGGGTTTGGACGTATCATGGTGAAACACTGCCGAGTAATGTACCAGAGACTAGCAACACAGATGCTTCAAGTAGTCAACCGGTTATGCAACAACCTATGGAATTTGAAGAAAACTTTAATCTGATAGGTGACATGGTTGGTGATGGTTTTACTCTAATGGTTTTGCTCCATATGTCCAAGCGTCCGGAAGTGCGTATTCTTGTTGGCCAGTTATTGTAACCCCTTACAATCTCCCTCCTGAGATGTGCATGACAAAACCATACATGTTTTTGACGTGCGTCATTCCAGGACCGTCGAGTCTAAAAACCGGAATTGATGTGTACTTACAACCTTTAATTGATGATTTGAAGAGGTTATGGAATAATGGAGAATGGACTTATGATATATCCCGTAAACAAAACTTTTCTATGCGAGCTGCCTTGATGTGGACCATTAACGACTTTCCAGCATATGGCATGTTGTCTGGTTGGGGTACGCATGGCAAAATGGGTTATCCATATTGCATGGAATGCACTAAGGCGTTTACATTGGAAAAAGGGAAGAAAAGCTCGTGGTTTGACTGTGTGATACGGTGGGAGAATTGACTTGAGGTTTTGTGTTTGTTTTCGCAAATGTTTCGGTTGAGCAAGAGTCGCCACCGACTTTTTATTTTATCCTAAGGAAAGGTTAAAAAGCACAGCAAAAACCTTTGAGATGTTTTCTTGGGTTCAGAGAGTAGATTATAAAAAGGGAAGGTATTAGCACCCTTTCTATTCATGGTTATCCATGGGCTCTTAGTTACTTGCTTAGATCACTTGCCTTGAATTTTCAATTGTTTGAAATGGTGCTTTGTGTGTGTGGGTTTGAAAATGTTTTGAAAAGAGGCCATTTGTTGTGGCAACCTTTGTAATGATCCATGTTTGAATGTATACAAAGGTGTACTTATCTTTTGAAAAGTTTTCAATGTTTTTGAAAGTTGTTTTGAAAGTCTGTTGTGATGTGTGGTTTTGAAAAGTAGGCAAGTGTGTTTTGCAAGTTTATCAAGTAACTAAGAGTTTTGTCTACCCCTAAATTTACTCAAAGATCTTTCCTATGTTTTAACCCTTTTAACAATTTTGTTCCACCATTGTATTTGGTGGACAATCTTGTGTTAGGATGTTAACGGGACGGGTGCGGGTCATCATTTAGACCATGATTGCAATTGTGCCAAGTGTCTTTGGGCAATTTTTCCTTTAAGGGACTTGATCATTTTTAGGCAACTTTCGAAAGCGTCATCGAGGGACTATGATCATTTGAATTGTTTTGTTTTTGCCAAAGAAACTCAACATGTAACATGGCCCATTATTGAAGGCAACAAGTGGAGTAACCCTAGGGGTGCAAGTGTGATTGGTGTTGTCCATTTTCATGCTTTGTTATCTTTGAATTAGGTCAAGCTATTTGTTTGGTTGATTTTTGCATACAAACCCTAAGTCTATCATGGCATATTTAGAAAGCTTTTAAATGCAAAAAATAAAATCCTAAATTATTACAACACAATTATGAGATGGGGGGTACAAATGTTCAAATGGGGATATTTAGCAAGAAAAATTAAATCTAAACTATTACATCCAAATTGAATATTCAAATTATTTAATTGCACAATAATTAAATAAAATACAATAAATATGCAAGATGCAAAAAAAATGATTTTTATATGTATGTAAAAAAGTATTTTCATGTGTCAAATAAATAAAAATAAAAAAGGTTAATTTTTTGGGTATTTTCATGTTTATGGCAAAAACCCTAATTTTGCAAATAAATAGTATTAATTATTTATTATATACAATATTTATTAATTATATACAAAAATAAATAAAAAAAAAGAAGTATATTGTAAAAAAGTGATTTTTGAGGTCAAATATTAATAAAAATAAAAATGTATTATTTTTATATTTATCCTAAATATTCTAAATATATAAATGTTTATATTATGTATTAAATATATAAAAATATTTATTATTTACAAAAAAAAGGTATATTTTTTTTTTTAGAAAATATTTTCAAAAGATAAAATAAAATAAAATCAGAAAATAAAAATGTATTTTGTATTATTTTTGTATTTTGAATAAAAAGGGTATTTTGTTCATTTATGTACAAGTTCAAAATAAAACCAATAAAATCCAAATAAAATGCAAAAAATGTGAGAAAAATAATTTTAGTGTTTTTTCATGTTTGGATAAAAATATAAAATCAAAATCAAAAAGAAAAATAAATCAAAAAATAACAAGTATATCATACAATGGGCCACGGGGGTGTATGTGTGAAAAAGTGGTGTAAACAGAAAAGCAAAACAGGCCCAGCCCAAAGGTGGTTGTCTTCAATCTCCAGCACCTTCAAACACAAAAAAGCGCGCGTTTTCCATTGTCCCTGCTATCTCTTGATCCTTTGATTTTTAACAAAAACTTATAACATCAAAAATGTAGGGCATCAAACCACGAATCCATACATATAAAGAACTTGATCTAACTCTCAGAAATGAGAGAGAATTTCTTCTCCCCCAATTCCTGACCTAACTTTTTCCTAATGTTCAGGTTCAAAATACTCTTAGCACACACAATATAAATGAAAAGTAACTATATGGATGGCTTCAGGGCTATGATTAGAACATGCTTTCTTCACAAACTTAAGCCTAACTATGCCTGGATAGAGAGATAGAAGTTCAAAAAACTTACATGTTCAGCTTGAATCGTGTGCAACAATGGAGGTACTTCCAATGCACTGTGAGGACTTGTACAGCTTGCTTGAAGTTCAGGGATGCTTCTCCAATGCTTGGTGTGCTTTGAATCTTGCTATATCAAGCTATAGAAGTCAACCTGCAAGAGAGAAAAGTGAAAATGGCACACTTGGTTAGAGGTGTTACAGTCTGTTTCCAAGGCTTGGGGTAGTTTGTATGGATGGTAGGGAATGTGTTTGAACTGGTTTGGATGAAAACGCACGATGGAATGGTGTTGTGGGATTCAAACTGCAGCCTATGCCCTGTTTTGCCACAAAACTGTGTTTTGATGAATGAGAAGGTTTGAAACTTGGTTGGTTCGTGTTTTAGGTCTGGTTTGATGTTTGGAAAATGTTCACAATGTTTTTTTAGGCTTGTGTTGACAGGAATGTGAGTTGTTGTTCAAAATGCAAAGTTTCTTCTATATCAAGCAAAGTTTGTCAAGTTTCAATATAGGCTACCACAGGCCCCTCAAACATGCTGCACAAATCACTCTTGATCAGTGTGATTTGTGTACAAAATGCTAGCTCTCAAGATTTGGCCCATGCTTCTTGGATTTGTATTTGACATAAAGCACTTCTTTACAAGAATGGATAAAATGCTTTTTCTATATATGGATTAATTTGGCATGTAATGGTTAAACACACAAGATAAGGCTTGAAAACAAAGGATTGGCATTAAATTATTGAGTGTGGATGAGATAAAAGGCCTGTAATCTAGTTGTGCAAGCTGAGTTCAAAAATGCCTAAGTTATGAACATGAAAATGGCCATGAACAAAGTGACTTTTGCCCATATTGACAAATTCGATTCTCCCTAACCACAAGGGTGTTTGAGAAGTTCTTGGACAATTTGGAAAGCTTGGAATGTGTACTACAATCCATCTTTGTAATGCAAGTTGAAATTCCAAGTGGAAGCATGTGAAAAATGGCCATGAAGTTAGGCAAAAATCCTGCCTAGAATAGGTCAAAATATTTCTAAGTTAAGAATGTTTTGCACCCTTGTTCCAAAAATCATAACTTGAGCTACAAGCTTCTTTTGAGGAAACTTTGTGAATCAAAGTTGTAGATTTTGCAACGTACTATAACTTTCATGTTTTGAGTTTTTCTTGAATCCAAATATATCTTGATGAAAAAATGGGACAAAGTTAGGAAAAAATTAGGAAATTTCATAACTTAGAAAAATTCTAAGTTATGAAATTTCTTCATTTCAAACCCTAATTTGTGATTTTTGATTTCTTGATGAACAAGTTTCATAATTTGACATGTCTTGATGAAAAATGAATCTTGACACTTGATTTTGACCAAAAAGTCAAAGTTTGACTTTTTAGTATACAGTCAAATCTTGCTCAGTTGACTGGAAAATTCATCTGTCAATCTTGTGCATTTGCGATCTTTCGAACTTGTTGAACATGTAAAGACAATTCCATTGGGTCCTTGGGTCCATATGTGAGCTTGGTTTGCCATTGGCTAGGTCAAACAGTCAAAAATTGCCTTTGTGCAGTCAAAACCCTAAAAATGACCATTTTGCCCTTTTGGTGATCTGATCTAATTTCTTATGGAATTATGATCCAAACTTGATCAAATGGTCCATATGAGTTCATAATGTTGATGTGGGTCAAAAATCATGAGGTTTGACTGTCAATTGACCACAATTGACTTTTTCCCCAATACAGCTGATTTCTAGGTCAACTGTCCAATTGACTGGGCAAAGATTGGAATTAGGGCTTGAAACTTGATATGGATAAACTTGTGAGTCCAACATGAAGCATGAAAGTCACTTTGGGAATTTTAGGTCAAAACCTCTTTGTGCAAACTCAAACCCTAATTTGGGTCAACAGTGCAAGGAGGAGTCTTGAGCAGAGCAAACTCTAACTGGATCTTGAGCTCCAAGGGTCTTGTGGTGAGAAAATATTGATGAAATGGGAGGGAAAATTTTGGGGTACAACAGTTGCCCCTGTTCAATCTTCTTAAACCTGAGGATGTTGATTGGCTTGCGTGCCTTTCGTGATCCGAAGGTGGAAGATGATTGAACACTAGAGTGCCCAGAAATTTGCACTCGCATGCTGGAGTATCAGTAATGTGATGGCGGGAATGGGCTTATAGATTCCATTCGGAAGAAATGGTGGATAGGAGGATTGGCTTACAGATGCCATCTGGAGACGTGACAGAACCTTGTCGGGAATGGGCTTATAGATGCCATTTAGAAGTGTTGATCGCGTAAGAGATTCCTTAGCGAGAACTTGCGTACTTTGAGAAAGGAAGATGGTTTCCTGGCCTGTTACAGGTGTTGATCTTCAAACTCTTCATGCAGATATGCCCTGGCTAGGTACAGGTATCGAATCTACAATCAATTGCTCACAGATCTGACCTGGCTAGATACAGGTATCAAATCTGGAAATTGTCGTCTTCAGATATGCCCTGGCTGGATACAGGAATCGAATCTGGAATTTGTCGTCTACAGATATGCCATGGCTGGATACAGGTATCGAATCTCTAAACTCTTCATGCAGATATGCCCTGGCTGGATACAGGTATCGAATCTGGAATTTGATCGTTTACAGATATGCCCTGGCCGGATACAGGTATCGAATCTGGAAATTGTCGTCTACAGATATGCCCTGGCTGGGTACAGGAATCGAATCTGGAATTCTTCATGCAGATATGCCCTGGCTGGATACATGTATCGAATCTGGAATTTGTC
Source organism: Vicia faba (assembly GCA_948472305.1). NCBI lineage: Eukaryota > Viridiplantae > Streptophyta > Magnoliopsida > Fabales > Fabaceae > Vicia > Vicia faba. The sequence goes on from OX451737.1 coordinate 488,366,406, forward strand.
GTCTACAGATATGCCCTGGCTGGATACAGGTATCAAATCTCTAAACTCTTCATGCAGATATGCCCTGGCTAGATACAGGTATCGAATCTACAATCAATCACTCACAGATATTCCCTGGCTAGATACAGGTATCAAATTTGGAATTGCGATAGTTGATAGTAATCATCTTTGGATTGACTTTTCCTGAAAAGGCAAAACATCATTTGTATGCAATGCATTATGTCATGATGCTCAAAATGAGATAGTGTTGTATGCACTTTATCATGTATGTAAACAGGATGTATGAAATGTGAAAAGTCTATGAATGTATTTTCGTCTAGGAAAATAAATCCTTGACGAGTGCCGGGAGTTTATGGAATCCTGGGCTGATGTTGAAGAGTAGAATTCTTCGTTTCTGCTGGGGATGATGGTTGCAAGAATAAACCGGTAGGAGAAGATGACTCTGTTGGGGAATAAACTTGTTGGAGAGATTACTCTGCGGGGAATCACTTTGTGGGAAGAGATACTTCGCTGAGGTTTTGATGAGAGCTCCGCTGGGGATTCCACTGATAAGTTATGTTGGGGAATTTGATGAACTCCGCTGGGGACAGGAAGAACTTCGCCGAGAACGATCTTTCCGTGGTAATTAGCTGAGGATAACCCAGTTATACCCTGGTGGGGAAATAACCTTTGAATAAAGTCGGGGAGAGACGTACGTACTCTGCAGGTGATAAGCTTCCAGAATCTACTGGGAATAAGCTTCAGAATCTACTGGGAAGGATGATTCAACCTTCCTGGGGAAACTTTTCAGGCTGTACTGGGGAATGGTCCCACTGGGGTGTCTGTATTTCGTCGGGGAACAATCTTATAATAAGATTGCCGGGGATGCTCGTTGAGGAATGTCTATACTCCGTTGGGGACTATTGAGATCTTCTGGGGATACCCAACTTCCTTAAGGCTGACAGTAGACTAACTCTGCTTGGGGAGAGTATCGCTGACTTGCTGGAGGTACTGTGCCTTTTTAAGGCTGATGGGAGACCAACTCTGCCTAGGGAGAGTATTGCTGAAATCTGGTCTTACTCTGTGGGGAGTTGAGGTAACTTGGTTACATTCTTCAGCCAAACCGACCTTGGGACCTTGGTGGACAAAGCAACTAGATCGCTTAGACAATTCTTTATTGCCCCTGTTTCTGATGTCACCTGTAATTAGTCCTTTGTTTCGCATGCAAATATTCATGATTAGCGATTAATGTCAAATGCATATATCAAAAATGAACATTGGACGTTCTTTGCAAAACAAAACAGAAAAAAGGAAAAACGATGGGTAATTTGTCTGAAAAATTGAACTTGTATTGATTTTGAAATTTGCCTGTAAATAGGCGTTTTATGTACAGGAGGCTGACGTCCTAGTAAGAGAACGCCGCCGAGCAACATAGAGTTTATACAATTTTGAAAAGGAAACAAAACAACTATGTGAAAAATAATCCCACTGGGTTCCCACTCTGCTATCGCCTTTATGTCTTCAAGCGTCTCATAACTCTGCTGCTTAGTTGAAGATGAAGCTGATTGATTGACGCCGTCTGAGCCCGATAGTTGATGCCAAATTCTGGATGCAAGGTGATCCAATGAGACATAGTATTACCCTTTAATCCCTAATTTTTGCCTGGACCGCCCTTTCGGGTTTTCAGTCCACTGGGATACCCATTTTTGCCCAAGCCGCCTTTTCAGGTTTTCGACTTGCCGGGTGTACAGATTTTTTCATTTCATCCCTTATTTTTTCCCGAACCCTTTTGGTTCACCGGGAAGCCCTTATTTTTTCCTAGGTGTGTCAACCTAGCGGGTCTTTAGTTCATGCGTAGTATTTTTTTACTATGTCTGCATTGGCAGGGTGAGGAAGGTCGTCACCATCCATGGTGGTTAGAATCATAGCTCCTCCTGAGAAGATATGTTTAACCACAAATGGCCCTTCGTACGTAGGGGTCCATTTTCCCCTAGGATCACTTTGAGGAAGAATGATGCGCTTGATCACCAGATCTCCGACTTGATACTCTTGTCGTCTGACCTTCTTGTTAAATGCCCTGATCATCCGTTTTTGGTACGTCTGACCATGACAAATAGCAGTGAGTCTCTTTTCGTCAATTAGGTTTAATTGATCAAGCCGAGTCTGGATCCAGTCATCTTCGCTCAAACCTGCATCCTTCATTATCCGGAGAGAGGGTATCTGGACTTCAATAGGTAAGACTGCCTCCATGCCGTAGACCAAGGAAAAGGGAGTTGCCCCTGTTGACGTCCGTGCTGAGGTACGGTACCCATGAAGAGCAAACGGTAACATTTCGTGCCAATCTTTGTAGGTCACCGTCATCTTCTGCACAATCCTCTTGATGTTCTTATTCGCCGCTTCTACAGCCCCGTTCATCTTCGGACGGTAGGGAGAAGAGTTGTGGTGCTGTATCTTGAATTGCTCGCAGAGCTCAGTGATCATTTTGTTGTTAAGATTGGTACCATTATCCGTAATGATCCTCTCAGGTACGCCGTATCGACAGATCAGGTTGTGCCGGATGAACCGTGCCACGACGTTCTTGGTTACGGTAGCATAGGAAGCTGCTTCAACCCACTTTGTGAAGTAATCAATCGCTACCAAGATGAATCGATGCCCGTTAGATGTCGTAGGTCTAATTTCGCCGATCATATCAATGCCCAACATTGCAAAAGGCCAAGGTGCTGTCAAGACATTCAGAGGAACCAGAGGAATGTGCACCTTATCAGCATAGATCTGGCATCTATGACAAGTTCGAGAATGCTGATAACAGTCGGCTTCTATTGTGGACCAGAAATATCCTGCCCGAAGGATTTTCTTTGCCATGGTATGTCCACTGGAATGTGTTCCGAAGGTACCTTCATGTAGCTCTGCCATGATCCTTCCTGCTTCAGTCTTATCCACACAACGCAGTAAGGTTGAATCATGGTTTCGCTTGTAGAGAATGCCATTGCTGAGGAAGAACTTTGCCGTAAACCTTCTCAGGAACTTCTTGTCATTAACAGATGCGCCTTCGGGGTATTCTTGAGCTTCAAGGTACCTCTTTACTTCATGATACCAGGGTTTTTCTGTTACCTCTTCGGTCTCGAGATCGCAGCAATGTGCAGGTTCATCCAATTTCCAGATAATGATCCGGGGAGCCTCGTTATCCCATTTGACTTTGAACATAGAAGACATCGTAGCTAGTGCATCCGCTAACTGATTCTCCTCTCTTGGGAAGTGTTCAAAAGTTATCTCCTCGAAGTGGGGAAGCAATGTCAGCACATACTCCTTGTAAGGAATAAGATTCGGATGTTTCGTATCCCACTCCCCTTTGATCTGATTGATCACGAGAGCGGAATCTCCGAAGACACTCAGAAACTTGATCCTTAAGTCGATCGCAGCTTGAAGACCCATGATGCATGCCTCATACTCTGCCATGTTGTTGGTGCAGTTGAAACATAGCCGGGCAGTGAGTGGAGTATGAGTGCCTTGAGGGGATATGATCACAGCGCCGATACCGTTACCCAAAGCATTGGAGGCTCCGTCAAATTGCATAGACCATCGGGATCCTTCCTCAGGTCCTTCATCCGGTCCAGGTACTTCACAATCAGTCACTACCATGATATCCTCGTCTGGAAATTCAAAGTTCATCGACTGGTAATCGTCCACTGCCTGGTGTGCCAAATGGTCTGCCAATACACTTCCCTTTATTGCTTTCTGAGTCGTGTACTGGATGTCATATTCCGTCAAGATCATCTACCATCTTGCTATTCTTCCGGACAAGGCGGGCTTTTCGAATATGTACTTGATTGGATCCATTTTTGAAATCAACATAGTAGTGTGAGTCAACATATACTGTCTCAGCCGGCGAGCAGCCCATACCAAAGCGCAACAAGTTTTCTCGAGCAGTGAGTACCGGGTCTCACAGTCGGTAAACTTTTTGCTAAGGTAATAGATGGCGTGTTCTTTACGGCCAGACTCGTCATGCTGCCCCAGCACACACCCCATTGAGTTGTCAAGTATTGTCAAGTATAGGATTAGAGGTCTCCCTTCAACCGGCGACATAAGAATGGGTGGTTCTTGGAGATACTCTTTGATTCTTTCGGAAGCGGCCTGAAATTCATCGTTCCAACGTACTACTTGATCTTTCTTCAGCAGCTTGAAGAATGGTTCACAAGTAGCAGTTAGATGCGATATGAATCGGGCAATGTAATTCAGACGTCCTAGAAAGCCTCTGACTTCTTTCTCTGTCTTGGGAGTTGGCATCTCTTGTATGGCTTTCACTTTGGCAGGGTCCACTTGAATACCTTTGTCACTCACGACGAAACCTAGTAGTTTTCCAGATCTCACCCCGAAGGTGCACTTATTTTGGTTCAACCTCAGCTTGTACAACTTTAGACGGTCAAATAGCTTCTGTAGATGGTCAAGGTGTTCCTCCTCAGTTTGGGACCTTGCAATCATATCGTCGACGTATACTTCTATCTCATGATGGATCATGTCATGAAATAAAGCAACCATGGCACGTTGGTAGGTTGCCCCGACATTTTTCAACCCAAAAGGCATGACCTTGTAGCAAAAGGTGCCCCACTGAGTAACAAAAGTGGTCTTCTCCATGTCTTCAGGAGCCATCTTGATCTGATTATAACCGGAGAAACCGTCCATGAAGGAGAATACTTTATGCTAAGCAGTGTTGTCAACCAGAACGTCGATATGAGGCAGAGGAAAATCATCCTTAGGGCTTGCCCTGTTCAAATCCCTGTAATCAACATACATTCGGACCTTACCATCCTTTTTCGGCACTGGAACCACGTTGGCAATCCACTAAGGGTAAGAAGTCACTGCTAGAAACCCGGCATCAAATTGTTTCATAACCTCAGCTTTAATTTTCTCGGACATTTCCGGACGCATACGGCGGACCTTCTGTTTAACCGGAGGGCAGTCTTCCTTGGTAGGCAGGTGATGAACCACAATGTCGGTATCCAACCCAGGCATGTCTTCGTAAGACAAGGCAAAGATTTCCATATAGTCATGCAACATCTGAATCAACCGTTGTTTCACACTGAGCTCTAGATTGGCACCAATCTTGACTTCCTTTCTGTTTGTCTCAGTACCCAGATTTACCGTTTCCACTGGCTCTTCATGTGGCTGAATGGCCCTCTCTTCCTGGAGTAGCAGTCTTGCAAGTTCACCAGGCACTTCGCAATCATCTTCACCTTCGTCTTCGGCTAAGTTGATCGGATTTTCGAAGTCATAAATGGCAGTAGCAGAGGCGTTACCAGTGAGATCCAGAGTGGATTGGAACCTGTATAGGTGAGTGTGTGTAAATACAGTTGTTTTGCAATATATAATAAAGAAAGAAAAGGAGCGCAAGATTTTGAAATGCAACAAACGTCCAATGTTTTTATTGATGATATATGAAAATGACACACAAAAGCCCTCACAAATGAAGCCACGGTGCCCCGGGTAAGACACCGAGCCATAAAAGTTTCAAAACATTGTCTGTTACAAATTCAAAACAAAATAGTTCATTATTGAGTGAGAAAAGTAATAGGTGTGAAGTCTTTGACAATCTAGTTGCTTGGTCCACCGTCGGTTGTTGGGTACATCCAGCTGTCGAATTCAGATTCCCCCACGTCGTCTTCAATAGCATTCACTCCCGGGTTGGTGATGAACACAGGAGGTCTTCCAATCCTTGCCTTACGAACAGCCCTCTGAGCCTCTGCAGTGAAGCCCAAACCAAACTTGTCAGTCTTCGGAGTGAAATCAGGAAGTCGGCCCCAGTTTGCGCACTCACCCTTCTTAATAACAGCCCGAGCATCCTTTAAGGAAGCCATCTTCAAATGAGGGTCTTCAATCACAGTTTCAGCTGATGCCAGTGTCTGAGGCACCTCTTCAAAGTGTTGAAAGGGGGTCTCAATGAACTCCCCATCCATTTCTATATACCGGAACGAGTTGAGGTGGCTGACCATATATTCTTCCTCCCCCTGAACTGTAACAATCTTCCCTCTGACTGGGTACTTCAGCTTCTGATGTAGTGTGGAGGTCACAGCTCCAGCCTTGTGGATCCATGGACGACCCAGCAAACAAGAATAGGATGGTCGGATATCCATCACATAGAAAGTAGAATCAAAAACTTGAGAACCAACCCTGATTGGAATGTCAACTTCCCCATGTACCTGTTTACAGTTATTTCTGGTAAACAACCACTAGTCCTCCAAACTATCGAATAATCTTAATGACTGTTATTCAATCTCTCTGGTAACTCGCAGGATCGACTAGATTGATCCTAGGATGTATTGGTCATTTGGATAACTCTCATTATAGAACTGGTATTCATGGTTGGTATTTAGAATGTTGTGAAGGTGTTTAACTTACTTCGATTACTCTATTAAAGATCTAATAACTTGATCAAGTAAATGTGCGCGAAACTAAATTGCATGAATAAAGTTCAATTGTAAAGACATGTAAAACTGTAGAAAAGACAAGTAAATGACTTCGAAGCATAAAAACATGTAATGTAAAAGATTCTCTGGAATGTAAAAGATTCGAAATATGAAGAAAGCGTTTAAATGCAAGAAAACAGTAAAATGACTTTAAGTAAAAAAAGTGTTCGAATGATAAAAGCTTGAAGATAAAGGCATGTAATGTGCAAAAGTTTCTGAAATGGAAAGAAAACATTTAAATGTAAGGCATCAGTAAAAAGACTTCGAATGAAAATATTTTAATGCAAAGGCTTTTGAATGGTATTGACATGAAGATAGAGGAAAATACTGGAAATGATAAAGAGTTTTATTAAATCATAAACACTTGGTGTTATCATACGTACATTGCTCGTGCATTCGTTTCCCTAGCCATGTGGTATTTTGAATGTTTACTGAGTTTTTTGTACAATAGATATGACACCCGAAATCCTAATGCTAAGACTTCTATTTATACTACTTCGACCATAACGGTCTTGCTATAAGATTCTGCCACGTTCAGAACATGCAAAGCAATGCCTCTCTCTAGCTTCCACGCGTCTTCGAATTCTCCAGCGCATATATTTTAAATTTCGAACATCCCGCTTGCATTTGAATTTCAAATGTTTTGGCACTTCTTCGCTTCGGACGCATTTCTTGGACACAGCCTTGTTAACATTTCGAGACTTCTTTGAATATATTCTCATAACTGTCACTCGAAGCTCCAAGCTTTGATATGCCCATTCGAAGCACTGCTTCTACCATTTCGAAACATGACATCTTGCTTTATTCCAATCGAAACGTCCAATTTGCTTCGCTTCTAATAATATCATCAAAATCTTCAGCCAACAAAATGCCCCTTTAAAATATGTATTTCGATTCCTTTGAGAAATACTTATTTTAAACATATACACAAGATTTTGATGTGACCTTCGAATCATCGTAACATTTATTGCATATGACTCCAGTCACGTCAATCATGACGCTTTTCAGATTCCTTAACCGCCTTGAACCATTTCACAGCATGGTGCAGTTACAAAACAATGATTATCATTTAATCACGCCTATTACCAATATTAACTTTACGCCACCTCCTTCTCAAACCAACCCACGACTACCACGTATCACAATCTTACTCAGTGGATGTTTAAACTTCCATACTATAAAAACCCATCAACTTAGTCTTTTCTTTTCTTCCCACATTCTGAATCTTTTCTTCCTCTTTTCTCACCGAAACCCTAAACTTCCAACATTCTTCTAATCAATGTCTTCTTCAACTTCATCTCAACTGAAAAAAGCTTCCAAAAAGAAAGGAAAGAACACAGGAACCATAATGGAAAGCAAGGTTGGCACCCACCAAGGTCAATCTGTTCTTATTCCTCAGATGATCTCAAAAGAGAAGGAAATGCTCTATGCATCCCAGGTACTCATTCCTACTAATGCCGCTGGCAAGAGGTTAGCTTTAATGGGCCCTCTTACAGTCTTTGAAATCTTAAAAGACACCAGAAAATTTTTCCCAGTTTGTTATAATTTTAAACCTCTGTTTAATAAAATGGATACCCCTAAGACAGTAGAGTCTTCTGATTCGACCACCGTGGAAAATCCAATCATTCCCCCTAAGGACCCTTTTGTGCTAGATTATGTAAAGAGTAACTTCAAACCATTTCGATCTTGCCCCACCTCCGACACAGCTTATCACAACTGGTTTACTAAAGTAGAAGCTAAGAAATCCCAGCAATGGGAAGAATTAGGTATTTACAACTTGATTAAACTATCGAAACCAGGCTTTACCTATAGCCACCCATTATTATTCGCGTCCTTATATTTCTGGGACAGTACTTACAATACTTTCCATCTCCCTGGTGGAATGATTACACCCACCTTTTTTGACATAGCAGCCATTACTGGGTTATCACCAATAGGAGAAACCTATATTCCTGACAATGAAGAGCATTCAAGTATTATTGACTTTGAAGTCAAGCTAGCTAGCTTTTCAAAGTTCATCAGCCACTATCACACTGAAGGAGACAATGTGTCGGATGTGGAACACATTGCTTTCCTTACCTTATGGTTGTCAAGGTATGTCTTTTGCAGCAGATCCCTACAGGTAGCCAGTAGGTTTATTCCTCTAGCTAGAGATTTGCATGAGAATCAGAGGGTGTGTTTAAGCGAACTGCTATTAGTTGATCTTTACGAAAGTCTAAGGTCAGCTGTTTCGAGTTTGAAATCTCACACCTCCAAAAACATCCTGCTAGCTGGCCCTTTCTGGTTACTCCAGTTATGGCTTAATGCTATGTTCGAACCTTCACTATCAACTGCCAACACTATTGCTGAACAAGACCCAGAAATAGCGGATAGAATCATCGAAGGCACTAGGCTGCGAAGACTTACCCCAAACGATGATAAGGATGACTTCAAAGTTCTCTTCTCAAAATATATCATGATTTTCTCCAAGAGGCATAAATTCGAAGAGACCATGGCGCCTTTTGCTTCAAGGACTCATGGACCCTCATGGTTCACCATGGCTCTCTCAGAAGCAGTAAAAAGCAAAGAAATTCAAGATGTATGGAGATCCTTTTTGCTACCCAGACTAATCTCTTCACGAATTACTCCTGCTAAGAATCAAATCTTCCTTTTTGTTTATCAACCCAACTTCGTTTCGAGACAATTTGGCTTGTGCCAACTAATCCCTGAACCCCTATTCCAAACAGAAAATGCCATCACCTCTGGGCGGACCTTCAAGGCAGGAGAAGCCAAACTACAGCAGGAACAATACCAAGGCTTCGCCCACTTTGAACTAATAACTTTCGAACCTACACACCTTATAGCAAAGGGGTTTCTGGAATGGTGGACAAAGTTCTATCAGACTTATATGTTCGATACTCTTACTATTCAGCAGAAACTAACTGATGCATTCGATGTGCAGGTACAATCCAAGAAAGGTATGTTCACTCATGCCAAAGAGATTAAGGCTTTTCAAAATTATTTCGAAACTACTTATGATCCCACACACTTGGAATCCACTGTGCATCAAGCGGCTGAGACCTTGAAGGAAAAATTCAAAGAAAAAATTTCTAAGTTAAAACTTCCTTCAGGGTTGTCACCTGAGGATAGGTATAGGTTGGCATTCGAAATGCATCCACCTAAATTTCCTAGATTACCTACCTCAGAACTGGCTCTGGCTTGGTTTCCTCCATACCCTTGGTGGTTCACTTGCAAAGAAATGTTCAAATATCTTCAAAAGAAACCAAAGCCATCTGAGACTGTGACATGGGCTCGACATTGGCTCCACGATTTCCCAGGACATCTTCGCTATGACCTTTCTGCCATGTCGATTAAATCTGATCAAGGCACAGGTGCGAATGCTTGGGAAAATCCCAAATGTTTCTCATTTTCTACATTTTTAACTTTTGCCTTAATTGTTTTGATTTTCAGCCATCAGGATAAAGACTGCTGCTTCAAAGTCAAAAGAAGGGAGCGCCTCTCAGGCCTCTATCGAAACCATTGATACTGTGACTCTATCCAAACCAACAACAACAGCTGCAACAACAACAACAACAACAACACCAGTAATAACCAGTGCTCCAACTCCACAGGTAATCATTTAGCCTTGATGTTTCGAATACACTAATGTTTCATGATTTTCATCTAACTTATTGTTTAAATCTTTTCAGACTAACAAACTCCCGCCAACCACTCCAAAGAAACGAAAAACAAACACTACTGGGGAAGACCCCAATGCTGGAGGGAATTCACCAGCTGCTTCGAAGAAGAAGCAGAAGAAGGAAATTTCCAAAAGTACTGTACCAACTAGTGTCTCTGGACTCGATTCCAGGGATGCTGCTCCCTCACCTAAATCCAAAATTCCATCTTCAACCTCCAACGTAATGTTGGAACGCATAGCTAGCAACCTCTCTTCTGAGAGTCCACAGGTAAATTGAACTTTAAATCTTTGACAAAATAATTATTCATTACCTTGGTGCATGCTTTTAATATTCTTTTGCCTCTGTAGGATATTTTGAATCCAGCTCTTACCACTTCGACTTCACCATCAAAAACTGCTGCTCCGATCAACTCTTCTCCTAAAGGAGATTCCAGCAACCTGGTGCAGAACAAAGGGTCCTCCAATATGGCGGTTCTGGCTGGGGCTTTAGAGCAGCAAGACGACCAGAGTACTTCTCCTCCTCTAAAAGAAACAAATGAAGCAACACTTCATGAATCTGCAGAGACTTTACAAAGAACTTCTCTTCAAAAGTCCCCTCTTGAAACCCTTCAAGAGTATCCAAAGGACATTCACGCTGAAGGAGAGAAAGCTGATTCTGATCAAAGAAACGAAGAATCTGCAGAGGAAGGGTCTGAGGAAGAAGATGCCAACGATGGTTCGACTGCTGGGACAGAGTCAGATGCAAATAGCAGCGAGAACGAAGATATCGAAGTGGTGGATTTGGATGATAATGAAGAAGACAATAAGCATGAAGCGAATGGAGGTGACGGTGACGCGACCAATAAACCCATGGAAGTCGAAATGGATGTGACTCCCCTGCGCGTGGAACTCCCTCAACCGTCTCTATCCCGAATGACTGAAGAAGAGCTTGCTTTCCTGAGACGAAATGACCCTATTGGGTACATGAAGGCGAAGCTAGCTCAAAGGGATATTCCACCTGCTAGGGCTGGTACAAGTTCGACTAGCCATCCGTTGCCCACAGATGATAGAATTGTACTTCTTAACAGGATTAGGAGAACAATTCTTGATCTGGATTTGTTCGAACTGCTCAAACAGGATAGCACAGCTTGCTACACTATGAAGGAGTTACTTACAAAAGTCAACCTTGCTACCTGCTCCTTGCCAGTTAGCACTATCTTGTACGATCTTCAATCTCTGCTAGACAACGTGACTGGGTACCTTCTCCAAGATGAATTTGCTGCCAGAAAGGTTCACGAAAAACGAACTGCAATGGATGCTGCTTATGAGCATGCTTCGAAACTCTCTCAAGAAGCTGAGGATCAAGCCATGCATCTAAAGCAAGCAAAAAATGATTATGAGGCTCGAGCTGAGTCCATCCTTCTCTGGGAAAGGAAAATTCAGGAACTTCAACAGAAGGTTAAAGAGGCTCAAGAACAACAATTAGCCTACGAAACCAATACTGCTGGCAACCAATTCGAAGAGCTCCTTAACAAGGGGCTTGCAGAATTGGAAACTGCAGAACAACTCAAAGGAGAAGTGGCTACCTTAGAGGGAGCAAGACGTTTTGCTCAACAAAGGCTTGAGTCTTTTCGAAGTACCTTTAACAGATTGAAGAATAATGCCTATTTCTAAATCTTAGTGTTGATTTGGTTAAAATTTGGTTTTTTGTATGTAACATTTGAACAATGCCATTTTGGCAACCCCATATTGCCATTTTGGCATTTTTATGATATTCTGATTACGTTGTTACTATTCGAATCTCCTGCAGGCGTGGCTTATATTTCTTTAAATATTTCCCATTAACCTTTAGGATACGTTTATCATCCATCAGCTCTTCGATTTCATATGCATTGTTTGAGAATACCTTTATTATTCGAAAAGGCCCTTCCCAATGAGGTGACCATTTACCTAACGTTTTATTTTTCTTGTCCATGGGAAATATGACTTTCCAGACTAAGTCATTAATAGTGAATGCTTTTACTTTCACCCTTTTGTTATATGCCCTGGCCACTCTTTCCTTTTGTCTCATCAGGATTCCCAATGCATACAATCTAACTTCGTCCAATTCTACTAACTCATTCATCATCATCTCCCAATATAATGCAGCTGGAATTTCGTTTTGTCTTTGAATTCGAACTGATTGTAGATGAATTTCTACTGGCAGAACTGCATCATGACCAAATGTAAGTTGGAAAGGCGTGATGTTAGTAGCTTCTTTAGGAGATGTTCTACAGGCCCATAGTATTTGGTCCAAAGTTTTGTGCCAGTTCCTTGGCTTTTTACCAATATGTTTCTTGATTAACCCTATTATTACTTTATTAGCTGCTTCGACCTGACCATTTGCTTGAGCATAATATGGTGTTGCTGTTAGTAATTTAAACCCCATTTCTTGAGCAAATTCTTGCATCTTTCTACCAGTAAACACAGAACCTTGGTCTGTGGTTATGCTCTCTGGCAATCCGAACCTATAGATAATTTGTTTCTGTATAAACTCAATAATAGCCTCTTGATCAGCAACTATTAATGGTATTTCTTCGATCCACTTGGTAAAATAATCTATTCCTACCAAGATATATTTTTGTCCTTTAGACGAAGCAGGATTTATTTCTCCTATTAAATCCAATGCCCATCCTCTAAATGGCCATGGTTTGATGATTGAATGCAACTCACTTGCAGGGGCATGTTGAATCCCTGCATGTTTCTGGCATTCTTCACAACCTTTAGCAAAGTCTATACAGTCTTTGAGCATGCTGGGCCAATACATGCCATATCGAAATAACAGCCATTTCATTTTATGACCTGCTTGATGTGCCCCACATGCCCCATTGTGGACTTCTGACAATGCTAAGTATGCCTCACTTTCTCCTAGGCATTTCAGTAATACGCCTTCTTGGGTCTTTTTGAACAATTCGTTTCCCATGAGGACATATGACAATGCTCTATATTTTATCTTCCTATCAACATTCAGAGTTGGGTTTGTTAAATAACTCACAAGTGGACTTCGCCAATCTGCATCTGATAAAGTGTTTATGGCTAATATTTCGAATCCCTGTTTCTCAGCATAACCCAATTTCATACTCTCTAGATCTGATGGTGTGAATCTAGTAGCCATAACTCTACCCCTTAATCCAACTAAATCCTCAAAGTTTCTGACAGAAACTTTATAACCTGAAGCCAACTGTGCTAAGTCATTTGCTTCTTGGTTTTCTATTCTTAGTATATGTTGAATATCCATGTATTCAAATTTTCTAAGTAGCCTGTTAACTATGACGAAGTATATCATCAGGTTTTCCTTTATGCATTTATACTCCTTTGTTATTTGCTTGACCACTAATTCTGAGTCTCCTTTAATTTCGACTCTAGTTGCCCCCAATTCCAACAAAGCTTCAAGTCCAACAATGAGCGCTTCATACTCAACTTCGTTGTTCGAGCAATGAGGACCATCTAATTTATACTTGAATTTTGTTGGAATTCCTTCAGGAGAAATTATAAGGACTCCAACACCACTTCCATTCCTGTGGGTCAAACCATCAAAGTATAATTTTCATGGTTGCATTTCGACGTAACTCATGACAGTCTGTTCAACCAATGAATGGTCCACAATGAAATCAGAAATCACTTGGCCTTTCACGCCTTTTAAAGGCATGAAAGTCAAAGAATATTCTGTTAAGGCTAAAGCCCATTTGCAAACTCTGTTATGCATTATTGGTTTCGAAAGCATGTGTTTAATGACATCGAAATGAGATGAAACATAAACATCAACAGGCTTTATATAATACTTGAGTTTCATACAAGAGAAGCACAAACAGATACATAGCTTTTCTAAATTGCTATATCTAGTCTCTGCATCATTCAGTACTCTACTTAAATAGTATATGGCTCTTTCGATGCCATTGCTATCTTCTTGTGCTAACATACTACCTATACTAACTTCAGAGGCAGATATGTACAATCTCATGGGCTTTCCCCATGAAGGTGGAGACAAGATGGGAGGCTGAGAGAGGTATCTTTTTATCTTGTCAAATGCCTCCTGATGGGCTTCGTTCCACTCGAAGACTTGGCCTTGCTTTAAACGAAGCAACGGAGAGAAAGCTTGGGTTCTTCCACTCAGATTCGAAATGAACCTTCTGAGAAAGTTAATCTTCCCTAGCAAAGATTGTAGCTCCCTTTTTGACGTAGGTGCTTTCGTCTCCATTATGGCTTTGGTTTTATTTTGGTTGATCTCAATTCCTTTCTTGTGAACCACAAAGCCAAGGAAATCTCCAGCCTGCACAAAAAATGCACATTTAAGGGGATTCATCTTTAAGCCATGTTTTCTTATTCGTTCGAATGATTGGCTCAAATGACGCAAATGGGTTTCTGCAGATATATATTTGATGACTATATCATCAATATACACCTGCATAAAGGTTTCAATGAAATCATGGAAAATCGAATTCATCGCCCTTTGATAAGTTGCCCCAACGTTTTTTAAACCAAAAGGCATCACCACCCATTCGTAAGTGCCTAAGGCTCCTGGGCAACAAAATGCTGTCTTGGCAACATCTTCTTCAGCAATAAAAATCTGATTATACCCAGAGTATCCATCTAACATACTTAAATATTCGAATCCTGCAGCAGAGTCTACTAGCATTTCTGCCACAGGCATGGAGTACTCATCCTTAGGGGTTGCAGTGTTTAAATCCCTAAAATCTATGCAGATTCTCAAAGAACCATTTTTCTTAATAACAGGCACTATATTTGCTAACCATTCGACATACCTTGTGGTTCTGATGAATCTGCAATGCAGTAACCTTTCGATCTCAGCTTTGATCTTTGTGAGAACCGCTGGTGCGAATCTTCTAGGAGTTTGCTTGATGGGCTTCTTGCCATCTTTGATTGGAAGTCTGTGTTCGACTAACTCCCTCTTTAAACCAGGCATTTCGTCATAATCCCACGCGAAGCAATCTTTGTTTTTCTTGAGGACTTCGATCACTTCCTGCTTGAGGCCTGGGCTAAGTTTTGCACTTATGTAGGTTATTCTTTTCGTGTTTTCATCCCCTAAGTTCACTTCTTCGAGTGGATCCTGCGCCAACATTTTGGCACCTGAGTCTATGGGGTCCCTCTCGAAGCCTAAGGGTTCTTTATCATAGATGGCGTCCAGCCTTTGATCTATCTCAAGTTCTTTAAAGGGTGAGCCTTTCGAGCTATCCCCATTTATTTCGTTCATCTTTACAGCCAGTTTATTCATTTCAGCCTCTAAGGCCGCCTTTGATTCGTTCTCAGCCATATAGGCCAAAATCCTTTCGAAAAAGGAGGACTCAGTCATGAGTAAGGTTATCAAATTCCCAGCCTGCTGGCCGTCTTTGTATAGTACTTTCGACTCCTTCGTCTTCACTGATTATTCTTCTATCCCAATATATGCCACCATGGCGAAGGGTCATATAGTAGTGGGCGTTTCTGGTTTCGTTGATTTCATCATTTGGGACACAAGAAGCAATCTTTGCCATATGTTTGTCATAATTCCTCTTGTCAACTAAGTTGACTGTTGACATGAAGTAACTCTGGTCCGCTTCAATGTTTTCCACGATCCCATCTTCTCTCCATAAAACTAATCGCTGGTGCATTGACGAAGGAACTGCCCCTACGCCATGGATCCACTCCCTTCCCAACAACAAGTTGTAGTTGGCCTTGGCTTCGATCACCATGAACATGGTGGGCCTACAGCTTGAGCCTATTGTCAAGTCCAATTAAACCACCCCCAGTGTTTTGCCTACTTTCCCTTCATAATTGGATAGAACCATGTTGTGTGGCTTGATGTATCCTTCGCGTATTTCTAACCTTTTCAGCATGAAGTGGGGTATTAAGTTAACTGCAGCGCCCCCATCCACTAGAACCTTATTCACGCCATGGGCACCAACCTTTGCCCGAATAAATAATGGCTTCAGATGATTCTTCATATTTGGTTCTGGACGTTCGAAGAATGCATTCTGCTCCTCGACAGCTCCATTATCCATCACGTAGTAGCACACAAGCCTATGCTTCATCAGGTCTATGGTATCTTCTTCCTCATACTCTTCGATTTCAGTTTCCTGTCCAAACTCACAGGGAAGCACAGATACCATGTTGCAATTGATATTGAACGAAGACTCCCCCTCTGACTCGAAATTGTCCGTTAGCATATCTTCGTCTTCTTCTGGACCTGGAGTGTATTCCTTTGGTTCATCTAGTTGTACTTCAGAGAAGAGTCTCCTATTAACTGGGGGTTTGTCTTCAGTTTGATTTTTTGGTGTGGGTTTGTTAGTGCTAGATTCACCTTGGTTTTTTGTTGAAGTTGCCCCTTTATTTGCCATAGCTTCCCTTTCAGCCTTTCGAATCCTCTGTTGCCTTCGCCATTGAGATCTTGACATGGGGTTTCTTCCTTTGTAGTTCTCTAATCTTACCTCTACCCTCTTCGCTATGTTGAACTGCCTTCTATATGTCATAGCATGGCGTGCGTTTCGTTCAGTGTTTCTCCATTTGTCTTTGCCTTTGTCATTTCTGACTTGCAGCCATCTGTCTGTTGGCACTTCAGCAGGGATTTTGAACGTCACTCTTCGAGCACCCTTGGGATGAGGACTATCAAGCCTTCTTTGTTTGTATTTGCTATCAAAACGTGGGCCCATCTGAACAGTTTCTTGATGGTTCCAGCAAGGGGCGAAAGGGATTGTTTCGAAGGCTCTGGCCATGCTTTGATCATACACAGCGGAACACCTTGGGCATATCAAGCACTTGGTTGCCCCTTTGTAGCAGCGAAACACAAATTCCAGCAAACTTTCTCCAGCCTTAGGATAACACCTGAATAACTGGTTATCCTGGCGCCAGTTGTTGCCAGTTCGCGCCCTTTGTACCCTCTCGAAGTTTGCAGCGATTCTCTGGTTGCAGAGGATGCTGCACCTAGGGCATAATATCATTCTTGTATCTCCTTTGTGGCACATCATGAGGTAATCCTTGAGACTAGCATCTCCAGCATGATTATCCTCCATTTTATACTTCTCTTTTTCTAAGTATCTCTCCACCTCCTCCATCTCAGAGCGAGGTCTCTCCATATCCACCATGTTTACCTCAACATCCTCCCCCTTAACGTCATCATCTCCCCATCCCGTGGGTTTTATATCTTCAATGTGGACCTTTGAACTCTCTGGGGCAGAATATTTGACCAAGTAGTCAAACTTTCCACTGGGTTCCCCTAAAGTATCCCATATTTCTTTCTGAGGGGAAGTTGGCTTCGTGATTTGGACTTTCTCCAATTCTAGCCTCAGGCCTTCAGTAACCTGTGTCAACTCTTGGTTTTCCTGGCCTTCAGTAGCCTGGATTTCCTTTGCAACAGCTAAAGGTGCTGCTTCAATCGAAGTCTCTGGTTTCTTGTGGACGTCTTTAGTGACCCCCTTATTGACTTCGACTATCACCCAGCTTTCATTTTCAGTACCTTTCTCTCCTACTGGAGCGTCACTTTGGTCAGCTTCCACCATGTTAATTTCTCCAATGCATGCAGGCTCGGAGTAATTGGTGTCTGCGACGTCCAAAGGGTCTTCGTCCACTTTCATTTTTGCTTTATCAGCAAACTTTAGTCTGCCATCTTTAATTGCATTCTGAATTAGGTCCCTGAAAAGAAAACACTGTGAGGTTTTGTGGCCTAGGAAACTATGATATTTGCAAAATCCTCTTTTCTTTCTTTGATCTAAAGGAGGTATTTTGACATTTGATGGCACAATGAGTTGGCCATCTTTGACAAGTAAATCAAAAATCTCGTCACATTTAGTGACATCGAAGGTATAAACCTTCTTTGGGAATTTGTCACTTTTCTCATTTTCAACAATTTCTTTCCCTTTTGTGGGAACTAATAATTTGCAGGAGTAAGGTGGTGTCTGTTTTAATTCAGCGAGGTCGATTTCGACCTCTTCGAATTCGAATTCAGGATAATCTTCTGCTTCCTCAGTTCCAACATAGGAGATCCTTTCCTTTTTGTTATTTTTAAAGACTCTGGCCTTTTCGGCCTTTAGCCTTTCGACCTGTCGAACCCTATCGGCTAATTGAGCCATATCCCTCAAGTATTGAGTGTCTAATTTCTTTCGAATAGAGTAATCCAGGCCGCCAGCAGCCATTTCGACTAACTCATGTTCAGGCACTACTGTAAAGCATCTAGATTTCAAGAGCCTGAATCTATTCAGATAATCATCTATGGGCTCAGTGAACTTCCTCTTGACACTGGCTAGTTCCTTCAGACTTATTTTTTATTGTCCCATGTAGAACTGTTCATGGAATAATCTCTCCAAAAGAGCCCAAGTATCAATGGACCTAGGAGGCAAAGTGGTGAACCATGTGAAAGCGTTCTTAGTCAGGGAACTTAGGAAATATTTGATCCTGAGGTCTTCATTATTGGCTATATCTCCTGCTTTGGTTAGATACCTGGCTATATGTTCGACTGTTGACTCATTGGTATCCCCAGCAAACTTTGTAAACTTAGGGACTTTATATCCCCTTGGTAAATCAGTGTGCATTATGTAATCTAATATAGGGGAGGCATAATTTGGCCTTCTAATTCCTGTGTTGAGGCCATTCTGGGCCATGATTCTCTCTATCATGGTGGTTAAATTATTTTCTGCCAAGATGTTATCGTTTCGAATTCTATGAACGACTGCATCAGCATCTTGATTTCGACCCACCATGACAACCCCTCTAGGTTGTTCTTCTCGAAACTCTGGGACTTCCAGCCTTTCGACCCTTGCCCCTGGTTCCATAATTTCCCTTTGTGGGCCTTGGATCATTGGGGCTTCTAGCCTTTGTGCCCTTGCCCCCAAATTAACCTCCTCTCTGGCTGGTCTATAGGGTGGGTCGTTAGCAACTTGTTCTATAATAGGTACGTTCGCTCGAACTCCCGCCTGATTCTGCCTACGCCTCTCTGGGGGAGCGAAAAAATCTGCTATTCGACTCATATTATCTGTGTTTTCTCTGTTTGTCACAGTCACATTTTGTACTATTGGGGCAAATATCTCCTGCATAGTTTGTGCTAATACTCCTATCATATTATGGTTACTGTCATCCATTAATTGCCTAAAAGCCAACTGGTTTTCTATGGTTAAAATAGGCATTGCACTATAACCCACTGACCCTTGGTTATTTGTCATAAACTAATTTGCCCCGGACCCAGACCCTAATTGTGGTGATGAATTCGATGTGGAATTGTGTAAGCCTGCCATAAAAGATGTTGGCATTCCATAAGAGGAATTTCTGGTTCTATTACCATCGAAACCGGGTGGTCTAGTTAGCGGGGTGGCAAAATGGGTTTGTGTCCCTGATGGTGGGACGAATCCCCCAGGATAACCAATGGTTCCAGTATTTCCTAGGATCGAACTGTTAGTTGATATGCCACTTGTTCCATTAGTGGCTATATTACTGGTAGAGGATGCAACAGACTGTGCATTCGAAGGGATCACATTAGATGTTCCCATCGAGGCAGAGATATTAGTGCCTGTTGTATGTGGGGCATTTTGTTCCCCTTGTTGATTGTCAGAATTAGACATCTTGTTCAAACGTTTTCTTCTGGATAAGGGTTGGTTGCTATTGGTTATTCTACCATTTCTAAGGTTCATAAAACAACAAACTTATCACTCAGAGAGTATTTTTACAATGGTTACGTCTCAACAATTTTTTACTTTGTTCTAAATTCCGTAAATGGCCAATGACGGGTCCCACCGGGTGTGCCAATTTGTTTACAGTTATTTCTGGTAAACAACCGCTAGTCCTCCAAACTATCGAATAATCTTAATGTCTGTTATTCAATCTCTCTGGTAACTCACAGGATCGACTAGATTGATTTGGATAACTCTCATTATAGAACTGGTATTCATGGTTGGTATTTAGAATGTTGTAAAGGTGTTTAACTTACTTCGATTACTCTATTAAAGATCTAATAACTTGATCAAGTAAATGTGCGCGAAACTAAATTGCATGAATAAAGTTCAATTGTAAAGACATGTAAAACTGTAGAAAAGACAAGTAAATGACTTCGAAGCATAAAAACATGTAATGTAAAAGATTCTCTGGAATGTAAAAGATTCGAAATATGAAGAAAGCGTTTAAATGCAAGAAAACAGTAAAATGACTTTAAGTAAAAAAAAGTGTTCGAATGATAAAAGCTTGAAGATAAAGGCATGTAATGTGCAAAAGTTTCTGAAATGTAAAGTATTTGAAATGGAAAGAAAACATTTAAATGTAAGGCATCAGTAAAAAGACTTCGAATGAAAATATTTTAATGCAAAGGCTTTTGAATGGTATTGACATGAAGATAGAGGAAAATACTGGAAATGATAAAGAGTTTTATTAAATCATAAACACTTGGTGTTATCATACGTACATTGCTCGTGCATTCGTTTCCCTAGCCATGTGGTATTTTGAATGTTTACTGATTTTTTTGTATAATAGATATGACACCCGAAATCCTAATGCTAAGACTTCTATTTATACTACTTCGACCATAACGGTCTTGCTATAAGATTCTGCCACGTTCAGAACATGCAAAGCAATGCCTCTCTCTAGCTTCCACGCGTCTTCGAATGCTCCAGCGCATATATTTTAAATTTCGAACATCCCGCTTGCATTTGAATTTCAAATGTTTTGGCACTTCTTCGCTTCGGACGCATTTCTTAGACACAACCTTGTTAACATTTCGAGACTTCTTTGAATATATTCTCATAACTGTCACTCGAAGCTCCAAGCTTTGATATGCCCATTTTAAGCACTGCTTCTACCATTTCGAAACATGACATCTTGCTTTATTCCAATCGAAACGTCCAATTTGCTTCGCTTCTAATAATATCATCAAAATCTTCAGCCAATAGTACCATCCTTTTCGAACCGTCAAAGGCCCCGACAACAATGTTACTAGGCTTGAGCTCCAAACCCTCACAATCCAACCTGTCTAGGGCCTTCTTGGGTAATACGTTCAATGAAGAACCGGTGTCTACCAACACATGGGCAAGAGTAGTGCCCCTGCATTCAATGGAGACATGCAGGGCGTCATTATGGTTCTTTCCCTTGGCAGTCAGATCGGTGTCAGAGAAGCCCAACCCATTATCGGCAGTCAAGTTGGCCACACAATCGGTAAATTGATCAGCAGATGTTTCTTGTGGCACATGGGCCGTCTTCAGGAAGGAAATCAGGGCCTTGGCATGGGCCTCTGAACACAACAGCAGTGATAGCATAGAAATCTTTGATGGGGTGTGTCCCAACTGCTCAACTACATTGAAATCACTCTTCTTAATGATCTTGAGAATCTCTTCCATCTCTTGCTGGGAAGCTTCAACATTGATTGTCTTTGGTGCCTCCGTCAGGGCAGGCAAATCAGTAGCAATCCCTTTGCCCCGAGCATCAGATGACTCGGCAGCAGGGGTAGAAACATGAACTTGATCAGGAAGGGAAGCAGGCACACTTGCATGTGTGATGATAAGAGGTCTCTGAATAGCTGGTGGTGCAATATCCGGTGAGAACAGCCTACCACTGTGAGTAACTTTGGCAGGCCCGGTGATGTTACGAACGTCGGTACTAGCATCAAACTCTTGCTTTACTCCAAGAACATAAACATCTGCCCCATAGTGACATGGGACAACTTTGTCGGATGTATAAGGGAGAGGCCCCGGAACAGTGATGATGATAGGAGCAATCTTCTGAGTGGACATGATTTTGACAGGCTTCTTCGAAGGAGCCTTATGAGGGTTGTTGAAAATAGTAACAATGGACACTTCTTCAGCAGGGACAGCAGGAACAACAATCTTCTCGAACAAGATCTCTTTGCTATCCATCAGGTTTTGGACGCCTGACTTCAGCAAGGGACAACCAGCAGGTGAGACAGCACATAGAAGGCAACCTTTACCACATCCCGGAAATAAACCGGCTAGCAACAGGTTCCTCTTGACGGTCAATAACGGAGTAACAATCTCTTCCACGGAGGCTACATATCGGTCTTCTTCCACAACATTCACTCCATGCTGGGGCATGGGAGCAATCACAACATTGGGCCTTTCGGGCGCCTCAAACTGTATTTCTTTAGCATCAATAAGGTCCTGAACCTTATTCCTCAGAGCCCAGCAATCGTCCATAGTATGCCCCGGGCTATCAGAATGATAAGCACAACGGGCGTTGGGGTTGTACTTTGGAGAAGCTGTGTTCACTACCTTCGGAGCTTCTTTGACAGTTACCAGATTGGTTGACAGTAGTTGCGGAAAAATCTGAGACAGGGTCATGCTGAGCCGAGTGTACTGCCTTTTGGGTCTCTCACCCCTTGGTTGGTTGTATTGCTGAGGAGCAGCAGCAGGCTTTGAAATTACCAATGCATTGACAGCTTGGCGGCATTCCGACTTAATTTGTCTTCTGGGACCATAAACAGCACAGGCTTCCTTCTTGAAGGGCTTCTTTTCAGTACTCGCGGAGGCACCTTTCTGTATCTTCCCCGACTAGATACCAGCTTCTATTCTCTCACCAGTCAAGATTAAATCTGTGAACCCAACAGAAGAATTCCCAATCAGATGGTTGAAGAACGGACCAGACAGGGTCCCTAGGAACATGTCAACAAGTTCATGGTCAGTCAGCGGTGGCTGCACCCTGCCAGCCAGGTCTCTCCACTTTTGCGCATACTCCTTAAAACCTTCGCCCGTCCCCAGTGACATACCCTGGAGTTGGGTACGCGTGGGAGCAAGGTCAGAATTGTACTGATACTGCTTATAAAATGCAGTAGCCAAGTCTTCCCAGTTCCGAATACTGGCTTCATCCAGCTGGTAGAACCATTCGAGTTGAGCCCCTGAAAGGCTATCCTGGAAGAAATGGATCCAAAGGTTCTTGTCTGCAGTGTAAGGTTGGATCTTCCTTACGTATGATCTGAGATGCATCTTCGGGCAGGACAGCCCGTCATACCTTGCAAAAACTGGCACTTTGAACTTCGAGGGGATCACAATTCCAGCAACTAATCCCAAATCTTCGAAATCTAAACCGGGAACTCTCTGCAGCTCCATAGCTGCCAACCTGTCTTCCAAGCCTCTGTACTTATCGTCGGCGGGCGGGTATTGTTGCTCAGAGTAGTCTTCGTCCTCTTCAGCCTCCTCTTCTTCAACTTCAGATTCAGACGGTACCGCAGCCCCTTTTCCTTTACTGGTTCCTTCTTCAGATGTAGGGGGAAATTTAAGAACTCTTCTGGCTTCACCCTCAAACCTTCTTCCTAGGGTAGCCACCCCGACTCTCTTCTTCTTCTTTTTCACTTGTTCTTTGTTCCCCAGCAGGACCTTTAGATCCTCCTGACCCTTTGCCAAGGCCATCAGGAGATGTTGAAACTGTGAGTTCTGAGACTGCAAGTCCTTGACCGTCTGTTCGAGATCCATCTTACTGAAATAAACAGCAGAAAGATAAGGAAACCTGGTGTGGAGACCTGCTTATGTGCATGATGAATGATATGTTTGTTTATGCAATGCATTCAAGGGTTTAGAAAATTCAAAATTGTTGCAAACAAAAAGAACGCACGTCATATTAATAAGAAGAAATTGGTCAGTACATAAATGCCCCATGGGCCAAATATTACAAAAAACTTCTCAAGGTAAAAAGACGTTGCGCATCCTCTTTGGTGCGATGTAGGTGTTGAGAGTCTCTTCCTCGTGGAGTCGGAGGGTAAGCTCCAAAACCTTCTTCTCACTGGCGTAGAAGCTGGCTTCAAAAGTGTTTCGTTCCTCCTTGAGTTGGATCCAACTCTTCTGCATCTCCTCCCACGATGTAGGCATGTCAGGATACAGGATGGTGTAGGGAACCTCTCCTTCCTTAACGGGCTCTTTAATCACAGGGAGAACATGAGGGTAAGGCATCATTAGACTCTGGGCTCGGGTTCGTACCCACTTGAGATAAGGTTCAAGAGGGATGGAATTCTTGTGCCCCAGTGTCTTGCTGTCTACCTTGTTAGGCATCCTCCAAGCTCTGATGAATCTTTGGAGAAGTCCTTGCGCATCGCTGTCGAAGTCAAAAACTAGGTCAAGAATCAACATGTCGTGAGGGCCATCCCTCAGTGCATATCCAAATTGTCTCAAAGCTAGGCAAGGGTTGTAGGTAATGCCTCCTCTAATGCCAAGTAATGGAACATTAGGGAACTCTCCACAATGATCGACGATGATGACATTTTCTCTGGACTGAGAGCACTAATGTACATCAGAGTGAGTGAGGGTCATCAACCGTTATGACCACCTTAAGCCTTGGTCATTCTTCAAGACAGATTGCGGAAGGTGCGAAATAAACCACCTTGCAAGGAGAGGAGTACAGCACATGAGAACACCCCTCTTTCTCATTGTTCGTGTGTAAAATGAGTGAAGAATGTCCCCAAGCAATGTTGGTATTGGATTCCTGGATAAGAAGATCTTGACGGCGTTGACATCTATAAGTTGGTCAGGATTTGGGAACAGGACCAACCCATAAATGAGGAGTGCCACAATTTCTTCAAAGGCTTGTAGATCCAATGAATTCCAACACTCTTGTGCCTTCTCAAACAAGAATTTTGCCAAGAAGCCTTTGACACCGCTTCTAGTTTCCCAATGCCCCTTGATGTCAGATGGTTGCAAGTGTAGTGCTTGAGCAACATCTTCAGGCTTTGGTTCTTTTTCCGTACCGTTGTAGGGTAGTTGATTAAGAATAGGAATTCTCAGGAGTTGAGAAAATTCCTCCAAAGTGGGCACCAATTGGTAGTCGGGGAATGTGAAACAGTGGTGAAGGGGGTCAAAGAACTGGAACAACACCTTTACCATGTCCTCTTCAATGCTGGTGAAATTCTGGATGCAGATACTCAATGTCATAGTCAATGTTATGACACCGTATCTAACTTTCTATAAGACAGTAAATACAAAAACAGTAAAGAACACAGTCAATTGTTTACCCAGTTCAGTGTGAAACAACACCTACTTTGGGGCTACCAAGCCAGGGAGGAAATCCACTATAAGAGATATTAATTCAGGATTAAAGCAACCAGTTTATCTCCTTCACTTAAGACCTACCCAATGCAACTTCAATCTAAGTTCAACTTAAACCTGATTTCCTACTCACTCCCCCTCAATCACAGCAGTGATACTTAAAACAATTGACTCATGAATTAATGAAGACACTCTTCAGAACATACACTTGATTATGCTTCACAGCTTTTTAATCAA
The DNA here is from genome assembly GCA_948472305.1 of Vicia faba. NCBI lineage: Eukaryota > Viridiplantae > Streptophyta > Magnoliopsida > Fabales > Fabaceae > Vicia > Vicia faba. The sequence goes on from OX451737.1 coordinate 488,391,734, forward strand.
GCAACACAAACACTCTTGCTTCACAGCTTTGAGTGATACATAAACCTATCTTGACTTTGCTTCAAAGCTTTAGTCAAGAGACACAAAACACTCTTGCTTCAAAGCTTTGAGTGATACAAAACCCTTACAATTAAAACCTATTCCAAGTCACTTATCACAGTGATACTTGCTTGGATTACAGCAATTAAAACTATACAGCTCCTAATTGATCTTTTGTCAAAGGGATGAATTCCAAACAGCAGTCCTGTTGAATATATAGCAGTTGTTTCTTCAGTTAGGGTTTCCACAAAAAGCTAGGGTTAATTCCGTTTGACCTTAAGACTTGGTCACAAGACTTTATCAACCAGGTTAGGGTTGAGCTAGGTTAACCCAAAGTCCACGTGAGATTCTGTTCTGGAAAGAATGAGTCATCTTCCTGAAAAATCTCAGAATTAACCAAACTGCATAATTGTTAGATCAGAACAGGATGTCTTAACATTTGTTATGACATCAGGATTCCTGTTTACTGATTTTGGTAGAGGGAATAAATGTGATCATTTTGCAAAATGCTCAGATACACATTCATAAGCAGCAGCACCGGTATGCCATTATTTTTCTGCAGAGGTACTTAATAAACCAGTACCTAATAAACCAGAATGTTATGACATCAGTCATGACATTCACACACCTGGTTTTACCAAAAATACATGCCAATAACTAAACACCTACAGCTGGTGTTGACTAGGCTGAGCAGTCTACCATGTCTTTCACTGAAGGGAGAGCTTTCCGAAATTCTGGATGTGAGCTCCTTGAGTTGAGGAGGGATTCTCACAAGGTTGACTTGGATAGTTTTCCTGCGAGGAATTTCCATGACCTACAAAACAAGAACAAAGATGAAGATCTAAACCCTTGAAATGGTTAGTGTATGCATATGATGCTTTATGATGTTTATGATGTATGTACAAACATATGTACAAGCAATTCACACAAAACCCTAGTTTCAGGCTTGCATGGCGTTCCATAGGTAAGTACCCTCTTGAGTGTAGTTGGCTTAAAAACCTGTCCTATAAATAGTAACCGGGTTTTAAGGAGCTCAATATCATTGAATTGTTTTCTATGTTCATTGTTTTAGTTTAGCCACTTAACTAGCGACCAAAATATTCCAAGAAAACAACCCTCAATGAGTGTAGTATCGAGTATCTACCAACTTCGGACTGCACCAAAGTCGGTCATCTCACTACCCCTAATGAAAGGCTAAGATGGTCAAGTAAGGTTCTAGGTCATTAGTGCTTAGTGACATCACTCAGCGGCCCCGTACTCTCCTTGATTGAACTCAAGGGTTACCGGTACTCACAAATATGTCGTACTAATATAGCTATTGCTTCAACCGTGTCGGTATACCCCACACAATTTCCACAATGTATTGCTATCTATGAATGTTTCCCCAAATCCGGGTGTAGGATTTCAAGCCCAAACAAGAGAGCCAAGATATAAAGCAATCAAAGCAAACAATTAGTCATGCAAGAGGGTGATCTAAGCCCTAAGGTTACTCCACTTTAAAAAATTCCCCAGCAGAGTCGCCAGTTCTGTGATACGGTGGGAGAACTGACTTGAGGTTTTGCGTTTGTTTTCGCAAATGTTTCGGTTGAGCAAGAGTCGCCACCGACTTTTTATTTTATCCTAAGGAAAGGTTAAAAAGCACAGCAAAAACCTTTGAGATGTTTTCTTGGGTTCGGGGAGTAGATTATAAAAAGGGAAGGTATTAGCACCCTTTCTATCCATGGTTATCCATGGGCTCTTAGTTACTTGCTTAGATCACTTGCCTTGAATTTTCAATTGTTTGAAATGGTGCTTTGTGTGTGTGGGTTTGAAAATGTTTTTAAAAGAGGCCATTTGTTGTGGCAACCTTTATAATTATCCATGTTTGAATGTATATAAAGGTGTACTTATATTTTGAAAAGTTTTCAATGTTTTTGAAAGTTGTTTTGAAAGTGTGTTGTGATGTTTTGTTTTGAAAAGTAGGCAAGTGTGTTTTGCAAGTTTATCAAGTAACTAAGAGTTTTGTCTACCCCTAAATTTACTCAAAGATCTTTCCTATGTTTTAACCCTTTTAACAATTTTGTTCCACCATTGTATTTGGTGGACAATCTTGTGTTAGGATGTTAACGGGACGGGCGCGGGTCATCGTTTAGACCATGATTGCAATGGTGCCAAGTGTCTTTGGGCAATTTTTTCTTTAAGGGACTTGATCATTTTTAGGCAACTTTCGAAAGCGTCATCGAGGGACTATGATCATTTGAATTGTTTTGTTTTTGCCAAAGAAACTCAACATGCAACATGGCCCATTATTGAAGGCAACAAGTGGAGTAACCCTAGGGGTGCAAGTGTGATTGGTGTTGTCCATTTTCATGCTTTGTTATCTTTGAATTAGGTCAAGCTATTTGTTTGGTTGATTTTTGCATACAAACCCTAAGTATATCATGGCATATTTAGAAAGCTTTTAAATGCAAAAAATAAAATCCTAAATTATTACAACACAATTATGGGATGGGGGGTACAAATGTTCAAATGGGGATATTTAGCAAGAAAAATTAAATCTAAACTATTACATCCAAATTGAATATTCAAATTATTTAATTGCAATATAATTAAATAAAATACAATAAATATGCAAGATGCAAAAAAAATGATTTTTATATGTATGTGTTGTACCCCAAAATTTGCCCTCCCATTTCCTCAATATTTTCTCACCACAAGACCCTTGGAGCTCAAGATCCAGTTAGGGTTTCCTCTGCTCAAGACTTCTCCTTGCACTATGGACTCAAATTAGGGTTTATGTTTGAACAAAGATGTTTTGACCTAAAATGCCTAAGATGACTTTCATGCTTCATATTGGACTCCCAAGTTTACCCATACCAAGTTTCAAGTCCTGATTCCAAGTTTTACCCAGTCAATTGGACAGTTGACCTAAAAATCAGCTGTATTGGGGAAAAAGTCAACTGTGGCCAATTGACAGTCAAATCTCATGAAAATTGACCCACATCAACATTATGAACTCATATGGACCATATGATCAAGTTTGGATCACAATTCCACAAGAAATTTGATCAGATCACCAAAAGGGCAAAATGGTCATTTTTAGGGTTTTGACTGCACAAAGGCAATTTTTGACTGTTTGACCTAGCCAATGGCAAACCAAGCTCACATATGGACTCAAGAACCCCATGGAATTATCTTGACATGATCAACAAACTCAAAATATCCCAAATACACAAGATTGACAGTTGAATTTCCCAGTCAATTGATCAATTTTGACTGTATACTGAAAAGTCAAACTTTGACTTTTTGGTCAAAATCAAGAGTCAAGATTCATTTTTCATCAAAGCATTCCAAATCATGAAACTTGTTCACCAAGAAACCAAGAAATGCAAATTAGGGTTTGAAATGGAATTTTTCATAACTTAGAATTTTTCTAAGTTATGGAAAACCCTAATTTTTTCCCAACTTTGCCCCACTTTTTCACCAAGATTCATTTGGATTCAAACAAATGTCAAAACATGAAAGTTGTAGCTTGTTACATAATCTACAACTTTGATTCACAAAGTTTTCCCAAATGAGGCTTGTATCTCAAGTTACAAATTTTTGAATAAGGGCACTAAACCATTCATAACTTAGTGAAAATTTGACCTTTTTGACATGGTTTTCTACCTAACTTCAAGGCCATTTTCCATACACTTACACTTGGAATTTCAATTTTCATTTCAAAGATGTATTGTAGTAAACATTCCAAGCTTTCCAAAATGTCCAAGAACTTCTCAAACAACCTCATGGTTAGGGAGAATCGAATTTTGCAAAATGGGCAAAAGTCACTTTGATTCATGACCATGTACATGTTCATACACTTTGCAATTTTTCAAATCAGCATGGGCAAGCTAGTTACAGGCCTCTAATCCTTTTCTTACTCAATAATTAAATGCCAATCCATTGTGTTTTAGCTTTGTTTTATTCATATAGTCATTACACAAGGAATTAAGCCTTAATTGGAAAAGTGGTTTATCCATTTTTGAAAAGAAGAACTTTATGTCAAGTTTGCAAATCAAATGGTACAAAGTATTTATTTGGACACAAGATTCATGGACATAACACTCTGATCAAGAAAAAAAGATGCAGCATAGTGTGAGGGCCTGTACAGGCTAGAATGATCAAGTGGCTTTTGTTTGCTTCAAGTTCAAGAAATATGGCATAACTTGTACCAACTCACAAACGAGCTTACAAACACTTAGACAAAGTTATCAAACACATTCCACAGATGATAACCAATCTATTGCACGAGCCTTTTACCTCCAATCCATCCCAAAACTCAGAATCACCTTGAAACTGCTCAAACAGAGCAACCTCTGCAGATTGAGTTCCAACTCTCAATCCTTTCAAGCATTCTTGCCCAAACCAGTTCACATACCTTCCTTACCACCTATGCAAGCTATCCAAAAGCTAAAGCACGATCTGTAACACCTCCAAGCCACTTCACCATTTTTGTTTTTCTGTTTTGCAGTTGAAGTTCTCCAGCACGATTCAGGGAGTTTCAAGACAAAGTAGAACTTGGAATAGCATCCTCACACTTCAAGGAAGCTATACAAATCATCATCTTGCTCTGAAAACTCCTCCATTGCAAAGCACGATTCCAACTGAGCAGGTATCTTCATGAGGTTCTATCTCTCAGTATAGACATTGTTAGCTTTAGGTTTGTGAAGGAAATATGTCACAATCATAGCCCTGAACATGACCATATAGTTAGATTTCATTTATGTTACGTGTGCTGCAAGAATTTTGAGTCTGAACATGGCATAAAAGTTAGGTCAGAAATTGGGGGAGAAGAAATTCTCCCTCATCTTAGAGAGTTAAGTCAAGTTCTTTACATGGTTGAATTCGTCTTCTCATGCTCTACACTTTTCATGTTATGAGTTTTGCTTGAAAGTCCAGGAATTGGAAGATAGAAAACGCGTGCTCATTGTTGTTCATACAGTCTGGAGGTTGAAGAAGGAGTTTTCTGGGCTGGGCCTGTTTGGTTATTTCTTTTCACACCACTTTTCTTGTTTTACACCCCCTGAGCCCATTTCATTTATTTTTAATGATTTCTGACTTTTTCTTTTTTTGATTGATTCATTTATTTTTTCTCATGCTATTAAAAATATAAAAATCTTTTTTCTCACCATTTTTTAATTTATTAGGTATTTATGTTATTTTCTTTTGATTAATACATAAATAAATGGATATATTACATTTCATTAAAATATTGGGAAATATGTAAAAATACTTTTATTTTCATTTTTATTTTATTTTACCTTCTGAAAATATTTTACATAAAAAAAAAATACTTTTTATTAAATATTAAATATTATTATTTTTATATATAATGCATATTTAGAACTTAATACATATATATATATATATATATATATATATATATATATATATATATATATATATATATATATATATATATATATATATATATATATATATATATATATATATATATATATATATATATATATATATATATATATATATATATATATATATATATATATATATATTTATTAATATATTTAGGTTAGAATACAAAAATACCTATATTTTTCATTTTTATTAATATTTGATATAAAAAATACTTTTTTATAATATACTTCATTTTATTTTTATTTTTGTACATAATAAATAAATACTTGTATTAAATTAAATAATAATACATTTTATTTAAATAGAATTAGGGTTTTGCCCTAAAGATAAAAAAAACTCCAAAAAATAATACCTTTTATTTTCCTTATATTTTACATAAATAATCCTTTTTTTCATACATACAAAAACCATTTTTTGCATCTTGCATATTTATTCTTATTTTATTTAATTTATGCAATTAATCATCTTGTAAAATATTTCAATATTGATGTAATAGTTTTAGGTTTACATTACTTGTCAAAATCCCCATTTGAACATTTGTACCCCCCTTCCCATATTTGGTTTTGTAATAGCTTAGTAAATTTATTTTCGCGCTTTATTGCTTTCTAATTATGCCATGTTAGAATTAGGGTTTGTATGCGAAAAAAATGACAAAATAGTTATGACCTAATCTCAAGACAAACAAGCATGAAAATGGACACACAAATCACACTTGCACCCCCCTAGGGTATTCCACTTGTTGCCTTTCAAAATTTGGCCATATTGCATGTTAGGTCTCTTTGGGCAAAACAAACAAATTGAATGATCATAGTCCCTCGATAACACATTTTCAAAATACTTCCAAAACAAATGATCAAGTCCCTTAAAGAAAATGCCCAAAGATACTTGGCACCATTGCAATTATGGTCCGAACGATGACCCGCGCCCGTCCCTTTCACATCCTAAACATAAGATTGTCCACCAAATACAATGGTGGAACAAACTTATTAAAAGGGTTAAAACATAGCAATGAACTTTGAGAGATTTAGGAGTAGATAACCTCTTAAGTTACTTGAATCAATCTTGCAAACTAAAACACTTGCCTATTTCACAAAACTACACATCACTACACTTTCAAAACAACTTTCAAAAACAAATGAAAACCTTTTCAAAAGACATACACCTTTGTATACATCCCAACATGGATCATTGCAAAGGTTGCCACCACATTGGCCTCTTTTCAAAACATTTTTCAAACCCACACACAAGCACCATTTAAAACAATTGAAAACAAAAGGCAAGTGATCTAAGCAAGTAACTAAGAGCCCATGGATAACCATGGATAGAAAGGGTGCTAATACCTTCCCTTTCTATAATCTACTCCCCGAACCCAAGAAAACATCTCAAAAGGTTTTTGCTGTGCTTTTTAACCTTTCCTTAGGATAAAATAAAAAGTCGGTGGCGACTCTTGCTCAACCGAAACATTTGCGAAAACAAACGCAAAACCTCAAGTCAGTTCTCCCACCGTATCACAGAACTGGCGACTCTGCTGGGGAAAATTTAAAAGTGGAGTAACCTTAGGGTTTAGATCACCTTTGTTTTCAATTGTTTGCTTTGTTTGCTTTTATATTTATGGGCTTTGCATCGGAGTTTCATAGATCCTAACCCGGATCTGGGAAATACCCTTTTTAGGTAGCATAATCTGTGAGGGACCTGTCCGGCGTAGACCGACATGGGTGAAGCAGTGGCTACGTTGGTGTGGCATCTTAGTTTGTACCTATATCCCTTGTGTTGCAACGGGGAGAATATAGGTCCTCTAAGGAGTCATTAAACACCAACCAACCTTAGAACCCTAAATTGACCAACTTGGCTATTAGGACAGTAGCAGTATGCTACACTCATTGAGGCTAAACTCTCTAGATGGTTCTGGCCGCGAGAAAAGATTGCGATGCTGGAGTTATGACCGATTGAGGGTAGCCAATGATTTGAGATCCCCTAGAACCCGGTTACTTTTGATAGGACAGGTTTTAACCAACAAAACCAAAAGAGGGTAATACCTGAAATTCATGCTGGCCTAAAACCTAAGGGTGTCTTGTGTGACTTGTGTGCCTTATCATGTTTGCCTGTGTGAATACTTGTGGTGTGCTTCATCATAGCATCATGCCATCATACCATTGCATGCATCCTGTATAAAGGACTAACCCATTTCAAAGACAAAAAAGTTTCATCTTTGCTCTGTTTTGTAGGACATCATGATGCCCGTACGTAGGAATACCATCCGGCTCAACTTTGTTCAACCACCAGTTTTACTCAAGGATTTGGTCGGAAGGATTCCAAACACTTCTTCCTTCATCAACAGACATGGTTCTCTCCTTGGCTTGATCACTGCAAAATGGGACCAACAACTGATAAGTGTTCTGACCCAGTTTTATGACCCTCTGTATGATTGTTTCACCTTTCAAGACTTCCAGCTGGTTCCTACCCTGGAAGAATTCTCTTACCTGCTTGGGATCCCTGTCTTGGAACAAACTCCATTCACTGGTTTGGAAAAGACTCCTAGGCCTGAAGAGATTGCTGCAATTCTCCCCTTGACCAAAGAAGAGGTATTGTCCAACTGGGAAACTAGAAATGGGGTAAAGGGCTTTTTGGTCAAATTTCTGGTTGGCAAGGCTAATGATTTTTGGAATGACTTGGACTTCAGGGCGTACGAGGATATTCTGGCTCTTTTGATCTATGGTCTGGTATTGTTTCCCAATCCTGACACCTTTATCAGTATCCATGTCATAAGGATCTTCATGTCTCGGAATCCGGTACCCACTCTTTTGGGTGATATTCTACAACAACTCTATGCTCGTACTGCTCGAAAACGGGGAACTCCGTGGTGTTGTGCTCCTTTGCTAGTAAGGTGGTTTATTTCGCACCTTCCTAAGTTCGTGATGAAGAATGAAGAAGGAAAAGGTTGGGCTCGGAGGTTAATGTCTCTCACTGATAATGACATCACCTGGACTCTCAGAGGTTTGGATGAGGTAGTTATTGTCGACCGTTGCGGAGAATACCCAAATGTTCCGTTGATTGGTATCCAAGGAGGAATCTCTTACAATCCATGCTTAGATCTCCGTCAGTTTGGAAGAGCCAGAGGAGATGGGCCTCATGAAATGCTGGTTCCCCACTTCCATTTTGAGTTTCAGGCAGACAGTGACAAACTACGCCATGGATTCATTAGAGCTTGGGACAAAATTCACAAAGCTGACCCACATGAGTTGGGACCAAAGACTTCTCTACCAATGGAGCCCTATTGCAAATGGGTCCGCATCCGTTCTCAGAGGTTAGGTATGCCATACGAAGCTGTCAGACCAATCATTCTTGAATCTCCTGATGAAGATGGGGTTCCTCCGACTGTCCTCCCTCCTCAGATACCTACTGATTTTGACACAATGAAGAGATCTTGGGCGCAGCTAAAGGAAGAACGGGATTTCTATCGGGAGAAGTTCAACGAGCAGGAACGGAAGATCCAGAGGCTGACTAAGCAATTGGAGGAAGAACGGGTCCTGAACAACTACATCAACACTGAAAAGAGGAGGCCATGGGAGCATTAATGGGCTTTTGATATTTCCTTTTATAGCTTTTATTTCTTTTCCAGTATTTTTCATTCCTGTAATGCCTAAGGGCAAATTGTTGAACAATTGAAAATTTTAATCTAATGAAGTGTGTTTCCCTTTTTGTCTACAAAGTTGAATCTTGTTTGTCTTTGAAAACATAAAACATACGCATTCCATTGCACCATATGCATAGCAGGTACCCTATTTCACAGGTTGCTTAATCTCCTTCGCTGTTTATTTTGAACAGTCATCATGAATCCAGACTCATCCAGTGAGCAAGCAATCAAGGCCCTTCAGGCCCAAAGTGCACAGTTTCAAGAGATGGTCCTAAGCCTAGCCCAAGGTCAGCAAGAGTTGAAGACTCTACTCCTGAAGAAGAAGAAGAAAAAGAGGACTGCGTTGTTCAACACCGGACGCAGATTTGGGAACACACTCCATAATGAAGTTGAACCAACTACTTCCTCTGCTGAGAAAAAACAGTCCCCAAGGGGGAGGAGCTCCTAGTCCCGCAGTCTCCAACAACGAGACGGACTATAATGACGAACAATACCCACCTGCTGCTGACAGATACAAGCAATTGGAGGACCGCTTGAGCGCCATGGAAATTCAGAATGTGCCGGGACTGGATTTCGGAGATCTAGGGTTATCTTCTGGGGTAGTAATTCCACACAAGTTTAAGGCGCCTGCCTTCGCCAAGTATGATGGGGTCTCCTGCCCAAAGCTGCATCTGAGGTCGTACGTAAGGAAGATCCAACCTTACACGGCAGATAAGAACCTCTGGATTCACTTCTTCCAAGATAGCCTCTCGGGGTCACAGCTTGAATGGTTCTACCAATTAGATGGAACTAGCATCCGACACTGGGAAGATTTGGCAACCGCATTCTACAGACAATACCAATACAATTCTGATCTCGCTCCTACGCGTACCCAACTTCAGAGTATGTCTCTAGGAACGGGTGAAGGGTTCAAAGAATACGCACAAAAATGGAGAGATTTGGCTGGCAGGGTGCAGCCTCCATTGACTGATCGTGAGCTGGTTGATATGTTCTTAGGGACTTTATCTGGTCCATTTTTCAATCATTTGGTTGGTAACTCCTCCGCCGGGTTTACGGATTTGATTCTAACAGGAGAAAGAATTGAAGCTGGCATCAGGTCAGGCAAGATACAAAAGGCTGCCTCTACAAGTACTGAGAAGAGGCCGTTTAAGAAAGAAGCAAGTGCCGTCTACGGTCCTAGACGACAAGTAAAGCCCGAAAGTCGCCAAGCCGTCAATGCTTTGGTAATCTCAAAACCTGTTGCTGCTCCTCAGCAGTACAATCAACAAAGAAGTGAAAGGCCCAAGAGGCAGTATACTCGGCTGAGTATGACCTTATCTCAAATTTTACCCCAACTGTTATCAACCAACTTGGTGACCCTCAAAGAAGCTCCTAAGGTTGTCAACACTGCGTCTCCTAAGTATAACCCAAATGCCCGGTGTGCTTATCATTCCGATAGTCCCGGGCACACTACTGATGATTGCTGGGCCTTGAGAAACAAAGTGCAAGATCTTATCGACGCGAAGGAAATTCAGTTTGAAGCACCTGAGAGACCGAATGTTGTAACTGCTCCTATGCCCCAGCATAGAGTAAATGCCATTGAGGAAGAATTGTATGCTGTTTCGGTAAATGAAGTTGTTACCCCTCTTTTGACTGTTAAGAGGAACTTACTACTAGCCGGTTTATTTCCGGATTGTAGTAAGGGTTGCCTCCTGTGTGCTATTATCCCTACCGGTTGTCCACTGCTGAAATCAGGCATCCAAAGCCTGATGGATAGCAAGGAAATTCTATTCAAGAAAGCTGTTGTTCTGTCTGTTTCCATTGAAGAAATATCTGTTGTCACAATTTATAATCCTGCCAAAGCTCCCGTAAAGAAACCAGTCCAAATTATGTCTGTTGCACCCATCACTATCACTGTCCCGGGGCCTCTCCCGTATGAGTCTGATAAAGCTGTTCCATGGCATTATGGAGCTGACGTGTATGTGCTTGGGGTGAAGCAGGAGTTCAACACCAGTACCAGTATCAGTAATATCACTGGTCCCGCAAAGATTACCCGCAGTGGCAGGCTCTTCTCGCCTGACATTGCACCGCCGGTTATCCGAAAACCTCTCACCATCACACCCGCAAGTGTGCATGTTCCAGTTCAAATTCCTGTGTCTACTACTGCCGCCGAGTCCTCTGATACTCGGGGCAAAGAAGTTGCTACCGATTCGCCTTCCAGGACGGAGGCACCAAAAAAGAAGACTGCTGTGGAAGCCTCCCAACAAGAAATGGAGGAAATTCTTAAAATTATCAGAAAAAGTGACTTTAACGTTGGTGAACAGTTGGGGCATACTCCCTCCAAAATCTCTATGTTATCATTGCTGCTATGCTCAGAGGCCCATGCAAAAGCCCTGATTTCATTTCTGAAAACGGCCCATGTGCCGCAAGAGACCTCCGCGGATCAATTCACCGACTGTGTGGCTAATTTGACAGCTGACAATGGCCTAGGGTTCTCGGATGCTGACCTTACCGCCAAAGGGAAAAATCACAATGATGCCCTGCATGTTTCCATAGAATGCAGGGGCACTACTCTCGCACACGTGCTAGTGGATACCGGCTCTTCCCTGAATGTTTTGCCCAAGAAAGCATTGGATCGCTTGGATTGTGAGGGCCTGGAGTTGAAACCTAGTAACATCATCGTTAGAGCCTTCGACGGTTCTAAGAGGATGGTGCACGGTGAAGTAGACATTCCCATTCGTGTGGGTTCCCAAGTTTTCAACTCAACATTCTATGTGATGGATATTCGTCCATCTTACTCCTGTTTGTTGGGTCGACCCTGGATTCACAAAGCTGGGGCAGTAACGTCCACCCTACACCAAAAGCTCAAATACCCTGTTAAAGGGAAGATTGTTACTGTGCAGGGTGAGGAGGAGTACATGGTTAGTCACTTGAATTCATTCCGGTATATCGAGATGGATGAGGAGTTTATTGAAACCCCCTTTCAGCATTTTGAGGAGGTACCCCCAGTGTTGGCATCGGCTGAGGCAGTGGTTGAAGAAGATTTTCCGTTGAAGATGGCGTCCTTGAAGGATGCCCGGGATGTAATCAAGAAAGGCAATTGTGCAAACTGGGGTCAGCTTCCTGACTTCACTCAAAAGAACGACAAGTTTGGGTTGGGCTTTACTGCAGAGGCTCAGAGGGTTGTGCGCAAGGAAAAGATCAGAAAGGCTCCGGTGTTTATCCCCAACCCAAGGGTGAATGCTATTGAGGAGGATGTAGAGGAAGCAGAGTTTGACAGTTGGATCTACCCAACTACCAGCGACGGACCAAGCAACTGGACGGCAAAGGATTTTACACCTATCACATTTGTCACGCAGTAATTAATTTCTTTTGATTTCCAATTTGTAACAAACAATATGTTAAAACTTTGTTGGCTCGGTGTCCTACCCGGGGCATCGTAGCTCCATTTGTGAGGGCTTTTTGTATGACATTTCCATATATCATCAATCAAAACATTGGACGTTTGTTGCATTTCAAATCTTGTGCTCTTTTTCTTTCTTTGTTATATATATTGCAAAACAGCTATATTTACACACACTCACTTATACAGGTTTCAATCCACTCTGGATCTCACTGGTAACAGCTCTGCTACCGCCAATTATGACTTCGAGAATCCGATCAACTTGGCCGAAGACGAAGGTGAAGATGATTGCGAAGTGCCTGGTGAACTCGCAAGACTACTACTCCAGGAAGAGAGGGCTATTCATCCACATGAAGAACCGGTAGAAACGATTAACCTGGGTACTGAGACAGATAGGAAAGAGGTCAAGATTGGGGCTAATCTAGAGCTCAACGTGAAGCAACGATTGATCCAGATGCTACAGGATTACATGGAGATATTTGCTTGGTCCTATGAATACATGCCTGGTTTGGATGCCGACATTGTAGTTCATCACCTGACAACCAAGGAAGATTGCCCTCCGGTAAAGCAAAAGGTCCGACGTATGCGCCCAGAGATGTCTGAAAAGATCAAGGCTGAAGTTATGAAGCAATTCGATGCCGGGTTTCTTGCAGTGACTTCTTACCCTCAGTGGGTTGCCAATGTGGTGCCAGTGCCAAAGAAGGACGGTAAAGTCAGAATGTGTGTCGACTATAGGGACTTGAACAGGGCAAGCCCCAAGGATGACTTCCCCTTACCTCACATCGACGTTCTTGTTGACAATACCGCTCAACACAAGGTTTTCTCCTTCATGGATGGTTTTTCAGGGTATAATCAGATCAAGATGGCTCCAGAGGATATGGAGAAGACTACCTTTGTGACTCAGTGGGGCACCTTCTGTTACAAGGTCATGCCATTCGGATTAAAAAATGTTGGGGCAACCTATCAACGTGCCATGGTTGCTTTATTTCATGATATGATCCATCATGAGATTGAGGTATACGTTGATGACATGATTGCAAGGTCTCAAACTGAGGAGGAGCACCTTGACCATCTGAGGAAGTTGTTTGACCGACTCAAGTTATACAAGCTGAGGTTGAATCCCAACAAATGCACCTTTGGGGTAAGGTCCGGAAAATTGCTAGGTTTCATTGTAAGTGACAAAGGTATTCAGGTAGACCCCGCCAAGGTAAAAGCCATACAAGAGATGCCAACTCCAAAGACAGAGAAAGAAGTCAGAGGCTTCCTGGGACGACTGAATTACATTGCCCGATTCATCTCGCATCTGACTGCTACTTGTGAGCCAGTCTTCAAATTACTGAAGAAAGATCAGGTAGTACGCTGGAACGATGAATGTCAGGCCGCCTTTGAAAGAATAAAGGAATATCTCCAAGAGCCACCCATTCTTATGCCACCAGTGGAAGGAAGACCTCTAATATTATACTTGACAGTACTTGACAATTCAATGGGGTGTGTGCTGGGGCAGCATGACGAGTCTGGCCGAAAAGAGCACGCTATTTATTACTTGAGCAAAAAGTTTACCGACTGTGAGTCTCGTTACTCACTGCTTGAGAAAACTTGTTGCGCTCTAGTATGGGCTGCTCGCCGGCTGAGACAGTATATGCTGACTCATACTACTCTATTGATTTCAAAGATGGATCCCATCAAGTACATATTTGAAAAGCCTGCTCTGTCTGGAAGAATAGCGAGATGGCAAATGATCTTAACAGAATATGACATCCAGTATACAACTCAGAAAGCAATTAAAGGAAGTGTACTGGCAGATCATTTGGCACACCAACCTGTGGATGATTACCAGTCATTGAACTTTGACTTTCCGGACGAAGACATCATGGTGGTAACTGACTGTGAAGTACCTGGACCGGATGAAGGACCTGGGAAGGGATCCCGATGGTCTATGCATTTTGACGGAGCCTCCAATGCTTTGGGTAACGGCGTCGGCGCTGTAATCATATCTCCCAAAGGAACTCATACTCCACTCACCGCCCGATTATGTTTCAACTGCACCAACAACATGGCAGAATATGAGGCATGTATCATGGGTCTGCAAGCCGCAATCGACTTAAGGATCAAATTTCTGAGTGTCTTCAGAGATTCCGCTCTCGTGATCAATCAGATCAAAGGCGAGTGGGATACGAAACACCCAAATCTTATTCCTTACAAGGAGTATGTGTCAACCTTGCTTCCCCACTTTGAAGGAATAACTTTTGAGCACTTCCCAAGAGAGGAGAATCAGCTAGCGAACGCACTAGCTACGATGTCTTCAATATTCAAAGTTAAATGGGACAATGAGGCTCCCTGGATCATTATCTGGAAGTTGGACGAACCGGCATACTGCTGCGAGCTTGAGGCTGAAAAGGAGACTGAAAAACCCTGGTATCATGAGGTGAAGAGGTACTTGGAAGCTCAGGAATACCCTGAAGGTGCATCTGTCAATGACAAGAAGTTCATGAGGAGGTTTGCTGCAAAATTCTTCCTCAGCAATGGCATTCTCTATAAACGGAATCATGATTCGACTCTACTACGTTGTGTGGATAAGGCTGAAGCAGAGAAAATCATGATAGAACTGCATGAAGGTACATTCGGGACACATTCTAGTGGACACACCATGGCTAAGAAAATCCTTCGGGCAGGATATTTCTGGTCCACAATGGAAGCTGATTGTTACCAACACTCCCGAACTTGTCACAAATGCCAGATCTATGCTGACAAGGTGCATATTCCGCCGGTTCCTCTGAACGTCCTGACGGCACCTTGGCCTTTTGCAATGTGGGGAATTGATATGATCGGTGAGATCCGACCAACGGCATCCAATGGGAATCGCTTCATCTTGGTGGCGATCGATTATTTCACAAAGTGGGTTGAGGCAGCTTCCTACGCCACAGTAACCAAGAGCGTCGTGGCACGTTTCATCCGGCATAATCTGATCTGTCGGTACGGCGTCCCAGAAAGAATCATTACGGACAATGGTACCAATCTCAATAACAAGATGATCACTGAACTCTGTGAACAATTCAAGATACAGCACCACAATTCTTCTCCCTACCGGCCGAAGATGAATGGGGCTGTAGAGGCAGCTAATAAAAATATCAAGAAAATTGTGCAGAAGATGACAGTGACCTATAAAGATTGGCATGAGATGTTACCGTTCGCTCTTCATGGGTACCGTACCTCAGCAAGGACGTCAACAGGGGAAACTCCTTTCTCCTTGGTCTATGGCATGGAGGCAGTCTTGCCAATCGAAGTCCAGATACCCTCTCTCCGGATAATGAAGGATGCAGACTTGAGTGAAGATGACTGGATACAGACTCGACTTGATCAATTAAATTTGATTGACGAAAAGAGGCTCACCGCTATCTGTCATGGTCATACGTATCAAAAACGGATGATCAGGGCATTTAACAAGAAAGTCAGACCACAAGAGTATCAAGTTGGGGACCTGGTAATCAAACGCATCATCCTTCCTCAAAGTGATCCCCGGGGCAAATGGACCCCTACATACGAAGGGCCATTTGTGGTTAAGCATGTGTTCTCAGGGGGAGCCATGATCCTAACCACCATGGATGGTGACGACCTTCCTCACCCCGCCAATGCAGAAATAGTGAAAAAATACTACGCATAAATAAAAGACCCGCTAGGTTGACATACCTAGGCAAAAATAAGGGATGAAATGAATAAAAATCTGTACACCGGGCAAGTCGAAAACCTGAAAAGGCGGCTTGGGAAAAAATGGGTATCCCGGTGGACTGAAAACCCGAAAGGGCGGTCCAGGCAAAAGTTAGGGATAAAGCGTAACACTATGTCTCATTGGATCACTTCGCATCCGGAATTCGACATCAACTATCTGGCTCAGATTTCGGCATCGACCAATCAGCTTCATCTTCGACCAAGTAGCAAAGTGATGAGACGCTTGGAGACATAAAGGCGATAGCAGAGTTGGAATCCAGTGGGATTGTTCACATAGCTGTTTTGTTTTCTTTTTCAAAATTGTAAATTCTATGTTATTTGGCGGCGTCCTCTTACTAGGATGTCAGCCTCTTGTACAAAAAACGCCTATTCACAGGCAAAGTTCAAATCAATACAAATTCACTTGTCCATACAGATTGCCATTGTTTTTCTTTTTTGTTTTGTTTTGCGAAAAACGTCCAATGTTCATTTTTGATATATGCATTTGACATTAAATTGCTGATTCATAAATATTTTGCATATAAAACAAAAGATTAACTACAGGTGACATCAGAGACAAGGGACAATGTAAAGTTATCTGATGCAGTCTGATTGCTTTGTCCGCCAAGGTACCAAGGTAGGTTCGACTGAAGAATATGACCAAGTCATCTCAACACCCCGCAGAGTAAGACAAGATTCAGCAATACTTTCTCCAAGCGGAGTTGATTCCTCGTCGATCCTGAAAAGGCACAAAGTTTCTCCGGCCGGCCTTAAAGCTTGTCCCCAGTAGATTTTGGAAGCTCGTTCCCTGCAGAATACGGACGTCTCTCCCGAGCTTTATTCAGAGTTATTCCTCGCAAGGGCTTATAACTGGGTTATCCTCAGCTAATTGCCACGGAAGATCGCCCTCGGCAAAGTTCCTTCAATCCCCAGCGGAGTTTTTGGCATCCCCAGCAGAGTTTATCATCATTATCCCCAGCGGAATCCATCATTGAAGTTCTCAGCAGGCCCCTCGTCAAACTTCGGCAAAGTATCTCTTCCACAGAGCAATCCCCCGGCCGATCGTCAAGGATTCATTTTCCTAAGACAAAAATACACTCATAAACATTTCACATTTCATACATCTTGCTTACGTACATGATAAAGTGCATACAACACTATCTCATGTTGAACATCATGACATCATGCATATCATACATCATGACATTGCATACAACTTATGTTTTTGCCTTTTCAGGGAAAAAGACAATCCTAAAGACAACTACCTTCAACTGTCACAAATTCCAGATTCGATACCTGTATCTAGCCAGGGCACATCTGAGAGTGATCAGTTTCCAGACTCGACTCCTGTATCCAGCCAGGGCACATCTGAAGAGTTTGAAGATTTGATTCCTGTATCCAGCCAGGGCACATCTATCAACTACAACATTTCCAGATTCGACTCCTGTATCTAGCCAGGGCATATCTGTTGACCACATTTCCAGACTCGACTCTTGTATCCAGCCAGGGCACATCTGAAGAGTTTGAAGATTCGATTCCTGTATCCAGCCAGGGCACATCTATCAACTACGACATTTCCAGATTCGACTCCTGTATCTAGCCAGGGCATATCTGTTGACCACATTTCCAGATTCGATTCCTGTATCCAGCCAGGGCACATCTGAAGAGTTTGAAGATTCGATTCCTGTATCCAGCCAGGGCATATCTGTTGACGACTAATTCCAGATTCGATTCCTGTATCCAGCCAGGGCACATCTGAAGAGACTGAAGATCAACACCTGTAACAAGCCAGGAAAACATCTATCTTTCTCGAATACACAAGTTCTCGCTGAGGAATCTCTTATGCGATCAATATTTCCAAATGGCATCTATAAGCCCATTCCCGACAAGGTTCTGTCACATCTCCAGATGGCATCTATAAGCCCATCTCCCTATCCACCATCTCTCCAAATGGCATCTGTAAGCCCATTCCCGACATCACATTGTTGAGACTCCAACATGCGAGTGCAAATTTCCGGGCACTCTAGTGTCCAATCTCCTTTTACCCTCAAGTCACGAAAGGCAAACTTGCCAATATAACTCTTCAGGTTCAAGAAGATTGAACAGGGGCAACTGTTGTACCCCAAAATTTTCCCTCCCATTTCCTCAATATTTTCTCACCACAAGACCCTTGGAGCTCAAGATCCAGTTAGGGTTTCCTCTGCTCAAGACTTCTCCTTGCACTGTGGACTCAAATTAGGGTTTATGTTTGAACAAAGATGTTTTGACCTAAAATGCCTAAGATGACTTTCATGCTTCATATTGGACTCCCAAGTTTACCCATACCAAGTTTCAAGTCCTGATTCCAAGTTTTACCCAATCAATTGGACAGTTGACCTAAAAATCAGCTGTATTGGGGAAAAAGTCAACTGTGGCCAATTGACAGTCAAATCTCATGAAAATTGACCCACATCAACATTATGAACTCATATGGACCATTTGATCAAGTTTGGATCACAATTCCACAAGAAATTTGATCAGATCACCAAAAGGGCAAAATGGTCATTTTTAGGGTTTTGACTGCACAAAGGCAATTTTTGACTGTTTGACCTAGCCAATGGCAAACCAAGCTCACATATGGACTCAAGAACCCCATGGAATTATCTTGACATGATCAACAAACTCAAAAGATCCCAAATACACAAGATTGACAGTTGAATTTCCCAGTCAATTGATCAATTTTGACTGTATACTAAAAAGTCAAACTTTGACTTTTTGGTCAAAATCAAGAGTCAAGATTCATTTTTCATCAAAGCATGCCAAATCATGAAACTTGTTCACCAAGAAACCAAGAAATGCAAATTAGGGTTTGAAATGGAATTTTTCATAACTTAGAATTTTTCTAAGTTATGGAAAACCCTAATTTTTTCCCAACTTTGCCCCACTTTTTCACCAAGATTCATTTGGATTCAAACAAAAGTCAAAACATGAAAGTTGTATCTTGTTACATAATCTACAACTTTGATTCACAAAGTTTTCCCAAATGAGGCTTGTATCTCAAGTTACAAATTTTTGAATAAGGGCACTAAACCATTCATAACTTAGTGAAAATTTGACCTTTTTGACAAGGTTTTCTACCTAACTTCAAGGCCATTTTCCATACACTTCCACTTGGAATTTCAATTTGCATTTCAAAGATGGATTGTAGTACACATTCCAAGCTTTCCAAAATGTCCAAGAACTTATCAAACAACCTCATGGTTAGGGAGAATCGAATTTTGCAAAATGGGCAAAAGTCACTTTGATTCATGACCATGTACATGTTCATACACTTTGCAATTTTTCAAATCAGCATGGGCAAGCTAGTTACAGGCCTCTAATCCTTTTCTTACTCAATAATTAAATGCCAATCCATTGTGTTTTAGCTTTGTTTTGTTCATATAGTCATTACACAAGGAATTAAGCCTTAATTGGAAAAAGTGGTTTATCCATTTTTGAAAAGAAGAACTTTATGTCAAGTTTGCAAATCAAATGGTACAATGCATATCTTTGGACACAAGATTCATGGACATAACACTCTGATCAAGACAAAAAGATGCAGCATAGTGTGAGGGCCTGTACAGGCTAGAATGATCAAGTGGCTTTTGTTTGCTTCAAGTTCAAGAAATATGGCATAACTTGTACCAACTCACAAACGAGCTTACAAACACTTAGACAAAGTTATCAAACACATTCCACAGATGATAACCAAGATATTGCACGAGCCTTTTACCTCCAATCCATCCCAAAACTCAGAATCACTTTGAAACTGCTCAAACAGAGTAACCTCTGCAGATTGAGTTCCAACTCTCAATCCTTTCAAGCATTCTTGCCCAAACCAGTTCACATACCTTCCTTACCACCTATGCAAGCTATCCAAAAGCTAAAGCACGATCTGTAACACCTCCAAGCCACTTCACCATTTTTGTTTTTCTGTTTTGCAGTTGAAGTTCTCCAGCACGATTCAGGGAGTTTCAAGACAAAGTAGAACTTGGAATAGCATCCTCACACTTCAAGGAAGCTATACAAATCATCATCTTGCTCTGAAAACTCCTCCATTGCAAAGCACAATTCCAACTGAACAGGTATCTTCATGAGGTTCTATCTCTCAGTATAGACATTGTTAGCTTTAGGTTTGTGAAGGAAATATGTCACAATCATAGCCCTGAACATGACCATATAGTTAGATTTCATTTATGTTACGTGTGCTGCAAGAATTTTGAGTCTGAACATGGCATAAAAGTTAGGTCAGAAATTGGGGGAGAAGAAATTCTCCCTCATCTTAGAGAGTTAAGTCAAGTTCTTTACATGGTTGAATTCGTCTTCTCATGCTCTACACTTTTCATATTATGAGTTTTGCTTGAAAGTCCAGGAATTGGAAGATAGAAAACGCGTGCTCATTGTTGTTCATACAGTCTGGAGGTTGAAGAAGGAGTTTTCTGGGCTGGGCCTGTTTGGTTATTTCTTTTCACACCACTTTTCTTGTTTTACACCCCCTGAGCCCATTTCATTTATTTTTAATGATTTCTGACTTTTTCTTTTTTTGATTGATTCATTTATTTTTTCTCATGCTATTAAAAATATAAAAATCTTTTTTCTCACCATTTTTTAATTTATTAGGTATTTATGTTATTTTCTTTTGATTAATACATAAATAAATGGATATATTACATTTCATTAAAATATTGGGAAATATGTAAAAATACTTTTATTTTCATTTTTATTTTATTTTACCTTCTGAAAATATTTTACATAAAAAAAAAATACTTTTTATTAAATATTAAATATTATTATTTTTATATATAATGCATATTATATATATATATATATATATATATATATATATATATATATATATATATATATATATATATATATATATATATATATATATATATATATATATATATATATATATATATATATATATATATATATATATATATATATATATATATATATATATATATATATATATATATATATATATATATATATATATATATATATATATATATATATATATATATATATATATATATTATATATATATATATATATATATATATATATATATATATATATATATATATATATATATATATATATATATATATATATATATATATATATATATATATATATATATATATATATATATATATATATATATATAGGTTAGAATACAAAAATACCTATATTTTTCATTTTTATTAATATTTGATATAAAAAATACTTTTTTATAATATACTTCATTTTATTTTTATTTTTGTACATAATAAATAAATACTTGTATTAAATTAAATAATAATACATTTTATTTAAATAGAATTAGGGTTTTGCCCTAAAGATAAAAAAAACTCCAAAAAATAATACCTTTTATTTTCCTTATATTTTACATAAATAATCCTTTTTTTCATACATACAAAAACCATTTTTTGCATCTTGCATATTTATTCTTATTTTATTTAATTTATGCAATTAATCATCTTGTAAAATATTTCAATATTGATGTAATAGTTTTAGGTTTACATTACTTGTCAAAATCCCCATTTGAACGTTTGTACCCCCCTTCCCATATTTGGTTTTGTAATAGCTTAGTAAATTTATTTTCGCGCTTTATTGCTTTCTAATTATGCCATGTTAGAATTAGGGTTTGTATGCGAAAAAAATGACAAAATAGTTATGACCTAATCTCAAGACAAACAAGCATGAAAATGGACACACAAATCACACTTGCACCCCCCTAGGGTATTCCACTTGTTGCCTTTCAAAATTGGGCCATATTGCATGTTAGGTCTCTTTGGGCAAAACAAACAAATTGAATGATCATAGTCCCTCGATAACACATTTTCAAAATACTTCCAAAACAAATGATCAAGTCCCTTAAAGAAAATGCCCAAAGATACTTGGCACCATTGCAATTATGGTCCGAACGATGACCCGCGCCCGTCCCTTTCACATCCTAAACATAAGATTGTCCACCAAATACAATGGTGGAACAAACTTATTAAAAGGGTTAAAACATAGCAATGAACTTTGAGAGATTTAGGAGTAGATAACCTCTTAAGTTACTTGAATCAATCTTGCAAACTAAAACACTTGCCTATTTCACAAAACTACACATCACTACACTTTCAAAACAACTTTCAAAAACAAATGAAAACCTTTTCAAAAGACATACACCTTTGTATACATCCCAACATGGATCATTGCAAAGGTTGCCACCACATTGGCCTCTTTTCAAAACATTTTTCAAACCCACACACAAGCACCATTTAAAACAATTGAAAACAAAAGGCAAGTGATCTAAGCAAGTAACTAAGAGCCCATGGATAACCATGGATAGAAAGGGTGCTAATACCTTCCCTTTCTATAATCTACTCCCCGAACCCAAGAAAACATCTCAAAAGGTTTTTGTTGTGCTTTTTAACCTTTCCTTAGGATAAAATAAAAAGTCGGTGGCGACTCTTGCTCAACCGAAACATTTGCGAAAACAAACGCAAAACCTCAAGTCAGTTCTCCCACCGTATCACAGTATGTAAAAAAGTATTTTCATGTGTCAAATAAATAAAAATAAAAAAGGTTAATTTTTTGGGTATTTTCATGTTTAGGGCAAAAACCCTAATTTTGCAAATAAATAGTATTAATTATTTATTATATACAATATTTATTAATTATATACAAAAAAAAAAAAAGAAGTATATTGTAAAAAAGTGATTTTTGAGGTCAAATATTAATAAAAATAAAAATATATTATTTTTATATTTATCCTAAATATTCTAAATATATAAATGTTTATATTATGTATTAAATATATAAAAATATTTATTATTTACAAAAAAAAAGGTATATATTTTTTTTAGAAAATATTTTCAAAAGATAAAATAAAATAAAATCAGAAAATAAAAATGTATTTTATATTATTTTTGTATTTTGAATAAAAAAGGTATTTTGTTCATTTATGTACAAGTTCAAAATAAAACCAATAAAATGCAAAAAATGTGAGAAAAATAATTTTAGTGTTTTTTCATGTTTGGATAAAAATATAAAATCAAAATCAAAAAGAAAAAATCAAAAAATGACAAGTATATCATACAATGGGCCAGAGGAGTGTATGTGTGAAAAAGTGGTGTAAACAGAAAAGCAAAACAGGCCCAGCCCAAAGGTGGTTGTCTTCAACCTCCAGCACCTTCAAACACAAAAAAGCGCGCGTTTTCCATTGTCCCTGCTATCTCTTGATCCTTTGACTTTTAACAAAAACTTATAACATCAAAAATGTAGGGCATCAAACCACGAATCCATACATATAAAGAACTTGATCTAACTCTCAGAAATGAGAGAGAATTTCTTCTCCCCCAATTCCTGACCTAACTTTTTCCTAATGTTCAGGTTCAAAATACTCTTAGCACACACAATATAAATGAAAAGTAACTATATGGATGGCTTCAGGGCTATGATTAGAACATGTTTTCTTCACAAACTTAAGCCTAACTATGCCTGGATAGAGAGATAGAAGTTCAAAAAACTTACCTGTTCAGCTTGAATCGTGTGCAACAATGGAGGTACTTCCAATGCAGTGTGAGGACTTGTACAGCTTGCTTGAAGTTCAGGGATGCTTCTCCAATGCTTGGTGTGCTTTGAATCTTGCTATATCAAGCTACAGAAGTCAACCTGCAAGAGAGAAAAGTGAAAATGGCACACTTGGTTAGAGGTGTTACAGTTTGTTTCCAAGGCTTGGGGTAGTTTGTATGGATGGTAGGGAATGTGTTTGAACTGGTTTGGATGAAAACGCACGATGGATTGGTGCTGTGGGATTCAAACTGCAGCCTATGCCCTGTTTTGCCACAAAACTGTGTTTTGATGAATGAGAAGGTTTGAAACTTGGTTGGTTCGTGTTTTAGGTCTGGTTTGATGTTTGGAAAATGTTCACAATATTTTCTTAGGCTTGTGTTGACAGGAATGTGAGTTGTTGTTCAAAATGCAAAGTTTCTTCTATATCAAGCAAAGTTTGTCAAGTTTCAATATAGGCTACCACATGCCCCTCAAACATGCTGCACAAATCACTCTTGATCAGTGTGATTTGTGTACAAAATGCTAGCTCTCAAGATTTGGCCCATGCTTCTTGGATTTGTATTTGACATAAAGCACTTCTTTACAAGAATGGATAAAATGCTTTTTCTATATATGGATTAATTTGGCATGTAATGGTTAAACACACAAGATAAGGCTTGAACACAAAAGATTGGCATTAAATTATTGAGTGTGGATGAGATAAAAGTCCTGTAATCTAGTTGTGCAAGCTGAGTTCAAAAATGCCTAAGTTATGAACATGAAAATGGCCATGAACAAAGTGACTTTTGCCCATATTGACAAATTCGATTCTCCCTAACCACAAGGGTGTTTGAGAAGTTCTTAGACAATTTGGAAAGCTTGGAATGTGTACTACAATCCATCTTTGTAATTCAAGTTGAAATTCCAAGTGGAAGCATGTGAAAAATGGCCATGAAGTTAGGCAAAAATCCTGCCTAGAATAGGTCAAAATATTTCTAAGTTAAGAATGTTTTGCACCCTTGTTCCAAAAATCATAACTTGAGCTACAAGCTTCTTTTGAGGAAACTTTGTGAATTAAAGTTGTAGATTTTGCAATGGACTATAACTTTCATGTTTTGAGTTTTGCTTGAATCCAAATATATCTTGATGAAAAAATGGGACAAAGTTAGGAAAAAATTAGGAAATTTCATAACTTAGAAAAATTCTAAGTTATGAAATTTCTTCATTTCAAACCCTAATTTGTGATTTTTGATTTCTTGATGAACAAGTTTCATAATTTGACATGTCTTGATGAAAAATTAATCTTGACACTTGATTTTGACCAAAAAGTCAAAGTTTGACTTTTCAGTATACAGTCAAATCTTGCTCAGTTGACTGGAAAATTCATCTGTCAATCTTGTGCATTTGGGATCTTTTGAACTTGTTGAACATGTCAAGACAATGCCATTGGGTCCTTGGGTCCATATGTGAGCTTGGTTTGCCATTGGCTAGGTCAAACAGTCAAAAATTGCCTTTGTGCAGTCAAAACCCTAAAAATGACCATTTTGCCCTTTTGGTGATCTGATCAAATTTCTTGTGGAATTGTGATCCAAACTTGATCAAATGGTCCATATGAGTTCATAATGTTGATGTGGGTCAAAAATCATGAGGTTTGACTGTCAATTAACCACAGTTGACTTTTTCCCCAATACAGTTGATTTCTAGGTCAATTGTCCAATTGACTGGGCAAAGATTGGAATCAGGGATTGAAACTTGATATGGATAAACTTGTGAGTTCAACATGAAGCATGAAAGTCACTTTGGTCATTTTAGGTCAAAACCTCTTTGTGCAAACTCAAACCCTAATTTGGGTCAACAGTGCAAGGAGGAGTCTTGAGCAGAGTAAACCCTAACTGGATCTTGAGCTCCAAGGGTCTTGTGGTGAGAAAATATTGATGAAATGGGAGGGAAAATTTTGGGGTACAACAGACTGTCACCGCAAATTCCTACCATCAAATCATCCCTTTAGAAAAAACAAGACAAATTTCAAAAAGGACGAACGGGTAACAAATCTACCTCCATCAGACACAGGTGCCCTCATCCTTCCAGCAGACACAGGTGTCCTCATCCTTCCAGCACAGTTTTCCATTTCCCACACAGATGCCCTCATTCGTGCAGCAGCCTGGAGGATCCAGCACCCCACTTCCTACACAGATGCCCCCATCCGTCCAGCAGCCTGGAGGATCCACCTCTTCACGACCCACACAGACTGGTCGCACCCCCACATCCCACACAGAGTCGGATGATGACGATCTTGGTGTGGATGATGATTAGATAGATGGGAGAGATCTTCGAGGGGATGATGATCCGAGTGAGATTCATACCATTGATGGGAGATTTTGGATTTGGCCTGAAGGGAACTCGTAAGTTTCTTATTTATTGATTTTTATTTATAAGTACACATTTCCATTTTTAATATAACTTTATATAATTAATTATGCTAATTCAATTATTGTTGTTTTAGTTTCGGGCCGAGTTGGACTGCTGCTAAGGTTATCAATTATATAATTCAGCAGAATTATACAAATTTTTTGAAGAGTTTTAGAGAAGTTTCCGATAAAGAAGAACGGTTCAAGCAATTTTAGGTATAATTAATTTATTTCTTAAGTTATTTTTATTTAAATGACCTTTTCATTATTGTTATAATTTATCTAACTATTTATTTTAATGTCATACAACATTGCAGGCGAAATGTGTTTGGGATCCCCTAAACCATAACAAAGTAAAAAAAAATTATTTTGGCAGGAGTTCAAGACAACTATCTGACATGCTACGACGTGTTAGAGAGAATTGGCACCTTTTGGGCATTCGTTCCAAATGGATAGGCAAAGAAGTTTTTGAACAACTTCTTAAGTATTGGGAATCAGATGAATTTAAGGCTAAATCTGAAACTACAAAGAAGATGAGGGCATCAGAAAAAGGGGGTTGCCTTAATGCTGTTGGAAGTATTAGTACTGCTGAGCATGCTCGACGCATGGTAATTATTACCACTTTTTAAGGTCATATTTGGATTTATAACATATTATTAATTTAAGTTAATTTTTTTATTTAGGCTAAGCGTTTGGGGAGACAACCATTGATGACTGAGCTGGTTAAGGAAACTCGGACAAAGAAATCGGGAGGATTTATTGACGAGCGCACAAAAAAAGCCCTGGTAAGTAAATTTATGTTTATATTTTTTTAAGCAATTTTGTGACGTGATTTTCATGTAGCAAGTGACATGTTGTGGCGTGAAAATTGAGTGGCAACTGATAAGTTGTGGCGTTACAATCACGTGGCTATTTGTTTTTTATTATATTTTTTTTTATTTCATTTAATTTCATTAATGTTACTTATAAATTTAACTTGATTTTTTTATTGTATGTGTAGGAGGATTATCAGGTGTTGCTTGTAGAATTTCTGACCCATAATCCTCAGTATACGCCTCCTCCAGGAAAACCGGTTCATCCAGATGTGGATTTCTATATTTGGAGTCAAGTTGTTGGGGGAAAGGGGCCTAACGGGTATTTTTTTGGTGGTGGAAATTTGGCGGGCACCTTGAGGAGTGGGGATAGAAATCTATATCAGAGAGCTGCAGACGGTGAAGGAGGGTCACGTCAAACAAATTTGACACCAGATCAGTTAGAACTGGTAAGACAATTGGCTAGACGCGAGTCCGAAGATCGTGAGGCGGCATTGAAGGCCCAAATGGATGCCCAAATGGAGACAATGAAGGGTGAACATAATAGACAAATTGAGGCAATGGCGAAGAGGCAGGCTGATATGGAGGAGCAAATGCGACAATTTATGCAAGCATTTGGTAGAAATCCCAACAGTGGTGGCCAAAATAATAACCACCAAAATAATGATGACTTTCTTCCCGACTTTTCCGACGACTCTAATGATTCTGCTTAGTTTTATTTTTATTTTGTATTTAGTTTTTTATTTGTATAATATAAATTTATAATCATATTGTGTATTTAAAAATATTATAAATTTAAATTTGAGTTTATTAAATTTATAATATTAAGTATATTTATTTATACATTTAGATATATTTAGTTTTGTTTTTGATTTGATTTATAATATTGTATTTAATAAATAAATTATAATATTTAATTTATAAATTTAATAAAATAAAAAATAATATTAATTATTAAAACAAAATTAATATATTTAAAACACAAATTTTTTATAAAAAAAAAACAAGTTGCGGCGTGTTTTTCATGTCACTAATTAGTGACATGAAAAACACGCCGCAACAGCAAACGTAAATATAAATATAAACTGCCTGCTCTGCTCTGCATACTTTCATCCTATACAATCTGTTGCGGCGTGAATTTCACGTGACAACTTTGTAACATGCTTTTCACGCTGCAACAAGATTGTCACGCGTTATACAGCGACGTGTTTCTTAAGATGGCAAAATATGAATAGTGACGCGATTTGGGTGTTAGCGACGTGGCTTTCACGTGGCAAAACACAAGTTATTTTGTAGTGAATACTATTAAAAATATTAAAAGATATTAGTATGGCAGAGTGTGGTTTGAAAATAATTTAGGATAAAAATATAATTGTTTGTTCCCATAAATTAAGGTGGGGAATGTGACGGTGGTGGTTGTGAAATGAGTCTCAAAGTTGATGTGAGCACAAGGTGGAAAAGGAAGTTTGAAGTTAAATGAGCAGAAATTTGAGCAAAATGGGTGTTGCAGAGAAATGGGTGTAACTATATTTTTTAACCAAAAGAAATTTGAAAACGTTGTTGATCCATATGAGAATGTTATATGCTCATGAGTAGTTTGAATAACTTCATCCGAGTCTCTAAAAATGAAATTAATAGGTTTGAGAGACATTAAAAATCATTGTAAAAATACTAATGATATATTATACTAAAACTAATTCATTTATATGGTTGCAATAAAAGATATAACATAAAATTTCTTTAAAAACTCCCTACTCATCGTCATCATAAACATTATATTCCAATATTAAAAGAAAATAATAAAAAGTCTAGAGACAAATTATAATCACAACTTTTAAAACTTAAAAAATCCCTTAAGCTAACCATACTTATTAGTCTCTCTATTTAGTTTGTTGTCTTCCAATTTCGACTTGTAAATAGTCTATTAATGAAAAGTTTAGAATTTAACTTAGAAGATTGAAGTAAAATTTTCATGATAATTTTAAAAATTGATAAATTATAAAGAGTTTAAAGAAGATGTATTGACATTGTAAATTTTTTTACACCGTCATTTAATAGAAATAAATTATTTTGCCATATCACATAATTTTTGTTGAAAGTAATTTTTTGTGTCAAAACAGTTTGTTCGATAGAGACAATAGAGTGTCAAAGTAGGTGTGTCGAAAATGTTACACACAGATTTAATTTGTTTTAGATTTAGATATTTGATTTAGATCTAAAATAGATAGATTTGATTTAGTACCAAAATAGGTATTTTGGGTTTTTATAGTTTTGGGTTTTGTCTTAGAGAGCAAGCTAACATAAATCTATAAATAGAGGGAGTAACCCATATTTTTATAATCAAGACAATCAAGTCAATTTATTGTAATTACAAAATTTGTAGTTGCAAGTGATTAATAAAGTTTTCCACAGTTTGTGGGCAGAGAGAAACTCTGCAGAAAATAATTGTCTTCTTTCTTTCCTTTTCTTTTCTCATAATTCATTATCATTGTGTGGTGATATCAATCTTGTTCATCAAGATTGGTAGAAATTCATCATAGATATTTGATGGATTTCCAACATCTGGTATCAAGAGCTCGGTTAATCGATTCAAGGGAAGTATCGATCAAGAACGATTGAGGAAGAAGAAAAATTCATGATGGCGAGTTATGGAAATGCAAATTATCCAGCAACTCTATCAATTCTGAAAATAGACAACTATAAGAATTGGTGCAAACAGATAAAAGTCTTATTCAGGTGTCAAGGTGTTTGGGATCTTGTAAAGGATGGATTGGAAGCGCTTGGAGAAAACGCTTCAGAAGAAGAAAAGAAGAAACATACAGAATCTGAGAAACTGAGTTATAAAGCACTCTTTATAATTCATCAATGTCTGAGTCCAAAAAATTTTGAAAAAGTGAGTGATTCAGAATTCGCAAAAGAAGCTTGGGAGGCTCTTGAGAAGTCTTTTGGTGGTACAAAAAATGTGAATGAAGTGAGGTTACAAACTCACAAGAGAACGTATGAATTGCTTCAGATGGAAGATAGTGAGAGCATATCTGATTTCTTCACTAGGGTTACAAAACTAGTGAATCAAATCAAGGTATGTGGAGAAACATTAACAACAAGAGTTGTTGTTTCAAAGATTTTGAGATCTTTGACTCTTAAGTTCGACCCCATGGTGGTGGCTATAGAAGAGGGGAAAGACTTGTCGAAATTGACAAAGGAAGAGCTTCAAGGAAAGTCTGAATCTCATGAACAAAGAATGACTGAAAGAGCTGTAGGCAAGTCGAAGAGTGGTGTGGCTTTTCAGGCACATTCATCAAAAGAAACTAAAGGCAAAGGAAAGTGGTTCGATAGAGGTAGAGGTGGCTACAAAAAATCGACTGATAGAGGAAACTGGAACAGAGGAAACGTGTCGAATCAGAGAAGACCATACCAAGGCAACCAAAGAGGTGGTGTTGCAAATAGAGAAAGAGGTGGTGGTCGAAAATCTGACAAGAGTCATATTTAATGTTACAATTTTCATAAGTATGGTCATTATTCGAGTAATTGTCCAGAAAAGCGAAAGAATCAAGAAAGTGATGCAAAGTTTGCAAAACATGAAGAAGAAGAGATGATGCTGATGGTCACAACAAGAGATGAAGATAGATTCAAGTATCAATGATACTTGGATTCAGGATGCTCATCACATATGTCTGAAAGGAAAGACTGGTTTGTCAACATAAAGCCCTCAATGAAAAATATGGTAAAATTCACAAATGACAATACCCTAACAGTTGAAGGTATTGGTGATGTTATGATTATGATGAAAGATGGCAAGAGGTCAGTAATTTTTAATGTGTTGTACATACCAGACATGAAGAGAAATTTTCTCAGTATAGGGCAGTTGGTTGAAAAGAATGATAAAGTGTCGATCGAAGATAAGATGATGAGAGTCGTTGACGCAAATGGAAGATTAATCTTGAAAGCTCCTATGTCTCAGAATAGAACCTTCAAGATTGAACTAAATATGATGGAGCACAAGTGATTTTCGACTGCAGCTAGCAGAGATGAATGGATATGGAATTATCGACTAGGCCATCTTAACTTCAGAGACATCAGTGATTTGAAGAGAAGAAATATGGTTTCAGAATTGTCAGAAATCGAAATTCCAAACGAGGTATGTGAGGAATGTGTGTAGGCGAAGAAACACAAGAATAGCTTCAGCAAGGATGCAGAAAGCAGGTCGAAGGTTATTCTTGAAGTCATATACTCTGATGTATATGGACCAATCTAGGTGGATTCGATGGGAGATAACAAATACTTTGTTACATTCATAGATGATTTCAATTGAAAGTCGTGGACTTACCTGATCAAGAGGAAAAGTGAAGTGATCGAGGTATTTGCCGAGTTTAAGTTTATGGTCGAAAGACAAAGTGGTAGAAAACTCAAAGTTTTGAGAACTAACGGTGGTAGAGAGTATGTGTCGAAAGACTTCAACAGGTTATGTGAAAAGGAAGGGATTGTGCATGAGGTGGTGCCACCCTATACTCCACAGCATAATGGACCTGCAGAAAGGAAGAATCGAACCATCATGAATATGGTGAGAAGTATGTTGAAAGGAAAAATTTTACCTAAATAGTTTTGGGGTGAAGTTGTGTCGACTGCAACATATATTTTGAACAGATGTCCTACGAAGAAGCTAGAAGGAATTACTCAAGAAGAATGTTGGTCTTGTGTGAAGCCTAGCTTGATTCATCTGAAAGTATTTGGATCTATTGCACATAGACATGTGTCAGATCAGCTGAGAAGAAAACTTGATGACAAGTCGAGTCAAATGATTCTAGTTGAATATCATTCGACAGGAGGTTACAAGTTGTTCGACCCAGTAAACAAGCAGATTGTATCAGTAGAGACGTGATCATATATGAGCTTAAAGAATGGGATTTGACTGAAAATGTCAAGAAAGATTAAATGGGAATCCTACTTGAAGAACCAGAAACTCAAGTCGAAAGAGAAGTTCAACAAGAGGAACCAGCACTTATAGATCAATCAAGTACAAGCAGACCTTAAAGAACATGACGCATGCCTGCAAGATTGAAAGATTGTGTGATTACATCAAATGATGTGATAGATAATAAAGGTGATTTGGTATATTATACTTTCTATGCAGATGTCGAACCTGTCAATGCAGCTGAAGCATTGAAGGATTCGAAGTGGTTGAAAACAATGAACAAAGAAGTAAAGTCTATCAAAGACAACAACACTTGGTCACTTGTCGAATTGCCTCAAGGCAAGAAGGCAATTGATGTCAAGTGGGTATACAAAGTAAAGATAAATCATAAAGGGAAAGTAACTCGACACAAAGCAAGGCTTATGGAGAAGGATTTCTACAGAAAGAAGGAATAGACTTCGATGAAGTTTTTGCACCTATTGTTAGGATTGAAACAATCAAGTTGGTTGTTGATCTAGCAGAAATAAACATATGGAACATATGTCAGATGGACGTGAAGTGTGCATTCCTGAATGGATCCTTAGACGAATAAGTTTATGTTAAACAATCAGTTGGGTTTGTGAAACATGACGAAGAGAGAAAGGTGTACAGGCTGCATAAAGCCCTGTATGGATTGAAACAAGCTCCAAGAGCTTGGAATAAGAATTGATAGTTTCCTAAGGGAGAAGAAATTTGTGAAGTGCACAACTGAACATGGAGTATATGTAAGAAGAAGCAATAGTGAATTGCTTATACTATGTCTCTATGTCAATGATTTGTTGATAACAGGTAGTTGCAAAAGTGAGATCAAAGACTTCAAAGGTGATCTCAGCAAGGAATTCGAAATGTCTAATCTGGATGAGATTTCATATTTTCTTGGCGTCGAATTCTACAAGAGCAATAGAGGTTTGATAATGCATCAAATAAGATATGCAGGAGAAATTCTCAAGAGATTTGAGATGGAAGAATGCAACTCAACTTCGACACCTGCAGAACCAAGACTGCAACTATCGAAAGATGCAGATGAAGATGATATCGGCCCAATCCAATACATAAGACTTATTGGGCCCTTGAGATACATTTGTCATACAAGGCCTGACTTAACATATAGTGTAGGTATGGTAAGTAGATTCATGCAGAAGCCAAAGGTATCACATGTAACAGCGGTGAAGAGGATACTAAGATATCTCAAAGGAACTCTCGACTATGGCATTTTGTTTCCTGTAGTTGATAAAGGAAAAGAATACAAGTTAGTGGGATACACTGATTCGAGTTGGTGTAGTGATACCGAAGATCAAAAATCAACAGCAGGATATGTGTTTATGTTAGGTTGTGCACTAATTTCTTGGAGTTTAAGAAAGGAATCAGTAGTGGCATTATCATCGTGCGAAACAGAATACATAGCTGCTTCTCTTTGTGCATGTCAAGCAACTTGGATGGTGAATTTGGTCGAAGAGATAACAGGAAAAGATCATGGAGCAATTACTATGAAGATCGACAGCATGTCAGCTATCAATCTGGCGAAGAACCCGATAGCACATGGTCGAAGCAAGCACATCGAAATGAGGTTCTACTATCTTCGAGAGCAGGTAACAGACGAGAAGATAAATTTGGAACACTGCAGAACTGAGAATCAGATTGTAGACATCATGAGGAAGGATGTGCAGGTCGAAGTATTTCGAAGACTAAGAGCTATGATGAATGTAGATAGCTTAGACACAATGAATTAGGTAGTGTGTTGAAAGTAATTCCTTGTGTCAAAGCAGTTTGCTCGACAGAGACAAGGGAGTATCGAAGTAGGTGTGTCGAAAATACTACAGATAGATTTGATTTGTTTTAGATTTAGATAGATTTGATTTAGTACCAAAATATGTATTTTGAACTTTTATAGTTTTGGGCTTTGTCTTAAGGAGCAAACTAACCTAAATCTATAAATAGAGGGAGTAACCCATATTTTTGTAATCAAGACAATCAAGTCAATTCATTGTAATCACAGAATTTGCAGTTGCAAGTGATTAATAAAGTTTTTCACAGTTTGTGGGCAGAGAGAAACTCTACAGAAAATAATTGTCTTCTTTATTTTCTTTTCTTTTCTCATAATTCATTGTCATTGTGTGGTGATATTGATAGAAATTCATCATAGATATTTGATGGATTTCTAATATTTTTTTATAAATTACAATCTAATTTATCCTAATTTATGATCGTGATTGATTGATAGTATAAAAAAAATTCAGTGCATCACTATTTTTTTCAATTATAAATCTAATGGATATAAAAATGTACGACAAAAACTAAAATATCAAGTATATCGAGCCATAACATGGTATTACTATAAAACATCGTAACATGGTATTACTATAAAACATAGATAGTGAGAAACACAATCATTGAATACATGATGTACTAAAACACCAATTCGTCAAAATATAGTCGAGGAAAACAATTATCAGAATGTGTGTGGATATTAAGTGTATGTTCAATTGAAAACAATTTAATATAGTAACTTCCACAATTGTATAAATTCAACCCCTAACATATACTTAGTTTATGAAGTCACGCGGATGAACCGATTAAACATTTATTTTCATTTCAAATCTAGTTGTTTTTTTTTCTAAAACCAAAAAAAAAACAAATTGAACCATAATAATTTCTTCTCACTCATTCTCATTAATTAAACCATCGTCAAAATAGAACTATCATCTAATTTTTTGTTCCTTTCTTTACTATTACTAGTCAATATCAACATCTAAAACCAAAAATAAGAAAAGAAACCAAACGAAGACCAAAGAAAAGTCATAATTGAATAAATTAAGACAAAAAGCCACCCATGTGACAAAAACAACACAAAAACCTTATGACAGTCAATCGACCACACAATGCGTGTCACAAACGTACTGTAACTCACGACTCATGTTACTGTGTAACTCTCTCCAATTATTACCAATCTATACACAACTAGATTAAACTCCATTTCATATTTAATTACAATTATTATTTCACTACTTGCGTTTCTTCTTCATATCTTTTTCTACATAGTACTAGCATACATTATTAGAATTTCAGACCAAAACCAAAGACCAATTCATCCTTTGACATTCCCACCAAACTTCCAATATCTGTTATATCTTCTTCATCTTCCACCAATCTTCTCTTAACTCTTAACATTAAGATGAAGACTCGTGCATCTACCAAAATCTCTGCTAAATGGATTCCAATTTTCTCTGTCTTTTCCTTCCTTATTGGCATGCTTATCACAAACAGGTTTTTTTATTTTTTTTTTAACTTTCTTAGCTCTTACCCATTATTTCTTTTTTTGTCTATCTTATGTTTCATTGAGGTATGAATGATTTTGGTTTGAAATTTGAATCATGGGGTGTGAGATTTCTATTTCAAAATTTGAACTTTTTATGATCTGGTTTTGAAGTTTTTTGGGTTTTTGATGGCAGGGTGTGGGAGCAACCTGAATCAAATGGTTTGATAATTTCTAAGCATCAGCGTGATCAACAAGAACTTCAATTGATCTCAGAAGATTGTTCTAACAAAAAGGTATGCTTGATGGTATATTCTCAGATTTCTCATTTTTGCATTTTTGGTAAAGTAAATAAACCCTACCACTTTTGGAATAACAGAAGCAGGAAAATCCTAAGGATGAAATGAATGAATTGTATAAAACCCATGAAGCTATTCAGTGAGTGCTAACTTGAATTGAATCTCTTTCCTTTTTGCAAATTGCAATTGAAGATTTTTTTTTTTTGTTTGAATAATTTGGTGTTTTGGTTTCTTGGATGTTAGGGCTCTAGATAAACAAGTTTCTATGTTGCAAATGGAATTAGCAGCTGCTAGGAGTTCTCGTGAAAAGAACTCAACTGTCTCGGCCACCGGTTCCAGGGAAGGTGCTTCCAAGAAGAAGAAGGCATTTGTAGTGATAGGTATAAACACAGCTTTCAGTAGCAGGAAGCGGCGTGATTCGGTTAGAGAAACTTGGATGCCTCAAGGTAAAATTGTCTTACCTCAATTTTTTTTTCTGTGAAGTTAGTTCTTGAGTTTTGCATCCCTATTTTTTAGGTATCTTGAGTTTAGTTATGATGGATTAATTACAGAAAAGTCATGTTTTTGTTCCCTTCGTTTTGATATAGGCGAACAACTTCTTCAATTGGAACGAGAGAAAGGAATCGTCATCAGATTCATGATTGGCCATAGGTAATATACTCTGTATAATATTGCCATTGTTGTCTCAGTGCATTATTCAAATTACCACGCGATGTAGTCATCTATATGGATTATACTTAATGACACTAATCGATTACGATATTTCCCTTTTTGTCTCAGTGCAACTTCCAACAGCATTCTAGATCGAGCTATTGATTCAGAAGAAGCTCAACACAAGGACTTCCTTCGCCTGGTAAGGCAGACTGTTATTTATTCTTACGGTTTTTGTGTGAGAAAAAATATGGATGATTTGGCAGGACATTAATATTTGGTTTACGCTATCTTACAGCAACATGTGGAAGGGTATCATGAGCTGTCTGCAAAGACAAAGACTTTCTTTTCTACTGCTGTTGCATTATGGGATGCTGATTTCTATGTCAAAGTGGATGATGATGTTCATGTCAATTTAGGTATATATATATGCTGTATTACGATTCTCGAGACTTCTTTCCTGTGTTTCCTTGCCGTTGTGTCCTTTAAATTTTTACCGCTTTTCTCTGTCCTATTTCCGCAAAAAATAACTTTGCTCTTCTTTGTTGCTCTTTAGGTGTCCTAGCCGCAACCCTTGCCCGTCATCGTACAAAACCGAGGGTCTACATTGGGTGCATGAAATCTGGACCTGTTCTATCTCGAAAGTATGTACACTGAACTCCGGATTATCTGGGCCCTATTTCCACCTTCAGGCACCTCATTCTGGCTTAATGTTAATCCATTTTTTGGCTTTGTTTCTATATATAGAGATGTCAAGTACCATGAACCTGAGTTTTGGAAGTTTGGAGAAGAGGGAAACAAATACTTCCGACACGCAACCGGACAGATATATGCAATCTCTAAGGATTTGGCCACTTACATTTCCATTAACCAGTATGTATATGCTTTCTCATACAGTACTTATTTTATGATTTGATTCAAGTTGGGAACTTTTTCTGAACAAATAACAACGTTACCGAATATGAAATCTCAGCTTGTGGATCAGACCTTGACAATAAGACCAGCAAGACTCTTTATGTATCTGAGATAGAAAAATATTCTTGTTATGATTGCAGGCCGATTTTACACAAATTTGCTAATGAAGACGTCTCACTTGGTTCATGGTTCATCGGTCTTGAAGTCGAGCATATTGATGACCGCAGTATGTGCTGTGGAACCCCTCCAGGTAATATAATCATGAAATACGGAACCAACAAACACTCTAAAAAACCGAGATGATTAGAACTTAAACTAAGTTTGTAAAAAATTGTAAACAATATGAATGTCTTATATGATTTGCAGACTGTGAGTGGAAGGCGCAAGCAGGTAACATATGCGTTGCATCGTTTGATTGGAGCTGCAGCGGAATCTGCAAATCAGTTGAGAAGATTAAATACGTACACTCGAAATGCGGTGAAGGAGATGGAGCTGTTTGGAGTGCTTTATTTTAGATATAATATCGAAAGGAGGATGGGTTTTTTTCATGGTCAAAAGACGAACCGATTGTTTAAATTGCAGCTGGAACATTTCGGATTTTAGAATGAAAATCATCTGCAGAAGATATAAACACGAAACATTTTTGTGAAAAGCTTAGAAGCTAGGTTGGTTGATCAAGATAAAAATCGGACGAGTATGAAGGATTTGAGTAATTGCTGTAGAGGTGGTATAGAATACATTTATCTAGGACTATTTTTAAGTTTATATTAATTTGTTTGTTCTTTTTGTTATACACTTCTGTGTTGTGTGAGACAGGTTTTTTGTTATTTGTAAGAAAATGCAGCAATGTTTTGATAGATTTGATAGTAGTAGTAAGTTAATTGTGATGCATTGAAATCTCAAATTTATTACATCTTTTTTACAGAGTGGTTACTACCATTATTTTTTTATTAATTAGTTTTGTGGTTATAAAATAAGCATACCAACTAAGATGATATAACCGGATAGAATCGAGTGGTTACTCCATCTTAGTTTACATAAAGAGGACAAAGATTAAAGTTTAACTCCAATTTTAATGTGTCAATTTTATGTTTTTAAAAACACTTTTGATTCTCTCAATCCTACTATCAAACTCACACAATGACTCAATTGTAGGAGTGTTCAGATCTAAATCAATCTAAATAAAAAATTGAAAATCAATCCAAAAAATCGAAAGTCGCAAAACACTAAAATTTATTGGATGTGTTTGGATGTTATTTTATGAAAAACGGTCGATTCGAAACGAATTTCGAATTAATTTTTCAAAACCGATCTAAACCAAACTAAACTGTACACATATATTGTACACATATATTTTTATACTTATTTACTTTTCATTAGTATGATATGTTATGTGAATTTATTATTAGATGATAATAATTTTTTAATAATATTTATTAGTTTGGTATAATTTATTTATTTTTACCATTTCAATTATAATCGATCACTCTTATTTTATAATATTAATTTTTAATATACTATATATTATATATTATATCAAATCTATAATTTATTAATAGTTTTATAATATTAATAAAAATTTATGATTTATTAGTAGTTTTATAATATTAATAAAAATATAATGTGTAATTTGGATATCCAAAAACTGATTTAAATTAAACCGCATAAAATTGAATCGGATCAAATTAAATTTTTTTAATATATCATCCAAAACCAAATCAAATCGCAGATAAATTTATCTTTGAATCAGATGAATTTTTACTTTAAAATCAATTTAACCGAACTGCAAACACTCTGCTCAAATATATCAAACAAAAGTTAAAGAAGTGCTTGTAACTTGTCAAATATGTATATCATGTGAAGGATAAGACGGTAAATTTAACTTATTTCTTCATTAACGTATATTATTGATTTAATAATAGATAAGTTTAATTGCTATCATTGATTGTGGGTGACTTACTATTCAAGTAATACTTTAAAAAAAACAAATATTTACATTTATACGTTAACATATATTTTTAAGTAGACCTAATATCATTAAAAAAAGCTCTTGATAATTTTGTCCTGTATTAGAAAACATATACATTAAGTGTTGTATGAAAAAACAGTTTTAATTTTCCATTAAAAAATGTTGCTGATAATTTTGTCCTGTATTAGAAAACATACGCATTAAGTATTGTATGAAAAAACATATACATACAAGTAAAACCGAATAATACTATGTTTTACATAAATTTATTAAAAAAATGTATTTTTTATTCAATCACTAATTAAAACCAATCACTGTTCTTTGGTCGATAATTTAGTAATATATATATATATATATATATATATATATATATATATATATATATATATATATATATATATATATATATATATATATATATATATATATATATATATATATATATATATATATATATATATATATATATATATATATATATATATATATATATATATATATATATATAGGTTAAATCGAATAATATCTCGTTTGACATAAATTTATAAAAAAAGAATTTTATTAAAATTTCAAAAATATTTTTTTATTAAAATTTCAAAAAATTATAGATATAGTTGGAGATATAGATATAGATAAAAATTAATTGCCAAATTACAACAGAAATTAAGCTACCGAATTATAAATAAGATGGAATCAACCATGACTAAGTTTATTCAAAACATCATAGCAGAGATGGGCTTTATTTACCATATATAGTACTAGTTGAACTTACTAGGCACGAAAACATCGAGTGCACTTGATTTTTAATACTTTTAATTTTGTTTTTACTTTTATTTTATTTATTAATAATTATTATTATCTCATTAAATAAATCTTTTG
This sequence comes from Vicia faba, assembly GCA_948472305.1. Classification (NCBI taxonomy): domain Eukaryota; kingdom Viridiplantae; phylum Streptophyta; class Magnoliopsida; order Fabales; family Fabaceae; genus Vicia; species Vicia faba. The sequence goes on from OX451737.1 coordinate 488,431,603, forward strand.
TAATTTATAAATAAAATATTTATTTGGATCAATAAATAATTACATCTTCTTTTGGGTGTTTATACTTGGATGGTAAGATGGCCAGTCGCCTGCCAGACCGGTCTGCATACCCGTTAAAAAATGATAGGTTGGATTGAAATATTATTCGGTGTTCATCAAAATTTGATCCATTAAAGACAGTTGTTTATCAAAGTCCGCCTCATCAAAATCCGCCGCTCGCTAAAATCTGTCGTACCTATTCGTTCAACTTGTTTCGCCTTAAATTTATCATTTTTTAATTAATTATAATAGATCTAATTTTTTATAGTTTTATTTTATATATTTATTGTGAATATATGTGATTTTTTTTAAAATAAATTTTGTTATAAAAATGTTTTATAAAAAATTATTTTGAAAAATAAGTGAAAAAACTAATTAAAATGTAATTTTTTTTTTAATATATTAAAAAAAAAGTAAACAAATCTATCATCTATTAGTCTGTCACCTTAACGGATCGAATAAAATTTTTATATTTATTTTTATTTGGCGTGTTTGTCTATTCCACTCTTTTAAGAGAGTTAAGATGGGACCGGCGACCTACCCAACTATATACATACCTACTATAAAGTAATTAAAGTAGTATATAATCTTATTTAATTTACAATAGTAGGTAATTCATCATGATAGACCAATAAATATAGTTTATTGTTCTGAACTGGGCCTGCTCTTAGCCCAAATCACAAGTAAGGCCCAATTTAAACCGTGCCTCGAGCTATGCTAGGAACCATATCCCCCGAGCATACCCAGTCACGGGCTGTAGAACTAATACGGCTGTGCCCGCCGCGGTCCGCGACGAGAGGCATCCCCGACCAAGGACATCCCAACTCGAGCCTTGCTCGAGCATCCTCCCCGTAGGGCAGACTCTCAGTCCCTCCGGATGCTTCGGAGTCTTTAGAGCTTCGGGAAGATCGCGTCTTCGTTCTTCCTTATTCTTCGCAGAACATCATCCAGGAAGGGGATCACGTGCAGGTCTCCACTACTCACGTAGAACCTGGCAGTCCCTTTGTTGGGCCAATTTTGGCCGGCCCAATAAAGGGACCTTGGCCCAGCGCTGGGGGCTATAAATACCCTTTATTCCATGAGGGTCAGGTATTCATTCTTTACACACCTATATACAATTCACCTGCTCATTTCGTCGCTTACTTTATCATCAGAGTATCTTACAGGTACCCCCCATCTCTCAGATCTAGTTCGAACCAGTTGTGGCGGTCCAACTCTGATCAGGTAAGATCAATGGCGCCGTCTGTGGGAAACTAAGCTTCCCCGTCTTATAAATTCACGAAGACAAAAGCTAAAACCATCCTCGACCTCCATGGCTGGCCAGATTCAGGATAACCAGAACGTTCGCGTCGTCGATGCTAACAACAACCTCGCCAACAAAAACGGTGGCCCCGACAACGCCGGCAACCCCGACCATAATACACTCCCCGGGGGCGCCATCCCCGGGCCTTCTAACTACCGGGATGGAGCCACGACTTCGTCTTCATCAGTCCCTCTTCGACTCAAAGAAGATAATCCGGTTCCCCCGAACCATCTAGTCGCTCAATTCCATGAAGTTCCTGTCCCCGCCCGGGCAGACGCCACGACCAGGGCACTGTTCGCGGCAATCAACCAGACCAACTACCTCATCTTTTCCCAAGGGGAAAGACTGAGAGCACTAGAGGAGGACCGAAGGCCCCCTATGAGACACAAGAGGCCTCAATCTCCACCTCCTCGAAGAATGGAGGAATGTCCCCGATCTCCCCCGCGGAGACAAGATCAGGGCATCTCCCGAAGCCCGTCGCCCCGACCACAAGGGCGGCGACCCGCCCTTGAGAGAGAGCCAATCGTCGAAGCCGGAAGGCGCGACCACGGCCCTTCACGGCAAGAACGAAGGCATCCCGGAGACAGACACAGAGGAACATGTCAACGGACACATCGCTCGAGGAACGTCCAGCACGACCAGGGCCATTGTGACCGACAATACATTAGGTCCCCGTCCCTCTCCCCGGAGCGAAGTGATGAGGACGACCCCCGCGGTCCCCTATCACAAGTTATCATGGAGGCGCCCATTCTCCCGAGTATGGAGAAGCCTCCACACCTGAAAGAATATGATGGAGTCACCGACCCGGTTGATCACATAGACGGGTTCGAAGCTATGCTGCACTACCATAACGTCGAGGGACCAATCAAATGCCGGTTGTTCCCCACGACCCTCAGGAAAGTGGCCATGGATTGGTACAAGGGTCTCTCCCCGGGGTCAATCACCTCATGGCAAAACTTGAAAAACCAATTCATAAGCTCGTTCACTGCGTCGCGGCAACATCCAAAGACCGAAGTGGTGCTCGAGGCCATCATCCAGAGGCAGGATGAGACCTTGAGAGAATTCATCAACCACTTCAACCGCGAAGCCATCCAGGTCCCCTGCGTGGACCACATGAAGAGATACCTGCTAGAGAGGCCTCCTCCCCAGCACAGAGTTCAGGAAAGCAGTGGGTATCGAACCACTCCGAACGTTTGATGCTCTCCTCGAGAAAGCAGGGCCTACATGGACTACGAGGAAAGGGAAGCAGCCAACAGAGCCCGTGACCCCAGAACTCACGGATCCAGCAGCAACCCGCGCTAAGAGGCAATCCCTCCTTGACGAACCGGGGAAAAAAGGAAAGACGATAAACCCCAGGACGTCCGAGAACAGAGGGGGCTTTCAGGGCGTTTCATAGAGTACACTCCGCTCACAACTTCCCACGAGCTCATCTTGGCGGAGTGTGCCAGTGCAGATTTCAAAGATGGCAGCGTCAAGTGCCCCCGACCAGCTCCTGCCAAGCCCGGGGTGGACAGGAGCAAATATTTTCAGTACCATAGGAGTCATAACCATCTAACTCAAGACTGCGTCCACCTCAAGGACGCCATCGAGACCCTCATAAAAGGGGGGAGACTCGCCCAGTATCGGCGAAACGACGCTCCTCGTCGTGACGCCCGTGAGACAAGAGAAACAGAAGAGGATGCCCGACCATCTGACGAGTCGGTCCCCATCCAAACCGCCTTCTCCGTCACCAGACTTGAGGACTTCTACGTCCCCGAACACATGCAAGAACCGTTGTCGATGCACAGCAGGTGGGAGAACTTTCCCTCTGCCATGGTCATGAATGGTGGAGGGTTAAACGACCTAACCATAAATTCAGCCAAGAGGAAGCTGGACGAATTGGTCGACATGGCACCTCTTCAGACGGTAACCTTTGAAAAGGTAAAGGGTAGGTCGTAACCTATCACCTTTTATCTCGAAGAGCTCCCCAGAGAACCCCCCAACGCGGTCATTCCTCTGCTGATAAGAGCGAGAATGGCAAACTTTGACGTACATCGCGTCCTCGTCGATGAAGGGAGTTCCATCGACGTAATGTACAACCAACTATTCTGAACCCTGCAGCTCGACGACTCACACCTCTCACCTTACGTGGGGTCGGACCTGCAGGGATTTAACGGCTCGACTTCCAAACCTTGGGGATACGTCGAGCTCATGGTCACGTTCGGTGAAGATATGACAACAAGGCAGGTCAAGGTGAATTTCCTCGTCATTGATTTCACTTCCCTCTACAATTGCATTCTGGGAAGGCCGATGTTGGTGGAGCTGACCGCAGTACCCTCTAGCGTCCACCTGAAGATGAAGTTTTACACCAAGAGGGCACGGGTTGCCACCATCCAAGGGGACCTAGCAGCTGCCCAAAGGTGTTTTAATGCGGCATCCAAGGGACGCGATACGGTCGACACCAGTACCAAGCCCGCCAAGAGAGCTGCAACGATGCGACCAGAACTTCAAAGGACAAAGCTCGTCAAGGAAGAAGAGCAGAAATCCCCTCCATAGGTCGACTCAATATCCCTGGACACCCGCTTTGACCAGGATGAGCCTCATAGCAGCGAGAAAGTCCCTCTCCGACCAATTCCGGACGGGGACTTCGAACTCGTCCCTCTCGGCGAGGACACAAGCAAAGGAGTGAAGATCGGCACCGTCCTCCCCGACTTGGCAAGGAAGCAAATCAAAGCCTGCTTGCGCGAGAATGTGGACCTATTCGCGTGCAGCGCCACAGAAATGCTCGGACTCGACCCCGAGGTCACCTGTCACCGTCTCGCCATAGATCCAGCCGCTAGGGTAGTAGTACAACATAGACGTAGGAAGTCTCCGGAGAAAATGGAGGTTGCTGAAAAAGCTGTAAAAGACCTCCTAGAGGCAAATTTCATCTCCGAAGCTCGGTATTTAACCTAGCTGTCAAATGTTGTACTTGTCAAGAAAAATAATGGAAAGTGGAGAATGTGTGTTGATTATACTGATCTCAATCGGGCATGCCTGAAAGATGCTTTTCCTTTACCCAACATAGATATGTTGGTCGATAACTCGGCCGATTATAAAATACTATCATTTATGGATGCCTATTCGGGCTATAACCAAATCCCAATGGCCGTAAGCGACAAGTATTGGACTGCTTTCATGACCAGCTCAGGCAACTATTACTACAACGTAATGCCCTTTGGTCTAAAAAACGCAGGAGCAACATACCAACGAATGATGAACAAATTATTCCACAACCAAATCGGGGACATGCTCGAGGTGTATATGGATGACATGATCGTCAAATTCCGAGCAGACACCGACCATGTCGCTCACCTCAAAGAAGTCTTTGCTCAAGCAAGGAAATGCAAGATGAGATTTAACCCCGAGAAGTGCACGTTCGGGGTCAAGGCGGGAAAATTTCTCGGCTTCTACCTGACGAAACGAGGAATCAAAGCCAACCTCGACAAATGTAGAGCTTTCTCCGACCTCCCCACACCCACATCAAAGAAATCCATACAAGTCATGAACGGCATGCTCACCTCGTTATCCCGCTTCGTCGCGAGAACCGCTCAGCACGCCCTCCCCTTCTTCAAGCTCATTCACAAAGAAGCAGCCTTCGAATGGACTGAGGAATGTGACAAGGCGTTGCTCCATCTCAAACAAAGCATATCTCAACCGCCCGTATTATCACGACCCGTCGATAGGGAACCTTTGTTCTTGTACCTGGCCGTCTCGATCGAAGCCGTCAGCACAACCCTCATTCGCAAGACGTCCGACGGACAAAAACCCGTCTATTTCACGAGTAAAGCACTGCAAGGTCCCGAGGTCAGATACCAACAGATAGAGAAATTAGCTCTAGCCCTTGTCAATGCGGCGAGGAGACTCAGATACTATTTCCTCGCGCACACGATCATAGTATGAACTGACCAGCCAGTAAAACAGCTCTTAGGTCGACCGGACATGGTAGGTCGAATGTTGAAGTGGGCCTTGGAACTTTCTGAGTTCGACATTCAGTACGAGAGCAGGAAAGCCCTAAAAGCACAAGCTTTGGCCGATTTCGTCGCATAAATGACTGCTCACAACCTACCGCAGGGAAAGAGCACAAGTGGATCATCTTTGTCGACGGAGCGTCCAGCCCATCCGGAAGCGGCACGGGGATCCTCTTAGAGAACGAGGAAGGTGTGGTGATCGAGCACTCTCTCACCCTCTCTTTCCTAACTTCAAACAACCAAGCGGAATACGAGGCCCTGCTCGCAGGACTAAGACTAGCTGAGGACCTTGGTGCCCGTGAAGTACAAATTTTCACCGACTCCTAACTCGTCGCTTCCCAAGTCCAAGGAGGCTATCAGGCTAAAAATAACAGCCTCATCGAATACCTGAACTTAGTCAAAGAGTACATGAAGAAGTTCGACCGAGCAGAGATATCGCACGTCCTGCACGAGCAAAACACAAGGGCCGATATACTGTCGAAGCTCGCAAGCACGAGAAAGAAGGGCGGAAACAAATTCGTCATACAAGAATCTCTATCCCGCCCGAGCATCGAAAAAACCTTGATCCCGCTCTAGGTGAACGCCATCGGAGACAGTTCGTGTTGGATGACCCTGGTGTTCAACTTCTTGACAAAAGGCAAACTCCCTCCAGACCGAACAGAGCCAGCCGCGACCAAACGACGGGCATGCTCCTAGTTAGGGATAAGAAAGCTGGGGCATCCCGCTGACTGTGATCTCGAAAATAGGAACAGTCAGGTAAAAGTTAGGGATAACAAATCAAAAGAAAGAGGTCATTACAAATCCTCAACAACATGAAAAATGTCGCAAAAGAAAAAGGAGATGATGATTGTGTCCCAATTAATTCAATTGGTGAACCATCACCCAAGAGTCGTTCCAAACTCAAATAGAGTGCGACGCACAATTAACTGAGTCTAGGATTGAAGAATATCACGAAGAGCGGGTGGGTACAAATATACTTTGAGCCTTTATCCTTTGTTTCTTAAACCGTGAACCAAGCCACGTTACAACCCTTCAAAAGTCCTAATTGAAGCACGAGTTAGTTCGAAAGCATACTGTTACAAAAGGTATCCTGACTCCTGTAAGGCTTTGCTCTAAATCTTGTGTTGATTTGTCTTATAAAAAGTTTTCTGCTAAAAAACGCATTTTTCAAAACTTCGAAGACAGACATAAACTTTGCATTGCTTGAATATCACTGTTTGCATTTGGCTATTTGTTTGACAGCGGAGAAATTCACACAATGAATATCTGATGAACGAAAGATCTCTCAGTGAGCAAAATCAATTCAAAAAAGGATGACACTTCCGTCGCAAAAATCTCCTATCAACAAGGGGCATGACATGTCACTATCCAGCACACCTGGAGCAGTCCGATCAAGGTTTTAACCGATCTTTCAAAGTTCAGTTAACCTGGGGCAGTCCAGTCAAGATTTCAAGAAATCTCTCAGTTTGCAGAGTAACCTGATTCAAGACTCCTCCATCATCACTTGGGGCATTCGAATGTCAAAAGTGTCCAACAATTCCTTCATCACCTGCTGGAAGTTACAACCACCAACGAATAACGGACAATTAAAGCTCCTAAAAATCTGACACTCAAAAATGAAGCCTTTCATCCTTAAAACCTCAGAAGATTGGTATACTCCCAGTTTCTGACCGTTAACAGCATGAAGATTCTCATCACTTCAGAAGATTGGTATACTCCCAATTTCTGACCCTTAACAAAATCAAGATCTAGAGATAGTTCAGATGTGACCCAGAGATGGCGACATTCCGTAACTTATTCCAGATTTCATTCTAGAGATAGTTCAGATGTGACCCAGACTTGGCGATATTTCGTAACTTATTCTAGATTTCCTTCTATAGATAGTTCATATGTGACCCAGAGATGGCGACTTTTCGTAACTTATTCCAGATTTGCTTCTAGAGATAGTTCAGATGTGACCCAGAGATGGCGACATTCCGTAACTTATTCCAGATTTCATTCTAGAGATAGTTCAGATGTGACCCAGACTTGGCGACATTCCGTAACTTATTCCAGATTTCCTTCTAGAGATAGTTCAGATGTGATCCAGAGATGGCGACATTCCATAACTTATTCTAGATTTGCTTCTAGAGATAGTTCAAATGTGACCCAGAGATGGCGACATTCTGTAACTTATTCCAGATTTGCTTCTAGAGATAGTTCAGATGTGACCCAGATTTGGCGACATTCTGTAACTTATTCCAGATTCACTTCTAGAGATAGTTTCAGATGTGACCCAGAGATGGCGACATTCCATAACTTATTCCAGATTTGCTTCTAGAGATAGTTCAGATGTGACCCAGATTTGGCGACATTCTATAACTTACTCCAGATTCCCTTCTAGAGATAGTTTCAGATGTGACCCAGAGATGGCGACATTCCGTAACTTATTCCAGATTTGCTTCTAGAGATAGTTCAGATGTGACCCAGAGATGGCGACATTCCGTAACTTATTCCAGATTTGCTTCTAGAGATAGTTCAGATGTGACCCAGATTTGGCGACATTCCGTAACTTATTCCAGATTCCCTTCTAGAGATAGTTTCAGATGTGACCCAGGTTTGGCGATATTCCGTAACTTATTCCAGATTTCCTTCTAGAGATAGTTTCAGATGTGACCCAGAGATGGCGACATTCCGATACTTATCCCAGATCAATACCTTCAGCAACCAGAAGATTCTTGCAATCCCCAGCGAAGCTAAAACTTCCAACTATCAACCCCCAAGCAGAATGAAGACTCTCATTCTCAGTTCCTCACAGAATATTCGAATATTCTCCAGTGAAGATCCCCTCAAGACAGGAATCCTCAGTAGATTGGCATACAACCCAAACTCCGGATTCCCCAACAATGGTCCCAGGACTTCTCATTTTCAACGATCAAAGGATTCTTTCAATCCCCTGCAGCAGTCAAGGAATTACTTTCCCCGGCAGCAGTCAAGATTCTCTTATCTCCAGCCATCCAGGATTTATCTATCCTCAGCAAGACAGCTCATCAGCTTACATGCACATTCATCATATTCATATCATAAACATTGATATAACATACATCGCATCATGCATCATGACATTGCATACAACTAATTCTTTACCTTTTCAGGAAAGATCAGTTAACAGACAAAGATCATCATCTTCCGAGATTCTTTCTAGAAATAGTTCAGATGTGACCCAGACATGGCGACATTCTGATACTTATTCCAGATCCACCCAGAGATAGTTCAGATGTGACCCAGACATGGCGACATTCTGATACTTATTCCAAATTCATCCAGATGTAGTTTTACACGGACTCATCATCAGGAAACCCTACACCGGTTCCTTCTCCACTTCTCAACTTCTGAAAACAGTTTACGGATTCTTCCCAACAACGGATGTTAATCTATCGCTTGTTCAGACTCAACTTTTGAAAACAGTTTACGGACGCTTCCCAATAACGGATGCTGCTCTATTGCGTATTCAACTTCAACTCCTGAAAACAGTTTACGGATTCTCCAAACATGGATGTCAATCTATTGCTTATTCAGACCCCTAGTTCAGAGATGTTCCAAAACATGGATACCTTTCTGATACTCGTCCACTCACCAACGACATACAGTTCAACAATCACTTCCAGATGGCATCTCTAAGCCCATCCCCCGACAAGATTCTGTCACATTTCCAGATGGCATCTTTAAGCCCATCCTCCTACCAGCAACTTCCAGATGGCATCTCTAAGCCCATCCCCCGACAAGATTCTGTCACATTTCCAGATGGCATCTTTAAGCCCATTCTTCTACCAGCAACTTCCAGATGGCATCTCTAAGCCCATCACCAAATGGCATCTTTAAGCCCATTCCCTCTACCATCACATCACCGAGTGCAAAATTTTTGGGCACTCTAGTGTCCAATCTCCTTTTACCCTCGAGTCGTGAAAGGCAAACTTGCCAATCTAACTCTTCAGGTTCAAGAAGATTGAACAGGGGCAACTGTTGTACCCCAAAATTTGCCCTCCTATTTTTCCACAAGAAATCACAGCTTTGGGCTTTTCCTGATTTTTTAGATTGGCTCAAGAATCAGTCAAACAGAATTTTTCTTGTCAGTCTAGCCAAATTAAGGTTTTCATGGACTCTGGAACAGTTCAAGCAGATTGCTAGGGTTTTGGTTGAGTTTGGCTCAGGGTTTGATCAGGCAGGCGCTTCTATGAAAATTAAAACAAGAATCAGGGTTTTGTGTGCGCATTCTCATAAAGAATTAATTATGCAGTTCTTTTCAAATTTACTCTGAGATTTGAATTAAGGCATTTGGATTGAGAGTTTGCAGTGTTTGATTTAATCAGTAAAAGGAAAAACATGTGGACGTTTGTTTGATTGACTGTGCAATGTTTTGGATTATTCGGAACGTCGGACGTTTATTAATTATTTATTTTTCTAAGTCAAAATAATTGGATTTACTTCCAGTTGTTTTAATTTAAGAAACTCAAATAATTAAATAAACAATTGAAGAGAAATAAAAGAGAATTAACTGATCAAAAAAGGATTTTTTTATTCATCTTTAATTGTTTTGTTACAAATTATTATTTGAACAACTGTAAATTTATTTACATCTTTGTTTACAATGATAATGTTACAAATAATTGAAATGAAATAAAATTGCATCCTAAGTTTTCTAAATCTTCATCTTCTACCGACGCTCCCCATTGCTCAATTATTTTTTACTTGCAAAAAGAAGAAAAGAAGTCAAAAGCAGATAAAATAAAAGAGCAGACAGTAATTTAAAGACTCATCATTAAAAGTGACTGGCCGGAATCAGTTGATCACCCTCTCTGCCAATCACAAGAAATACTCTTGGTTCACAAAGAGGGATAGAAATATGTTTTGCAAATTTAAAAAATGCATAAAGCTGCATAGTTCATAATTCCAAATTGTCAACCAAAGTTTTCAAACTGAATAGCCAAGTACAAAGGCAAACTAAACTGTCCAGAATTGCCAAACAAACTACAAAGTCACAATTTCAAACTAAGCCAAAGCTGTCAAAAGTTGTCCAAGAGATATAGAAAGATATCAAGCTATCCACAAGTACAAAAAGTTGTCAACAATGTGCAGGAAATATGGAAAGTATGCAGAGAAAGACCACATTGCAAGCAAGATATTCACATCATTTTCCAGCCTGTCACTTTTTCAGAAAGTACAATAGTAAGCAATAAACAATGCTTTTCTGTTGGAGAGAGAGAAGAGAGAAGAGAAAAAAGGCTTACAGGCTTAGGCTTGAAGAAAAAGATATAAAACAAACATACCACAACACAGTACAAGGGAGGCAGAGATAACAAAAAGCCAAAAGACCACAAAACTGTATCAACAAAAACATATAGGCCTGCCTCAAATTTGCTTAAAGCCAAAGCCAAACCTGTTTCAAGCTTTTCAAATCCAAGCATATAAACCTGTGACCTCAAACCAAAAAGCCCTGCAACCTGTTTCAAAGACAAAAGCCAAAGCCATCAAATGGCCACAGACCAGTCAAACTGTTAGCCTCTAAAACCAAACAAAAACCCTCCAAGACCTGTATTCCCAAACAAACCAGAACCAGCGAAGCCATAACCTGTTTCAACTCAAAAGTCTTGCAAACCTGCTTCAAACACCAGCATATCAAACACAAGTCACAACCTGTCAAGCCTCTAAACAACAAGCCTTTCAAGACAAACCTTGAAGCCTTTCGAAACCCAACAAAAACAACTCAGCTTCAAACCAACAAAGCCCTCAGAGCTAGGCTCATCACAGGGTCTAAACATCAACAAAAGCAATATTCAAAACCAACGTTTCAACTAGCATATCCAATAACATCATCAGATAATCATCTCAGAAAAGAGCAAGCAAGCGTCCAAAGAAGAAGAAGAGGAAAAGAAGTTTACAGAAGCAAGGGCCCTAAGGTTTTTTAGATTGCAAAACATTCATCATAAAAACCATAAAAGCAAAGATAAAGGTACCAGGTTTCCACAGAGCAAGCTCAACATCGCGCTCCTCCACCCTTGGCCGCCTAGGACGCCACCGTCCACCTCTTCTCCTCTCCAAAGGTTTATTTCTTTCTCCCTTTTCTTTCATACCTCATACCAACAATGATAACATAAAAAAGAATAAGAATTTATCAAGGTTAAAAAGAAAAGCATGCAAAGCATAAAACATACAGAACCAAGAAACCAAACCTTGTAGCCACCGCCTGCGTGATCTTGGAGAGGAGGAGGTAGATGCGGCGTTTGGTGGCCATAGACGGTAAGCTTTGTTCAGAAGCTTGGCATGAGAAGATGAAGACGAAGCAAAGCGAGGAACGGCGCCTCTGTAACTTAAGCTCTGTAACCCTAAAATCCAAAATGAAACAAGAAATGAAACCCTACAACAAAAGCGTGTGAAACCGGTTGGGCCTTGCCCCATACAAAAACGTTTAAGCCCATTTGTTTTTCTGGCACTATACCCCCAAACCTGGCGTGCACCCCCTTTCCTAATCCATCTTCATTTCGTTTTGGGCCCAGCTTCCCCCTTGGGCCCATATAGATTTTCTTTTTTATTTATTTATTAACCAACACTTTTTTTTTATAACTTAATTATTTTCTTTGTCAAATAAATAATACATTAATAATAAATTTATTTTAACAATGTTTTTATTATACTTATTTTAATAATATTTTTATTATACTTAAAAATACATAAATATTAGATTGTATCAAGATTAAACACTTTCTTTTTTGTCTTTTATTAAAACCTTTTTTTAATTTAAACTTTGTACATAAAAATACTAACTAAAATACATTAATATTAATACATAAAAAATAGAATCTCTTAAAGCATTTTCTTTTGTTTTATTAAAACTTTTGTTTATACATAATTAACAAAAACACATAAAAATAATAAATAACAATACTTAATAAAATGCTTAAATTTACATTAAGTTAACATACTTTTCCCACTTGTAAATAATCATATACACTTACACAAATACTTTTCATACATTACTTTTATTTCTCTTTTATTCTTATGCATTGATACATTTTTACATTGCAATTGATTCGATTTGGTTGTAAATATATTTGGACACTACTCTCCTAATAAGTCTCATCCCAATTTGTAAATATTTGTACCCCCATTCCCGGATACTTATTTGTAATAGCATAGACTTTAAATTCCCGCAATTTATCGCTTTCAAATATACCATGGTTAGACCTAGGGTTTGTATGTAAATAAAATCAACCGCTAGATAACCTAATACAAAGATAAATGCATGACAATCAATACACAATTCACACTTGCACCCCTAGGGTAATCCCGCTTGTTGCCTTCCAAAATGGGCCATGCTTGCACGTTGAGTTTCTTTGGCAAAACAAAATAAATCAAATGATCATAGTCCCTCGATGACGCTTTTGAAAGTTGCCTAAACGAAATGATCATAGTCCCTTCAAGCAAATTGCCAAAGACACTTGGCACCATTGCATTCATGGTCTATACGATGACCCGCGCCTGTCCCGTTAACATCCTAACGCAAGATTGTCCACCAAATACAATGGTGGAACAATACTGTTAAAAGGGTTAAAACATGAGAAAAATCTTTGAGTAAATTTAGGGGTAGACAACTCTTAGTTACTTGATCAAAACTTGCAAAACACACTTGCCTACTTTTCAAAACCCACTCCACAACACACTTTCAAAACAACTTTCAAAAACATTGAAATATCTTTTCGAAAAGACACACACCTTTGTAAAACATTCGATTAAAGAATTATTACAACGGTTGCCTAGACAAGGCATCTTTTTCAAAACATTTTCAAACACACACACACACACAACCATTTCAAGCAATTGAAAATCAAGGCAAGTGATCTAAAATAAGTAACTAAGAGCCCATGGATAACCATGGATGAAAAGGGTGCTAATACCTTCCCTTTTCATAATCTACCCTGTTGTACCCCAAAATTTTCCCTCCCATAATCTTCAAAGTTTTGCCAAACATCACCTCAAATGGTACAAAGTCTACTCAAGGGTTACACAGTCAACCATTCTCCTAAGCCAGTCAAATTTGGGTTTTGGTTCTTACAAGAAAGTTGAGGGTTTCAATGGCTCAATCAAGTCACATATGCCCATATACATTATCAAGCACCTACATGTCAAGTTTCAAGGCTCACAAGGTCAAGTTGCACAGTAAAAAAAAAACCCTAATTGCTCCACAGTCAACTGTAGGGGCAAAATGGTCATTTGGCAGTCAAAAGTCAAAATTTTTGGTCAACATCTTATTTTGAAGCTACAATCATCATTTGGTCAAGTCTTGACCATGATTTCACAAGAATGGCTCAAAAATCATCAAGGTGTCAAAAGTTTCAATTTTTGGACAGTTGAAAAGTCAACTGTAACTTGACCAAGACATAACTTTTTCATGGTTCATCAGAAAAATCCCATCCAATGCTCATCTTGAAGGGGAGGACATTTCCTACAACTCATCTTCACATTCCAAGTCCAAGAAATGCTCTCACAAAAAGTTATCAATTTCAACATTATAGGTCATTTTCAAAAGTCAACAAAAAGGCACTTTAAGTCAAAGACCATAACTTGAGATTGGTAAATAAAAATGACATGGGACAAAAGACATTGGTTAGAGGACTTCAAGACCTTTCCAAAATGTCCAAGAACATGTTCATAGCTTCAAAATTGAGCAAGATATGCATTGGAGAAGTTGGGAAATTTTTGTGAAATGGCCAAAGTCAATTATCCTTGAAACTTCATTTTTGACAAAAGGGGCCCACTTTTTCCACTTGATTCAGCTTGGCCATTCCTCCCACGTGTCCCACAATTTATTTCAAGATTAAAAATTATTTTTTCCATTTTTATTTAATTTTATTTGATTTAATTCATTTTAAATCTTTAAAATTCAAATAAAAATCAAGAAAATTAATGGAGGGATATATTTTGTGTTGAATAGCTTTGATATACCATCATTCACCTTCCAAATTCGTGAAAGGCCTATTCCAAGCAAGAAATTCAAAATTTGACAAGAATGGTAAGTTGCTTTAATGGAGGTTATGGCAAAATCTCAAGCATAAGTGCAAAGGCTTAATGTCCATTATTTGGATTGATACACATTACAAAACAGGTGTGCAAGCATTCCTTACAGAATTCACGACCTAGAGCATTCTAAAACAGCATAAGCAATTTCCAATTTTCAAGAGAAAAATCACAAACTGAAAACCTAGTTGCAGTACAATTCAAGCTTCCATTTTGATTCAAATACACTTCTTGCATCACCAGCAACCTTTTGCAATCAGAATTAAGCGCAAAACCTCAAAGAATCGCTCATCACGCCCCCCACGGTTTGTCCATCATTTGAAAATCGAAACTCCATTTTTCGCCTCTTTAATTCATTTTGATCATGGTTATGCACTGCTGACATTGTTACAAAGCTTTCTGTGTACTTTAATTTGATTATAAGGCTGTAAAACGCAAAGTGCCATTGACAATTTCTAGGTTTTTCAGAGCTTCGAATTAGGGGTTTTTACATACTATAAAATTGAACCTCAAAACAGGCATGGTCAAACTCAGAAGCTCAAGACGAATAGGATGAACATATCACGCCCAATTTATGCTTCATGAGCGTCTAATCGCTATTTTCATAATGCCTGTATTTTGTGGGGGCTTAAAACCCCCGCTATATGTTTTATGTTTACAGAAAAAGCTTGAAGACGATGGTGTGGCAAGCAGGAAGTGGTCCGTTCGAATTCGCGCGCGCGTTTCAGCACATGGGGCACTTATGTCATATATTCTTTTGTTCATATTATATTTACAAAGAAATGCGTTTGGTTCAGTGGCTGGGCATATGTTTGGTAATCTCTGGGACCTGGGTTCGATTCCCAGGTCCCCCATAATTCCAATATCATTTTTCCTAATGCTTTCCTGTGCAGTTTCCAAAATGTTGAACACCATGCACCTCACCCATCCAACAAGCCAAGTGTCATTGGAGGCAGATCTAAAGGACAAAAAGCGTAGAACACCATACTCTGGAGTCAAGCATGCTGCAGGCAACCAAGGGAAGTCAAACGTGGCTTGCTCAAATGGGCCAGAATTCCAATCACACTCTCCTATTTGGCCCACACCCCCTTCCATGGGTTTATTCTTTTCCTTTCATTTTTTATTTTCCAATTTAATTCCTAACCTTTTTTTATTTTATTTCTTATTAACATAATTAACCAATTAACATATTTTCATAAAAAAATCAAAAAAGAATTAACATCATTATTATTATTATTATTTTTTAAATAAACAATAATTGAATTAGTTTAATTAGGCAATTTCAATTTCTTTTCTTAATGATTAAAATAGATCTAGAATTAGGAAAAATTAACTTTTAGTTTTATTTCTTTTTTTAATTTATTTTATTTCATAAAAAAAAACATAAAAAACAAAAAAATATTTTCTCTTAATTAAATTAATTAATTAGTCATTAGTTAGTTTTAATTTAATTTTAATTACAAAAAGACAAAAAAAAATCAATTTCTTTTCTTAAAAGGGTTAAAACCCTTAGAACATTCTCGATTCTTTCTTTCGCGCGTATTTTAATTTTAATTCTTTATTTTGATTATTTTTGTAACTGCCTCAGGATGTAATAGTAATTAGGTTTACTGCTTTTATTTACTTTCCGCACTTTTATCAAAAAACGGGTCTTTGTATTTTGGCGATGTATAGACCCGCGCCTTGTAATAGCGTAGCTTTTATATTTCCGTCTTTTAATTTTCCGCACTCCTAACTACTAAACTTGCATGAAAGAATGTATGGTAATTAAAAATAACTCGTAGCTCACAATGCCATGATCAAAGATAAATATTAACATGAAAATAACACACAATACACACACCACTTCTAGGGTACGCCTCACTCGTTGCCTTCGAAATGTAGTCATCAAGTATAGGGTGTCTTAGAGGTCGCCCTTCTGTCCAAAAGATCCAGTTGCCTCGAAACGGTTGCCTCGGATACAAAGGATCTAGGATATTAGGGTTACTTCTAAGGTGTCCTACCATTGCTTCGGTGACCACACATGTCCCTCATAATCGAATTGACCCGAACACCTCCAACGGTGGTGCTACCTACCTCTCAATGGTGGGATGGCACTACCTAAAGGACACTTACACAGCTTAATTCCTTAGGGTAGGTAGATGACTCATGGGTACTTGCTCTTTTCAAAAACAAAAAAAATACTTTTCACACCTTACACTTTCAAAAGCTTTCAAAACAAATTTTTCAAACACTCTTGAGGACAGATACAAGAGTTATTCAGAAATCTTTCAAAGAAACTTTTTTCAAACCCACTCACATTTTAAAAGCAAACATCATTTCGAAAACATAAGAGCAAGTATCTAAGAGCCCGTGGATAACCACGGATAGAAAGGGTGCTAACACCTTCCCTTTCTATAAATCTACCTCCCGAACCGAGAAACGTTCTCATAAGGAATTTTGCTGTGCTTTTGTCCTGTCCATGTTGGAGAAAATAAAAGACGGTGGCGACTCTTGCTTCCGCGACATTTCGAGAACCAGCTAAAAACAGTCAGTTCTATTTCCACCGATCACAGAACTGGAGACTCTGCTGGGGATAGTAAAAGTGAGGTGTACCTTAGGATAGATCATACTTATGTTTTCAATTGCCTGATTTGTGTGCTTTAATATTGTGGGCCTGTCTTGGGAGTTCTATAGATCCTAACCCGGATCTAGGGGATACCTTCTTAGAAAGTAGCAACAAGACTGTGAGGGAACTGTGCGGGGTATACCGACATGGTTGAAGCAGTCTGCTACGTTGATGTGGCACTTTTATGAGTACCGGTAACCCTTGAGTCAAGTCAAGGAGAGTACGGGGCCGCCGCGTGGTGTCGTGAAGCATCAACTGACCTTAGGAACCTTAATTGAACCATCCTGGCCTCTTTAGGGGTAGTGAGATAACTGACTTTGGTGCAGTCTGAAGTTGGTTGATACTCAATACTACACTCATTGAGGGTTGTTTTCTTGGAACATTTTGATCGCCATTTCAGTGGCTAAATCGAAACAATGAACACAGAAAACAACCCAATGATATTGAGCTCCTTAGAACCCGGTTACTTTGATATGACAGGTTTGAGCCCACCAACTTCAAGAGGGTAGTACCCCAAACTTCATGCTGGCCTAAACTCTAAGGGCTGTGGTGTGACTTGTGTGCCTTATCATGTTTGCTTTTGTGAATACTTGTGGTGTGTTTTATCATAGCATCATAACATCATACAGCATCATATGCATCCACTAACCACTTCAGGGGTTCGAATCTTCATCTTTGTTCTTGTTTTGTAGGACATGGAAACTATCCGCAGAAAGACAATTCAGGTCAACCTTGTAAGGGTCCCTCCTCAGCTTAAGGAACTTACATCCAGGATTCCCGAGAACTCTTTATTCAGTGAAAGGCATGGTAGACTCATCAGCTTGGTCAATACCAACATTGAAGAGGACATGGTGAAAGTGCTGTTCCAATTCTTTGACCCTCTGCACCACTGTTTTACTTTCCCGGATTATCAACTGGTGCCTACTTTGGAAGAGTTTTCCCAGCTTCTGAAGATTCCTATCCTTAGTCAACTACCTTACAACGGTACAGAAAAGGAGCCAAAACTTGAAGAGGTTGCTAAAGCATTATGCCTACAACCATCTGACATTAAGGGACATTGGGAAGTTAGAAGTGGTATCAAAGGGTTCTTGGCAAAGTTTCTGTTTGAGAAAGCACAAGAATGTTGGAATTCCCTTGACCTACAAGCATTTGAAGAAGTTGTAGCCCTCCTTGTCTATGGGTTGGTGCTGTTCCCTAAGCCAGATCAGCTTATAGATATCAATGCTGTCAAGATCTTCATGTCCAGGAATCCTATACCTACGTTGCTTGGGGACATCCTTCACTCATGTTACACTCGAACCATGAGAAAAAGAGGTGTTCTTATGTGCTGCACTCCTCTCCTGGGAAGGTGGTTTATTTCGCACCTTCCACAATCAGTTTTGAAGAATGAGCGGGGTTTGAGATGGTCACAACGATTAATGACTCTTACGCATGCTGATATACATTGGTGTTCTCGGTCCAGAGAAGACGTCACTATCATTGATCGTTGCGGGGAATTTCCTAATGTTCCTTTACTTGGAATCAGAGGAGGTATTACTTACAACCCATGCTTGGCTTTGAGACAATTTGGATATGCTCGGAGGGATGACCCTCATGATATGTTGATTCTTGACATAGTTGTTGACTTCGATAACGATGCACAAGGACTTCGCCAGAGATTTATCAGAGCTTGGAGGATGCCCAATAGGGTAGACAACAAGACACTGGGGCACAAGAACTCCATCCCCCTGGAGCCTTATCTCAAGTGGGTACGGGCCTGCTCCCAGAAGCTGGTGATGCCATATCCTCATGTTCTCCCTGTGATCAAAGAGCCAGCCTTGGAAGGAGAGGTGCCCTACACTATTCAGCATCCTGACATGCCTACATCCTGGGAAGAAATGCAGAAAAGCTGGATCCAACTCAAGGAAGAACGAAATTCTCTTGAAGCCAATCTACATGCCAGTGAGAAGAAGGTCTTGGAGCTCACGCGTCTACTGCACGAGGAAAAGACTCTCAACACTTACATTGCTCCAAAGAGGATGCGCAGTGTCTTTTGGGATTAATTTTTTTTAATGTTTTGCCCATGAGGCCTTGATGTACTGAATAATTCATTTCCTAATAAAAAGTGTGCTCTTTTTTGGCTACAACGAATTTGAACTTTCAAACCCTTGAATGCATTGCATAAATAGCATATCATGCATCATGTGCATAACAGGTACCCCTTTTTCTACAGGTTGCTTAATCTTCTTCGCTGTTTATTTCAGCACTCAAGCATCATGAATTCTGAACTCACTACCGAGCAAGCTATCAAGGCCCTCCAGGCCCAAAACGCCCAATTCCAGGAGATGGTCATGAACTTGGCCCAGGGACAACAAGAGCTGAAGGCTTTGCTCCTGAAGAAGAAGAAGAAGAAGAAGAGGACTGTGCTGTTCAACAATGGGCGCAGACTCGGGAATACACTGCAGAATGAAGCTGAGAGGACTACTCTATCTGTGGGGGAAGGCAGTCACCAAGGGAGAGAGGTCCCTAGTCCTGTGGTCTCTGACACTGAGACAGACTTCAACGATGAACAGTACCCTCCTACTGAGGACCGATACAAACAGCTGGAGGACCGGCTAAATGCTATGGAGATTCAACGTGTGCCTGGGTTGGATTTCGGAGACTTGGGGTTATCTTCTGGGGTGGTGATACCGCACAAGTTCAAGGCGCCGACCTTTGTGAAGTATGACGGGGCTTCCTATCCTAAGATGCACCTCCGTTCTTATGTAAGAAAGATCCAGCCTTACACAACAGACAAGAACTTATGGATCCACTTCTTCTAGGAGAGTCTTTCAGGGACTCATCTCGAATGGTTCTATCAGCTGGATGGAACCAACATTCGTAACTGGGAGGATTTGGCCACTGCTTTTTACAAGCAGTATCAATATAATTCCGACCTTGCTCCCACGTGTACCCAACTCCAGGGTATGTCGCTAGGATCGGGTGAAGGTTTTAAAGAATACGCACAGAAATGGAGAGATCTGGCTGGCAGGGTGCAACCACCGTTGACGGATCGTGAGCTAGTAGACATGTTCTTGGGGACCCTATATGGTCCATTCTTCAATCATCTCATTGGTAACTCCTCTGCTGGGTTTACTGACCTGATCCTGACTGGTGAAAGGATCGAAGCTGGTATAAAATCGGGAAAGATACAGAAGGGTGCCTCCTCAAGTACTGAAAAGAAGCCCTTCAAGAAGGAGGCCAGTGCTGTGTACGGTCCCAGGAGACAGAATAAACCGGAACGCCGCCAAGCTGTCAACACGGTGGTTATTTCTAAGCCTGCTGCTGCTCCTCAGCAATACAACCATCCCAGAGCTGAGAGGCCCAAAAGGCAGTATACTAGGCTCAGCATGACTCTCTCTCAGATCCTGCCGCAACTGCTGTCAACTAGCCTGGTAACTGTCAAGGACGCTCCGAAGATGGTAAACACAGCATCTCCGAAGTACAACCCCAACACCCGTTACGCTTATCACTCTGATAGCCCGGGACATTCTACTGATGATTGTTGGGCCCTAAGGAATAAGGTTCAAGACCTTATTGATGCTAAAGAGGTACAGTTCGAGGCGCCCGAGAAGCCTAATGTGGTGACTGCTCCCATGCCTAACCATGGGGTAAATGCTATTGGGGATGAGGGCGAAGTGGAGGAATCTAAATTCGACAGCTGGATCTACCCGACAACCAACGGTGGACCTAGCAACTAGACTGCAAAAGGCTTTACACCTATTATTTTTGTCACCCAGTAATGAACTTCTTTGTTTTGGATTTGTAATAAACATTAATTCTAAACTTTATGGCCCGGTGTCTTACCCGGGGCACCGTGGTTTTATTTGTGAGGGCTTTTGTTTGTCACTTTCATATATCATGAATAAAAGCATTGGACGTTTTTCACATTTCAAATCTTGCGCTCCCTTTCTTTCTTTATATATTGCAAAACAACTGTATTTACACACACTCACTCATACAGGTTTCAATCCACTCTGGATCTCACTGGTAACGACTCTGCTACTGCCAGTTATGACTTCAAAAATCCAATCAACTTAGCCGAAGACGAAGGTGAAGATGATTGCGAAGTGCCTGGCGAACTTGCAAGACTGCTACTCCAGGAAGAGAGGGCCATTCAGCCACATGAATAGCCAGTGGAAACGGTAAATCTGGGTACTGAGACAGATAGAAAGGAAGTCAAGATTGGTGTTAATCTAGAGCTCAGCGTGAAACAACGGTTGATTCAGATGTTGCATGATTATGTAGAGATCTTCGCCTGGTCTTACAAAGACATGCCTGGGTTGGATACTGACATTGTGGTCCATCACCTGCCTACCAAGGAAGAATGCCCTCCGGTTAAACAGAAGGTCCGCCGTATACGTCCAGAGATGTCCGAGAAGATCAAAGCTGAGGTTATGAAACAATTCGACGCCGGTTTTCTTGCAGTAACTTCTTACCCTCAGTGGGTTGCCAATGTGGTTCCGGTACCGAAGAAAGATGGCAAGGTCCGAATGTGTGTTGACTACAGGGATCTGAATAGGGCGAGCCCCAAAGATGATTTCCCCCTGCCTCACATCGACATTCTGGTTGACAATACTGCTCAGCACAAGGTGTTCTCCTTCATGGATGGTTTTTCAGGTTATAATCATATCAAGATGGCTCCTGAAGATATGGAAAATACTACCTTTGTTACTCAGTGGGGAACCTTCTGCTACAAGGTCATGCCTTTTGGACTGAAAAATGCTGGGGCAACCTACCAACGTGCCATGG
This sequence comes from Vicia faba, assembly GCA_948472305.1. NCBI lineage: Eukaryota > Viridiplantae > Streptophyta > Magnoliopsida > Fabales > Fabaceae > Vicia > Vicia faba. The sequence continues at coordinate 488,453,363 of OX451737.1, forward strand.
TTGCTTTATTTCATGACATGATCCATCATGAGATTGAAGTGTACGTCGATGATATGATTGCAAGGTCCCAAACTGAGGAGGAACACCTTGACCATCTGCAGAAGCTGTTTGACCATCTAAAGTTGTACAAGCTAAGATTGAATCCGAACAAGTGCACCTTCGGGGTAAGATCTGGAAAGTTGCTAGGCTTTGTCGTGAGCGACAAAGGTATTCAAGTGGACCCTTCCAAGGTTAAAGCCATACAAGAGATGCCAGTTCCCAAGACAGAGAAGGAAGTCAGAGGCTTCCTAGGACGTTTGAATTACATTGCTGGATTCATCTCGCACCTAACTGCTACCTGTGAACCAATCTTCAAGCTGCTGAAGAAAGATCAGGTAGTACGTTGGAATGATGAATGTCAGGCCGCTTTTGACAGAATCAAAGAGTATCTCCAAGAACCACCCATTCTTATGCCACCGGTTGAAGGGAGACCTCTGATATTATACTTGACGGTACTGGACAGCTCAATGGGGTGTGTGCTGGGGTAGCATGACGAGTCTGGCCGAAAAGAGCATGCTATTTATTACCTTAGCAAAAAGTTTACCGACTGTGAGACCCGATACTCACTGCTCGAGAAAACTTGTTGCGCTTTGGTATGGGCTGCTCGCCGGCTAAGACAGTATATGCTGACTCACACTACTCTGTTGATTTCAAAGATGGATCCAATAAAGTATATATTCGAAAAGCCTGCTCTATCTGGAAGAATAGCAAGATGGCAGATGATCTTGACAGAATACGACATCCAGTACACAACTCAGAAAGCTATCAAGGGAAGTGTATTGGCAGACCATTTGGCACACCAGGCAGTGGACGACTACCAGTCAATGAACTTTGAATTTCCCGACGAGAACATCATGGTAGTGACTGATTGTGAAGTACCTGGACTGGATGAAGGACCCGAGGAAGGATCCCGATGGTCTATGCACTTTGACGGAGCTTCAAACGCTTTGGGTAACGGTATCGGCACTGTGATCATATCCCCCAAAGGCACTCATACTCCACTTACTTCCCGGCTATGTTTCAACTGCACCAATAACATGGCGGAGTATGAGGCATGCATCATGGGTCTTCAAGATGCAATTGACCTAAGGATCAAGTTTTTGAGTGTCTTCGGAGATTCCGCTCTCGTGATCAATCAGATCAAAGGCGAGTGGGATACGAAACACCCAAACCTTATCCCTTACAAAGAATGTGTGTTGACATTGATCCCCCATTTCACAGAGATAACTTTTGAACACTTCCCAAGAGAGGAGAATCAGTTGGCGGACGCGTTAGCTACGATGTCTTCCATGTTCAAAGTCAAATGGGACAACGAGTCTCCCCGAATCGTTATTTGGAAGTTAGATGAACCTGCACATTGCTGTGATCTCGAGGCTGAAGAGGTAACTGAAAAACCTTGGTATCATGAAGTGAAGAGGTACTTGGAAGCTCAAGAATACCCCGAGGGTGCATATGTCAATGACAAGAAGTTTCTGAGAAGATTCGCAACAAAGTTCTTCCTCAGCAACGGCATTCTATACAAGCGAAACCATGATTCAACCTTACTGCGTTGTGTGGATAAAACTGAAGCACAAAGGATCATGGCAGAACTGCATGAAGGTACCTTCGAAACGCACTCCAGTGGACACACTATGGAAAAGAAAATCCTACGGGCAGGATATTTCTGGTCCACAATGGAAGCTGACTGTTACCTTCATTCTCGGACGTGTCATAAGTGCCAGATCTATGCTGATAAGGTGCACGTTCCCCCGGTTCCTCTGAACGTCCTGACAGCACCTTGGCCTTTTGCAATGTGGGGCATTGATATGATCGGTGAGATCAGACCTACGGCATCCAACGGGCATCGCTTCATCCTGGTAGCAATTGATTACTTCACGAAGTGGGTTGAAGCAGCTTCCTACGCTACAGTAACCAAGAACGTCGTGGCACGGTTCATTCGGCATAACCTGATATGTCGATACAGCGTCCCGGAAAGGATCATTATGGACAACGGTACCAATCTTAACAACAAGATGATCACTGAGCTCTGCGCATAATTCAAAATACAGCACCACAACTCTTCTCCCTACCGGCCGAAGATGAATGGGGCTGTAGAAGCAGCAAATAAGAATATCAAAAAGATTGTGCAGAAGATGACAGTGACCTATAAAGATTGGCACGAGATGTTACCGTTTGCCCTTCATGGGTACCGTACCTCAGCACGGAAGTCAACTGGGGCAACTCCCTTTTCCTTGGTCTATGGCATGGAGGCAGTCTTGCCTATTGAAGTCCAGATACCCTCTCTCCGGATAATGAAGGATGCTGGTTTGAAGGAAGATGACTGGATCCAGACTCGGCTTGATCAATTGAATCTAATCGACGAGAAGAGACTCACTGCTATTTGTCATGGTCAGACGTACCAAAAACGGATGATCAGGGCATTTAACAAGAAAGTCAGACCACAAGAGTATCAAGTCGGAGACCTGGTAATCAAGCGCATCATTCTTCCTCAAAGTGATCCCATGGGCAAATGGACCCCAACATATGAAGGGCCATTTGTGGTTAAACATGTCTTCTCAGGAGGAGCCATGATTCTAACCACCATGGATGGTGACGACCTTCCTCACCCCGCCAATGCAGACATAGTAAAACGATACTACGCATGACTAAAGACCCGCTAGGTTGACACACCTAGGCAAAAATGAGGGCTTCCCGGCGAACCAAAAGGGTTCGGGCAAAAATAAGGGATGAAATGAAAAAATCTGTACACCCGGCAAGTCGAAAACCTGAAAAGGCGGCTTGGGCAAAAATGGGTATCCCGGTGGACTGAAAACCCGAAAGGGCGGTCCAGGCAAAAGTTAGGGATAAGCGTAATACTATGTCTCATTGGATCACCTTGCATCCAGAATCCGGTATCAACTATCAGGTTCAGACGGCATCGATCAATCAACTTCATCTTCAACTAAGCAGCAAAGTGATGAGACGCTTGAAGACATAAAGGCGATAGCAGAGTTGGAACCAAGTGGGATTTTTCACATAGCTGTTTTATTTTCCTTTTCAAAATTGTATAAACTTTATTTTGTTCGGCGGCGTTCTCTTACTAGGACGTCAGCCTCTTGTACATAAACGCCTATTTACAGGCAAATTCAAAAATCAATACAAATTCACTTTTCAGACCAATTGCCAATTGTTTTTTCCTTTTTCTGTTTTGTTTTGCGAAGAACGTCCAATGTTCAATTGTGATATATGCATTTGACACTAATTGCTAATTCATAAATATTTGCATGCGAAACAAAGGATTAATTACAGGTGACATCAGAAACAGGGGCAATAATGAGTTGTCTAAGCAATCTAGTTGCTCTGTCCATCAAGGTACCAAGGTAGGTTCAGCTGAAGAACGATCAGGATACCTCCACTCCCCGCAGAGTAAGACAGGAGTCAGCAATACTCTTCCCCGAGCAGAGTTTGGTCTCCTAATCAGCCCTGAAAAGGCACATCATTCTCCAGCAAGTCAGCAACACTCTCCCCAAGCAGAGTTAGCCTACAATCAGCCTTAAGGAAGATGGGTATCCCCAGAAAATCTCAATATTCCCCAGCGGAGTATACAGATGTTCCTAAGAAAGCATCCCCGGCAGTCTTGATATAAGATTGTTCCCCGGCGGAATCCAGAACATCCCGGTGGAGCCACTTCCCCAGTGCAGTCTCAAAGTTTCCCCAGGAGAGTTCAATCAATCTCCCCAGTAGATTCAGGAAGCTTATCCCCAGTAGATTCTGGAAGCTTGTCCCCTGCAGAGTACATATCTCTCCCCGGATTTTATTCAAAGGTTATTCCCCACCAGAGCTTACAACTGGGTTATCCTCAGCTAAAAACCACGGAAAGATCGTCCTCGGCGAAGTTCTTCATATCCCCGACGGAGTTCATCAAGTCTTCCAACATAACATATCAACGGCATCCCCAACGGAGTTATCATCAAACCTCAGCGAAGTATCTCTTCCCACAGAGTATTCCCCGCAGAGTAATCTCTTCGCCAAGTTTATTCCCCAACGGAGTCATCTTCTCCTATCGGTTTATTCTTGCAACCATCATCCCCAACGGAAATGAAGAACTTCACTCTTCAACACCAGCCCAGGATTCAACTTCCCGGCATTCGTCAAGGATTTATTTTCCTAGACAAAAATACAGTCATGAACATCACATCTTCATACATTATAGCATGCACATACGCATCATGAACATACAATCTCATTTATTTCGAGAACGCCATGCATTTCATACATCATGGCATTGCATACAACTAACGTTTTGTCTTTTCAGGACAAAGGTCAATCCAAAGATAATTACTATCAACTGTCGTAATTCCAGATTCGATACCTGTATCTAGCCAGGGCATGTCTGTGAGCGATCAATTCCAGATCCAATTCCTGTATCCAGCCAGGGCGTATCTGTTGAAGACTATTTTCCGGACTCGATTCCTGTATCCTGCTAGGGCACGTCTGAAGAGTTTGAAGATATGATTCCTGTATCCTTCCAGGGTGTATCTGTTGACGACTATTTTCCGGACTCGATTCCTGTATCCTGCCAGGGCACGTCTGAAGAGTTTGAAGATCCGATTCCTGTATCTTGCCAGGGTGTATCTATTGACGACTATTTTCTGGACTCGATTCCTGTATCCTGCCAGGGCACGTCTGAAGAGTTTGAAGATCCGATTCCTGTATCCTGCCAGGGTGTATCTGTTGACGACTATTTTCCGGACTCGATTCCTGTATCCTGCCAGGGCACGTCTGAAGAGTTTGAAGATCTGATTCCTGTATCCAGCCAGGGTGTATCTGTTGACGACTATTTCCATATTCGACTCCTGTATCCATCCAGGGCACGTCTGAAGAGTTTCTAGATTCGACACCTGTATCCAGCCAGGGCATGTCTGCATGAAGAGTTTAGAGATTCGACTCCTGTATCCAGCCAGGGCACGTCTGTAAGCAACCTTTTGAAGTTCCAAATTCGACACCTGTATCTAGCCAGGGCATGTCTGTGAACGACTGAGTGAAGATCAACACCTATAACAGGCTAGGTAATTACCTTTCTTTCTCAGGTACGCAAGTTCTCTCTAAGGAATCTCTTACGCGATCAACACCTAGATGGCATCTATAAGCCCATCCTCCCATTACAGTTCCAAATGGCATCTATAAGCCCATTCCCGACAAGGTTCTGTCACATCTCCAGATGGCATCTATAAGCCCATCCTCCTATCCATCATCTCTCCAAATGGCATCTGTAAGCCCATTCCCGCCATCACACTGCTGATACTCAACTATGTGAGTGCAAATTTCTGGGCACTCTAATGTTCAATCATCTTCCACCTTCGGATCACGAAAGGCACACAAGCCAATCTACATCCTCAGGTCTAAGAAGATTGAACAGGGGCAACTGTTGTACCCCAAAATTTTCCCTCCCATAATCTTCAAAGTTTTTCCAAACATCACCTCAAATGGTACAAAGTCTACTCAAGGGTTACACAGTCAACCATTCTCCTAAGCCAGTCAAATTAGGGTTTTGGTTCTTGCAAGAAAGTTGAGGGTTTCAATGGCTCAATCAAGTCACATATGCCCATATACATTGTCAAGCACCTACATGTCAAGTTTCAAGGCTCACAAGGTCAAGTTGCACAGTAAAAAAAAACCCTAATTGCTCCACAGTCAACTGTAGGGGCAAAATGGTCATTTGGCAGTCAAAAGTCAAAATTTTTGGTCAACATCTTATTTTGAAGCCACAATCATCATTTGGTCAAGTCTTGACCATGATTTCACAAGAATGGCTCAAAAATCATCAAGGTGTCAAAAGTTTCTATTTTTGGACAGTTGAAAAGTCAACTGTAACTTGACCAAGACATAACTTTTTCATGGTTCATCAGAAAAATCCCATCCAATTCTCATCTTGAAGGGGAGGACATTTCCTATAACTCATCTTCACATTCCAAGTCCAAGAAATGCTCTCACAAAAAGTTATCAATTTCAACATTATAGGTCATTTTCAAAAGTCAACAAAAAGGCACTTTAAGTCAAAGACCATAACTTGAGATTGGTAAATCAAAATGACATGGGACAAAAGACATTGGTTAGAGGACTTCAAGGCCTTTCCAAAATGTCCAAGAACATGTTCATAACTTCAAAATTGAGCAAGATATGCATTGGAGAAGTTGGGAAATTTTTGTGAAATAGCCAAAGTCAATTATCCTTGAAACTTCATTTTTGACAAAAGGGGCCCACTTTTTCCACTTGATTCAGCTTGACCATGCCTCCCACGTGTCCCACAATTTATTTCAAGATTAAAAATTATTTTTTCCATTTTTATTTAATTTTATTTGATTTAATTCATTTTAAATCTTTAAAATTCAAATAAAAATCAAGAAAATTAATGGAGGGATATATTTTGTGTTGAATAGCTTTGATACACCATCATTCACCTTCCAAATTCGTGAAAGGCCTATTCCAAGCAATAAATTCAAAATTTGACAAGAATGGTAAGTTGCTTTAATGGAGGTTATGGCAAAATCTCAAGCATAAGTGCAAAGGCTTAATGTCCATTATTTGGATTGATACACATTACAAAACAGGTGTGCAAGCATTCCTTACAGAATTCACGACCTAGAGCATTCTAAAACAGCATAAGCAATTTCCAATTTTCAAGAGAAAAATCACAAACTGAAAACCTAGTTGCAGTACAATTCAAGCTTCCATTATGATTCAAATACACTTCTTGCATCACCAGCAACCTTTTGCAATCAGAATTAAGCGCAAAACCTCAAAGAATCGCTCATCACGCCCCCCACGGTTTGTCCATCATTTGAAAATCGAAACTCCATTTTTTCGCCTCTTTAATTCATTTTGATCATGGTTATGCACTGCTGACATTGTTACAAAGCTTTCTGTGTACTTTAATTTGATTATAAGGCTGTAAAATGCAAAGTGCCATTGACAATTTCTAGGTTTTTCAGAGCTTCAAATTAGGGGTTTTTACATACTATAAAATTGAACCTCATAACAGGCATGGTCAAACTCAGAAGCTCAAGACGAACAGGATGAACATATCGCGCCCAATTTATGCTTCATGAGCGTCTAATCGCTATTTTCATAATGCCTGTATTTTGTGGGGGTTTAAAACCCCCACTATATGTTTTATGTTTACAGAAAAAGCTTGAAGACGATGGCGTGGCAAGCAGGGAGTGGTCCGTTCGAATTCGCGCGCGCGTTTCAGCACATGGGGCACTTATGTCACATATTCTTTTGTTCATATTATATTTACAAAGAAATGTGTTTGGTTCAGTGGCTGGGCATATGTTTGGTAATCTCTGGGACCTGTGTTCGATTCCCAGGTCCCCCATAATTCCAATATCATTTTTCCTAATGCTTTCCTGTGCAGTTTCCAAAACGTTGAACACCATGCACCTCACCCATCCAACAAGCCAAGTGTCATTGGAGGCAGATCTAAAGGACAAAAAGTGTAGAACACCATACTCTGGAGTCAAGCATGCTGCAGGCAACCAAGGGAAGTCAAATGTGGCTTGCTCAAATGGGCCAGAATTCCAATCACACCCTCCTATTTGGCCCACACCCCCTTCCATGGGTTTATTCTTTTCCTTTCATTTTTTATTTTCCAATTTAATTCCTAACCTTTTTTTATTTTATTTCTTATTAACATAATTAACCAATTAACATATTTTCATAAAAAAATCAAAAAAGAATTAACATCATTATTATTATTATTATTTTTTAAATAAACAATAATTGAATTAGTTTAATTAGGCAATTTCAATTTCTTTTCTTAATGATTAAAATAGATCTAGAATTAGGAAAAATTAACTTTTAGTTTTATTTCTTTTTTTTATTTATTTTATTTCATAAAAAAAACATAAAAAACAAAAAAATATTTTCTCTTAATTAAATTAATTAATTAGTCATTAGTTAGTTTTAATTTAATTTTAATTACAAAAAGACAAAAAAAAATCGATTTCTTTTCTTAAAAGGGTTAAAACCCTTAGAACATTCCCGATTCTTTCTTTCGCGCGTATTTTAATTTTAATTCTTTATTTTGATTATTTTTGTAACTGCCTCAGGATGTAATAGTAATTAGGTTTACTGCTTTTATTTACTTTCCGCACTTTTATCAAAAAACGGGTCTTTGTATTTTGGCGATGTATAGACCCGCGCCTTGTAATAGCGTAGCTTTTATATTTCCGTCTTTTAATTTTCCGCACTCCTAACTGCTAAACTTGCATGAAAGAATGTATGGTAATTAAAAATAACTCGTAGCTCACAATGCCATGATCAAAGATAAATATTAACATGAAAATAACACACAATACACACACCACTTCTAGGGTACGCCTCACTCGTTGCCTTCGAAACGTGGTCATCAAGTATAGGGTGTCTTAGAGGTCGCCCTTCTGTCCAAAAGATCCAGTTGCCTCGAAACGGTTGCCTCGGATACAAAGGATCTAGGATATTAGGGTTAGTTCTAAGGTGTCCTACCATTGCTTCGGTGACCACACATGTCCCTCATAATCGAATTGACCCGAACACCTCCAACGGTGGTGCTACCTACCTCTCAATGGTGGGATGGCACTACCTAAAGGACACTTACACAACTTAATTCCTTAGGGTAGGTAGATGACTCATGGGTACTTGCTCTTTTCAAAAACAAACAAAATACTTTTCACACCTTACACTTTCAAAAGCTTTCAAAACAAATTTTTCAAACACTCTTGAGGACAGATACAAGAGTTATTCAGAAATCTTTCAAAGAAACTTTTTTCAAATCCACTCACATTTTAAAAGCAAACATCATTTTGAAAACATAAGAGCAAGTATCTAAGAGCCCGTGGATAACCACGGATAGAAAGGGTGCTAACACCTTCCCTTTCTATAAATCTACCTCCCGAACCGAGAAACGTTCTCATAAGGAATTTTGTTGTGCTTTTGTCCTGTCCATGTTGGAGAAAATAAAAGACGGTGGCGACTCTTGCTTCCGCGACATTTCGGGAACCAGCTAAAAACAGTCAGTTCTATTTCCACCGATCACATACCCCCCGAACCCACGAAACATCTCAAAAGGTTTTTCCTGTGCTTTTTAACCTTTCCTTTAGGATAAAATAAAAAGTCGGTGGCGACTCTTGCTAAACCGAACAAGTGCGAATACAAACGCAAAACCTCAAGTCAGTTCTCCCACCGTATCACAGAACTGGCGACTCTGCTGGGGAGAAATTTAAAAGTGGGGTTACCTTAGGGTTTAGATCACCTTTACATTCATTCTTGCTTTGATTGCCTTGATTGCTTTACTTTTTGGGTCCTTGTTTGGGTTTGTTGTAAATCCTACACCCGGATTTGGGGGCACCTTTTTAGGTAAATAGCAATAAAACTGTGAGGGAACTGTGTGGGGTATACCGACATGGTTGAAGCAGTAAGCTATGTTAGTGTGACATATTTGTGAGTACCGGTAACCTTTGAGTTCAATCAAGGAGAGTACGGGGCCGCTGAGTGATGTCGTGAAGCACTAACGAACTCTTAGAACCTTAATTGACCATCTTAGCCTTTTAGGGGTAGTGAGATGACCGACTTTGGTGCAGTCCGAAGTTGGTAGATACTCGATACTACACTCATTGAGGGTTGTTTTCTTGGAATATTTTGGTCGCCAGTTAAGTGGCTAAACCAAAACAATGAACACAGAAAACAATCCAATGATATTGAGCTCCTTAGAACCCGGTTTCTATTTTAGGACAGGATGAGCCAACTAACTGCAAGAGGGTACTTACCTACAAACCCCATGCAAGCCTAAGCCTAAGGACTTGTTTGCTTTGTGTGAATATGATTGCCTGTATATACACTCACTTGCTTTTGCATACATGTACATAACATCATGACATCATACCATAGCATTTTCAATAACCATTTCAAGGATCTCGAGGGTTCTTTTGATGCAGGGTTACGTTGAAACAGACGTCTACCAAAAGGCAAGAGGTTTTCCCCTCTAAACAAATGCCATCAAAGATCAAGTGCAACAACTTGAATCAGGGGCTATGACCCACTTGACATGGTGAGCTTGATTCTCGTGGAAAGACATCCACCGGTGCAAAGTTCTCCAATCAAAGATCAAAGTTCAACCTCTAACATTCTCTTGTGTTTACCCCAAGAGATCCTTGAAAACATCGCATATATATATCATACATATCATTGCATAACAGGTTTCTCCCATACACGTCTCCTTATCTTCCTACTGTTTATTTCAGTAAGATGGATATGGAACAAACGGTGAAAGATCTCCAAGCTCAAAATGCTCAATTCCAACAAATGCTTCTGGCTATGGGTAAAGGGCAAGAGGATCTGACAACTCTCCTTCTCAAAGACAAGAGGAAGAAGTCCAAGAAGGCAGCCAACATCCTGAATTTGAGAAGAAGACCTAAGACCCTAGACCTTGCAACTCCATCCAACATAGGGGATAGTCTTGAAGAAGACCACAATTTGGAGATCAATGATGCTGAAGCTGACTACTCCGAGGAGCAATATCCTCCCGCGGATGACAAGTACAAAGAGTTGGAGGATCGCCTCAATGCTATAGAGATTCAACAAATACATGGCTTGGATTTAGGAGACATGGGTTTAGTTCCTGGATTGGTCATTCCTTCAAAGTTTAAGGTCCCTACCTTGGCCCTGTATGATGGAGTCTCTTGCCCTAAGATGCATCTAAAGTCTTATGTCTGCAAGATTCAACCATACACAACTGATCCAAGGCTTTGGATCCATTTCTTCCAAGAAAGCCTGGTAGGGGCTCAACTCGAGTGGTTCTATCAATTGGAGATTCTCGCATCCGCACCTGGAAGGATTTGGCTACTGCTTTTTACAAACAGTATCAGTATGTTGTACCCCAAAATTTTCCCTCCCATATTCTTCAAGAGTGCAAAGAGCATGTGTGATACGGTGGGAGAACTGACTTGAGGTTTTGCGTTTGTTTTCGCAAATGTTTCGGTTGAGCAAGAGTCGCCACCGACTTTTTATTTTATCCTAAGGAAAGGTTTAAAAAGCACAACAAAAACCTTTGAGATTTTTCTTGGGTTCGGGGAGTAGATTATAGAAAGGGAAGGTATTAGCACCCTTTCTATCCATGGTTATCCATGGGCTCTTAGTTACTTGCTTAGACCACTTGCCTTTTGTTTTCAATTGTTTGAAATGGTGCTTGTGCGTGTGGGTTTGAAAATGTTTTGAAAAGAAGCCAATGTGGTGGCAACCTTTGTAATGATCCATGTGGGGATGTATACAAAGGTGTATGTCTTTTGAAAAGGTTTTCATTTTGTTTTTGAAAGTTGTTTTGAAAGTGTTGTGAGGTGTGTTTTAAAATAGGCAAGTGTTTTGTTTTTGCAAGTTTTGATTCAAGTAACTAAGAGGTTATCTACTCCTAAATTTCTCAAAGATTATTGCTATGTTTTAACCCTTTTAACAAGTTTGTTCCACCATTGTATTTGGTGGACAATCTCATGTTAGGATGTGAAAGGGACGGGCGCGGGTCATCGTTTAGACCATAATTGCAATGCTGCCAAGTATCTTTGGGCATTTTCTTTAAGGGACTTGATCATTTGTTTTGGCAATATTTTGAAAGTGTTATTGAGGGACTATGATCATTTGATTTGTTTGTTTTGCCCAAAGAGACCTAACATGCAACATGGCCCAATTTTGAAAGGCAACAAGTGGAATACCCTAGGGGGTGCAAGTGTGATTTGTGTGTTCATTTTCATGCTTGTTTGTCTTGAGATTAGGTCATAACTATTTTGTCGTTTTTTCGCATACAAACCCTAATTCTAACATGGTATAATTAGAAAGCAATAAAGTGCAAAAATAAATTTACTAAGCTATTACAAAACCAAATATGGGAAGGGGGGTACAAATGTTCAAATGGGGATTTTGACAAGGAATTTAAACCTAAAACTATTACATCAATGTTGAATATTTACAAGACAAATAATTGTATAATTAAAGGGAAATTGAAATAAATATGCAAAATGTAAAAAGAATTTTTATGTGTATGAAAAAAAAGAATATTATTTATGTGAAATAAAAAGAGAAATAAAAAGGTATTATTTTTGGAGTATTTTCAATTTTAGGGTAAAACCCTAATTCTATTAAATAAAATACATTATTCATTTATTATGTACAAATATTTATTTATATATACAAAATAAAATAAAATGAGGTATTTGTCCAGAATGTATTTTTATATTAATAATAATAAAAAAAAACAAAAATGTATATATTTTGTATTTACTCTAAATATATTAATAAATATATGTATATATGTATTATTTTAGATATGTATTATATATATATAAATAATAATAATATTTAATATTTGTAAAAAAAGTATTTTCAGAAGGTAAAATAAAATAAAATAAAAATAAAAATGTATTTACACCATTTTAACATTTTTTAAATAAAAGTATATTTATTTACCTATTTATATTCAAATAACTAGTCTAACTAAATAAATATCCAATAAATAGGAAAATGGTATAAAAAAAATATTTTTATGTTTTATATATGATGAGGAAAAATAAATAAATCAGGCCAAAAAAAGAAAAGTAAAAAAAAACATTAAAATGAATGAAATGGGCTTGGGGGGGGGGTGCAAAACCAAAAACATGGTGTGAATAAGAAATATGAAACAAGCCCAGCCCAATAGACCCTTCTTCAACCTCCAGCCAAAAAACGTTCAGAAAACGCGCGCTTGGTTCCAACATTCAAACATCCTGATTCCTGGCTTATTAATGAAAACTCATAACATAAAAAATGTTCAGCATCAAGAGACGAATCCAACCATATGCAGAACTTGTCCTAACTCTCTAAGATGAGGGAGAATTTCTTCTCCCCCAAATCCTAACCTAGATTTTCTGCCATTTTCAAACCTTAAATTCTCTCAGCTCAAGCAAAAGAAATGAAAAGTAAAAACATGTACATGTTCAGTGGCATGAGTAGAAAATTGTTTATTCACAAACTTAAAGCTAATGATGCCTAATAAGAGAGATACGAATTCAAAAACTTACCTGTTCAGTTGAAGTTCTATCTGGCAATGTAGAAGCTCTCAGTGCAAAGTGATGATTGGTATAGCTTCCTTGAGGTCCAGGGATACTATTCCAAGTGTTACTTTGCTTTGAAACCTTTTGAATCGAGCTATAGCACTCCACCTGCAAATCAGAAAAGTGAAAATGGTGGAACCAGTTAGAGGGATTACAGGTCGTGTTTTAGCTCTTGGTTAGCTTGCATAGATGGTAGGGAAGGTGTATGAACTGGTTTGGGCAAGAGAGCTTGAGGGAAATGGAGGATGGCACTCAAACTGCAGGCCTGGCCCTGTTTTTGCAGTTTGAAGGTGATTCTGAGATTGGGAGTGTATGAGAGGTATTAGGGTCGTGCAATAGCTTGGTTGAGATGTGTGGAATTTGTTTGATGAGTTTGTTTAAGTGTTTGTAAGCTGATATGAGAGTTGGTACAAGTTATGCTATCTTACTTGAACTTTAAGCAAGCAATGGCCCCTTGATGGTTCTAGCCTGTACAGGCCCTCACACTATGCTGCATACATTGGCCTTGATCAGTGCAATTTGCTCACAAACTTGTGCCAAGAAGATTTGGACTGTACCACTTGGATTGCAAACTTGACATAAAGTTCTACTTTTTCAAAATGGAAATAATGCTTTTTCTAGTTTAGGGTTAATTCTCCATGTAATGTCCAAATGCTTAAAATAACAACTTGGCACAATGGTTTTGCATTGAATTATTGAGTGTCAAAGGGTTTTAGGACCTGTAATGTAGCTTAAGCATGCTGAGATTGAAATGCATAGTGTTATGAACATGTACATGGCCAAGAACAAAAGTGACTTTTTCCCATTTTGAAAAATTCGATTCTCCCTAACCATGAGGTTGTTTGAGAAGTTCTTGGACATTTTGGAAAGCTTGGAATGTGTACTACAATCCATCTTTGAAATGAAAATTGAAATTCCAAGTGGAAGTGTATGGAAAATAGCCTTGAAGTTAGGTAGAAAACCTTGTCAAAAAGGTCAAATTTTCACTAAGTTATGAATGGTTTAGTGCCCTTATTCAAAAATTTGTAACTTGAGATACAAGCCTCATTTGGGAAAACTTTGTGAATCAAAGTTGTAGATTATGCAACAAGCTACAACTTTCATGTTTTGACTTTTGTTTGAATCCAAATGAATCTTGGTGAGAAAGTGGGGCAAAGTTGGGAAAAAATTAGGGTTTTCCATAACTTAGAAAAATTCTAAGTTATGAAAAATTCCCATTTCAAACCCTAATTTGCATTTCTTGGTTTCTTGATGAACAAGTTTCATGATTTGGAATGTTTTGATGAAAAATGAATCTTGACTCTTGATTTTGACCAAAAAGTCAAAGTTTGACTTTTCAGTATACAGTCAAAATTGATCAATTGACTGGGAAATTCAACTGTCAACCTTGTGTACTTGGGATCTTTTGAGTTTGTTGAGCATGTCAAGATAATTACATGGGGTCTTTGAGTCCATATGTGAGCTTGGTTTTCCATTGGCTCGGTCAAACAGTCAAAAATTGCCTTTGTGCAGTCAAAACCCTAAAAATGACCATTTTGCCCCTTTTGATGATCTGATCAAATTTCTTGTGGAATTGTGATCCAAACTTGATCAAATGGTCCATATGAGTTCATAATGTTGATTTGGGTCAATTTTCATGAGATTTGACTGTCAATTGGCCACAGTTGACTTTTTCCCCAATACAGCTGATTTCTAGGTCATCTGTCCAATTGACCGGGCAAAACTTGGAATCAAGACTTGAAACTTGGTATGGATAAACTTGGGAGTCCAACATGAAGCATGAAAGTCATCTTAGGCATTTTAGGTCAAAATATCTTTGTGCAAACACAAACCCTAATTTGGGTCCACAGTGCAAAGAGAAGTCTTGAGCAGAGGAAACCCTAACTGGATCTTGATCTTCAAGGGTTTTGTGATGAGAAAATGTTGAGGAAATGGGAGGGCAAATTTTGGGATACAACAGTTGCCCCTGTTAAATCTTCTTGAACCTGAAGAGTTAGATCGGCAAGTTTGCCTTTCGTGACTCGAGGGTAAAAGGAGATTGGACACTAGAGTTCCCGAAAATTTGCACTCGCATGTTGAAGTATCAGCAATGTGATGTCGAGAATGGGCTTATAGATGCCATTTGGAAATGTTGATCGAACTTCGTTGGGAATGGGCTTATAGATGCCATTTGGAAGTGTTGATCGCATAAGAGATTCCTTAGCGAGAAGTTGTGTATTTGAGAAAGACAGATGTTTTCCTGGCTTGTTATAGGTGTTTGATCTTCAATCTCTTCATGCAGATATGCCCTGGCTAGATACAGGTATCGAATCTACAATCGGTTGCTCACAGATGTGCCCTGGCTGGATACAGGAGTCGAATCTGGAAATAGTCGTCAATAGATATGCCCTGGCTGGATACAGGAATCGAATCTTCGAACTCTTCAGACGTGCCCTAGCTAGATACAGGAATCGAGTCTGGAAATGTGGTCAACAGATATGCCCTGGCTGGATACAGGAATCGAATCTGGAAATGTTGTAGTTGATAGATGTGCCCTGGCTGGATACAGGAATCGAATCTTCGAACTCTTCAGACGTGCCCTGGCTAGATACAGGAATCGAGTCTGGAAACTGATCACTCTCAGATGTGCCCTGGCTAGATACATGTATCGAATCTGGAATTGTGATAGTTGAAGGTAGTTGTCTTTGGGATTGTCTTTTTCCCTGAAAAGGCAAAAACATCAGTTGTATGCAATGTCATGATGTATGATATGCATGATGTCATGATGTTCAACATGAGATAGTGTTGTATGCACTTTATCATGTATGTAAGCAAGATGTATGAAAATGTGAAATGTTTATGAATGTATTTTCGTCTTAGGAAAATAAATCCTTGACGATCGACCGGAGAATTGCTCGGTGGAATAGATACTTTGCTGAAGTTTTGATGAGAGGCCTGCTGAGAACTTTAATGATGGATTCCGCTGGGGATAATGATGATAAACTCCGCTGGGGAACACCAAAGATAAAACTCCGTTGGGGAATACCAAAGATAGACTCTTGCCGGGGATTGAAGGAACTTTGCCGAGGGCGATCTTCCGTGGCAATTAGCTGAGGATAACCCAGTTATAAGCCCTTGTGAGGAATAACTCTGAATAAAGCTCGGGAGAGACGTCCGTACTCTGCAGGGAACAAGCTTCCAGAATCTACTGGGGATAAGCTTTAAGACCTGCCGGGGAATGTTGTGATGATTTGGTCGCATTCTTCAGTCGAACCTACCTTGGTACCTTGGCGGATAAAGCAACCAGACTGCATCAGACAACTTCACATTGCCCCTGTCTCTGATGTCACCTGTAATTAATCTTTTGTTTCATATGCAAATATTTATGAATCAACAATTTTAATGTCAAATGCATATATCAAAATGAACATTGGACGTTCTTCGCAAGACAAAACAGAAAAAAGGAAAAACAATGGCAGTTTGTATGGACAAGTGAATTTGTATTGATTTGAATTTTGCCCGTGAATAGGCGTTTTTGTACAAGAGGCTGACATCCTAGTAAGAGGACGCCGCCGAATAACATAGAGTTTACAATTTTGAAAAGAAAACAAAACAGCTATGTGAACAATCCCACTGGGTTCTAATTCTGCTATCGCCTTTATGTCTTCAAGCGTCTCATCACTTTGCTGCTTGGTCGAAGATGAAGCTGATTGGTCGATGCCGAAATCTGAGCCAGATAGTTGATACCGAATTCCGGATGCGAAGTGATCCAATGAGACATAGTGTTACGCTTTATCCCTAACTTTTGCCTGGACCGCCCTTTCGGGTTTTCAGTCCACCGGGATACCCATTTTTGCCCAAGCCGCCTTTTCAGGTTTTCGACTTGCCGGGTGTACAGATTTTTATTCATTTCATCCCTTATTTTTTCCCGAAACCTTTTGGTTCACCGGGAAGCCCTTATTTTTGCCTAGGTATGTCAACCTAGCGGGTCTTTTATTTATGCATAGTATTTTTTCACTATGTCTGCATTGGCGGGGTGAGGAAGGTCATCACCATCCATGGTGGTTAGGATCATGGCTCCTCCTGAGAACACATGTTTAACCACAAATGGCCCCTCGTATGTAGGGGTCCATTTGCCCCGGGGATCACTTTGAGGAAGGATGATGCGTTTGATTACCAGGTCCCCAACTTGATACTCCTGTGGTCTGACTTTCTTGTTAAATGCCCTGATCATCCGTTTTTGATACGTCTGACCATGACAGATAGCGGTGAGTCTCTTTTCGTCAATTAGATTTAATTGGTTAAGTCGAGTCTGGGTCCAGTCATCTTCACTTAAGTATGCATCCTTCATTATCCGGAGAGAGGGTATCTGGACTTCAATTGGCAAGACTGCTTCCATGCCATAGACCAAGGAGAAAGGAGTTGCCCCAGTTGACGTCCTTGCTGAGGTACGGTACCCATGAAGAGCGAACGGTAACATCTCGTGCCAATCTTTATAGGTCACTGTCATCTTCTGCACAATTTTCTTGATATTTTTATTAGCTGCCTCTACAGCCCCATTCATCTTCGGCCGGTAGGGAGAAGAGTTGTGGTGATGTATCTTGAATTGTTCGTAGAGTTCAGTGATCATTTTGTTATTGAGATTGGTACCATTGTCCGTAATGATTCTTTCCGAGACGCTGTACCGACAGATCAGATTATGCCGGATGAAACGTGCCACGACGCTCTTGGTTACTGTGGCATAGGAAGCTGCCTCAACCCACTTCGTGAAGTAATCGATTGCCACTAAGATGAAGCGATGCCCATTAGATGCTGTCGGTCGGATCTCACCGATCATATCAATCCCCCACATTGCAAAAGGCCAAGGTGTCGTCAGGACGTTCAGAGGAACTGGAGGAATATGCACCTTGTCAGAATAGATCTGGCATTTGTGACAAGTTCGGGAGTGTTGGTAACAATCAGCTTCCATTGTGGACCAGAAATATCCTGCCCGAAGGATTTTCTTAGCCATGGTGTGTCCACTGGAATGTGTCCCGAATGTACCTTCATGCAGTTCTAACATGATCTTCTCTGCTTCAGCCTTATCCACACAATGTAGTAGAGTTGAATCATGATTCCGTTTGTAGAGAATGCCGTTGCTGAGGAAGAATTTTGCCGCAAACCTCCTCATGAACTTCTTGTCATTGACAGATGCGCCTTCAGGGTATTCCTGAGCTTCCAAATACCTCTTCACCTCATGATACCAGGGTTTTTCAGTCACCTTCTCAGCCTCAAGCTCGCAGCAGTATGCCGGTTCGTCCAACTTCCAGATAATGATCTGGGGAGCCTCATTGTCCCATTTAACTTTGAACATTGAAGACATCGTAGCCAGTGCGTCCGCTAGCTGATTCTCCTCTCTTGGGAAGTGCTCAAAAGTTATTTCTTCAAAGTGGGGAAGCAAGGTTGACACATACTCCTTGTAAGGAATAAGATTTGGGTGTTTCGTATCCAACTCGCCTTTGATCTGATTGATCACGAGAGCGGAATCTCCGAAGACACTAAGAAATTTGATCCTTAAGTCGATTGCAGCTTGTAAACCCATGATACATGCCTCATATTCTGCCATGTTGTTGGTGCAGTTGAAACATAATCGGGCGGTGAGTGGAGTGTGAGTTCCTTTGGGAGATATGATTACAGCGTCGACGCTGTTACCCAAAGCATTGGAGGCTCCGCCAAAATGCATAGACCATCGGGATCCTTCCTCAGGTCCTTCATCCGGTCCAGGTACTTCACAGTCGGTTACCACCATGATGTCTTCGTCCGGAAAATCAAAGTTTAATGATTGGTAATCATCCACAGGTTGGTGTGCCAAATGATCTGCCAGTACACTTCCTTTAATAGCTTTCCGAGTTGTATACTGGATGTCATATTCTGTCAAGATTATTTGCCATCTTGCTATTCTTCCAGACAGAGCAGGCTTTTCAAATATGTACTTGATGGGATCCATCTTTGAAATCAATAGAGTAGTGTGAGTCAGCATATACTGTCTCAGCCGGCGAGCAGCCCATACTAGAGCGCATCAAGTTTTCTCAAGCAGTGAGTAACGAGAATCACAGTCGGTAAACTTTTTGCTCAAGTAATAAATAGCGTGCTCTTTTCGGCCAGACTCGTCATGCTGCCCCAGCACACACCCCATTGAATTGTCAAGTACTGTCAAGTATAGTATCAGAGGTCTTCCTTCCACTGGTGGCATAAGAATGGGTGGCTCTTGGAGATATTCCTTTATCTTTTCAAAGGCAGCCTGACATTCATCGTTCCAGCGTACTACTTGATCTTTCTTTAGTAATTTGAAGATTGGCTCACAAGTAGCAGTCAGATGTGAGATGAATCGGGCAATGTAATTCAGTCGTCCCAGGAAGCCTCTGACTTCTTTCTCTGTCTTTGGAGTCGACATATCTTGTATGGCTTTTACCTTGGCAGGGTCCACCTGAATACCTTTATCACTTACAATGAAACCTAGCAATTTTCTGGATCTTACCCCAAAGGTGCATTTATTGGGATTCAACCTCAGCTTGTATAACTTTAGTCGGTCAAACAGCTTCCTCAGATGATCAAGGTGCTCCTCCTCAGTTTGAGACCTTGCAATCATGTCATCAACGTATACCTCAATTTCATGATGGATCATATCATGAAATAAAGCAACCATGGCACGTTGATAAGTTGCCCTAGCATTTTTCAACCCGAACGACATGACCTTGTAGCAGAAGGTGCCCCACTGAGTCACAAAGGTAGTCTTTTCCATATCCTCCGGAGCCATCTTGATCTGATTATACCCTGAAAAACCATCCATGAAGGAGAACACCTTATGTTGAGCAGTATTGTCGACAAGAACGTCGATGTGAGGTAAGGGGAAGTCATCCTTAGGGCTTGCCCTGTTCAAGTCCCTGTAGTCGACACACATTCTGACTTTACCGTCCTTTTTCGGCACTGGCACCACATTGGCAACCTATTGAGGGTAAGAAGTTACTGCTAGAAACCCGGCGTCGAATTGCTTCATAACCTCAGCCTTGATCTTTTCAGACATCTCTGGGCGCATACGGCGGACCTTTTGCTTTACCGGAGGGCAGTCTTCCTTGGTTGGCAGGTGATGAACTACAATGTCGGCATCCAAACCAGGCATGTCTCCATAGGACCAAGCAAATATCTCCATGTAATCACGTAGCATCTGGATCAATCGTTGCTTCACGCTGAGCTCTAGATTAGCCCCAATCTTGACCTCTTTCCTATCTGTCTCAACACCCAGGTTAATCGTTTCTACCGGCTCTTCATGTGGTTGAATAACCCTCTCTTCCTGGAGTAGCAGTCTTGCGAGTTCACCAGGCACTTCGCAATCATCTTCACCTTTGTCTTCGGCCAAGTTGATCGGATTCTCGAAGTCATAACTGGCGGTAGCAGAGCTGTTACCAGTGAGATCCAGAGTGGATTGAAACCTGTATAAGTGAGTGTGTGTAAATATAGCTGTTTTGCAATATATATAACACAGAAAGAAAAAGAGCACAAGATTTGAAATGCAACAAACGTCCAATGTTTTGATTGATGATATATGGAAATGTCATACAAAAAGCCCTCACAAATGGAGCTACGATGCCCCGGGTAGGACACCGAGCCAACAAAGTTTTAACATATTATTTGTTACAAATTGGAAATCAAAAGAAATTAATTACTGCGTGACAAATGTGATAGGTGTAAAATCCTTTGCCGTCCAGTTGCTTGGTCCGTTGCTGGTAGTCGGGTAGATCCAACTGTCAAACTCTGCTTCCTCTACATCCTCCTCAATAGCATTCACCCTTGGGTTGGAGATAAATATCGGAGCCTTTCTGATCTTTTCCTTGCGCACAGCCCTCTGAGCCTCTGCAGTAAAGGCCAGCCCAAACTTGTCGTTCTTTTGAGTGAAGTCAGGAAGCTGACCCCAGTTCGCACAATTGCCTTTCTCGATTACAGCCCGGGCATCCTTCAAGGACGCCATCTTCAACGGAAAGTCCCCTTCAACTACTGCCTCAGCTGATGCCAACACTGGAGGTACTTCCTCAAAATGCTGAAAGGGGGTTTCAATAAACTCCCCGTCCATCTCGATATACCGGAATGAATTCAAGTGACTAACCATGTATTCCTCCTCACCCTGCACAGTAACAATCTTCCCTTTGACAGGGTATTTGAGCTTTTGGTGTATAGTGGATGTTACTGCCCCAGCTTTGTGAATCCGGGGTCGACCCAACAAGCAGGAATAAGATGGACGAATATCCATTACATAGAATGTTAAGTTGAAAACTTGGGAACCCACACGAATAGGGATGTCTACTTCACCGTGCACCATCCTCTTAGAACCGTCGAAGGCTCTAACAATGATGTTACTAGGTTTCAACTCCAGGCCCTCACAATCCAAGCGATCCAATGCTTTCTTGGGCAAGACATTCAGGGAAGAACCGGTATCTACCAACACGTGTGCGAGAGTAGTACCCCTGCACTCTATAGAGACGTGCAGGGCATCATTGTGATTTTTCCCCTTGGCGGTAAGGTCAGCATCCGAGAACCCTAGGCCATTGTCAGCCGTCAAATTAGCCACACAGTCGGTGAATTGATCCACGGAGGTCTCTTGCGGCACATGGGCCGTTTTCAGAAATGAAATCAGGGCTTTTGCATGGGCCTCTGAGCATAGCAGCAATGATAACATAGAGATTTTGGAGGGAGTATGCCCCAACTGTTCAACAACGTTAAAGTCACTCTTTTTGATAATTTTAAGGATTTCCTCCATTTCTTGTTGGGAGGCTTCCACAGCAGTCTTCTTTTTTGGTGCCTCCGTCCTGGCAGGCAAATCGGTAGCAACTTCTTTGCCCCGAGTATCAGAAGACTCGACGGCAGTAGTAGACACAGGAACTTGAATTGGAATATGCACACTTGCGGGTGTGATGGTGAGCGGTTTTCGGATAACTGGCGGTGCAATGTCAGGTGAGAAGAGCCTGCCACTGCGGGTAATCTTGGCGGGACCAGTGATGTTACTGATACTGGTAGTGGTGTTGAATTCCTGCTTCACCCCAAGCACATACACGTCGGCTCCATAATGCCATGGGACCGCTTTATCAGACTCATAGGGGAGAGGCCCTGGAACAATAATAGTAATGGGTGCAACAGACATAATTCAGACGGGTTTCTTCACGGGAGCTTTGGCAGGATTGTAAATTGTGACAACAGATACTTCTTCAATGGAAACAAACGGAACAACAGTTTTCTTGAACAGAATTTCCTTGCTATCCATCAGGCTTTGGATGCCTGATTTCAGCAGTGGACAACCGGTAGGGATTACAGCACACAGGAGGCAACCCTTACTACAACCCGGAAATAAACCGGCTAGTAGTAAGTTCCTCTTAACAGTCAACAGAGGGGTAACAACTTCATTCACCGAAACAGCATACAACTCTTCCTCAATGGCATTTACTCTATGCTGGGGCATAGGAGCAGTTACAACATTCGGTCTTTCAGGCGCTTCAAACTGAATTTCCTTTGCGTCGATAAGATCTTGCACTTTGTTTCTCAAGGCCCAGCAATCATCAGTAGTGTGCCCGGGACTATTAGAATGATAAGCACACCGGGCATTTGGGTTATACTTAGGAGACGCAGTGTTGACGACCTTAGGAGCTTCTTTGAGGGTCACCAAGTTGGTTGATAACAGTTGGGGTAAAATTTAAGATAAGGTCATACTCAACCGAGTATACTGCCTCTTGGGCCTTTCACCTCTTTGTTGATTGTACTGCTGAGGAGCAGCAACAGGTTTTGAAATGACCAAAGCATTGACGGCTTGGCGACTTTCTGGCTTGACTTGTCTTCTAGGACCATAGACGGCACTTGCTTCTTTCTTAAACGGCCTCTTCTCGGTACTTGTGGAGGCAGCCTTTTGTATCTTTCCTGACCTGATGCCAGCTTCAATTCTTTCTCCCGTCAGAATCAAATCCGTAAACCCAGCGGAGGAGTTACCAACCAAATGATTGAAAAATGGACCAGACAAAGTCCCTAGGAACATATCAACCAGCTCACGATCAGTCAATGGAGGATGCACCCTGCCAGCCAAATCTCTCCATTTTTGTGCATATTCTTTGAACCCTTCACCCGTTCCTAGAGACATACCCTGAAGTTGGGTACGCGTAGGAGCGAGATCAGAGTTGTATTGGTATTGTCTGTAGAATGCGGTTGCCAAATCTTCCCAATGTCGGATGCTAGTTCCATCTAATTGGTAGAACCATTCAAGCTGCGACCCCGAAAGGCTATCTTGGAAGAAGTGAATCCAAAGGTTCTTATCCGCCGTGTAAGGTTGGATCTTCCTTACGTACGATCTTAGATGCAGCTTTGGGCAGGAGACCCCATCATACTTGGCGAAGGCATGCGCCTTAAACTTGTGTGGGATTACTACCCCAGAAGATAACCCCAAATCTCCGAAATCCAGCCCCGGCACATTCTGAATTTCCATGGCGCTCAAGCGGTCCTCCAATTGCTTGTATCTGTCAGCAGCGGGTGGGTATTGTTCGTCATTGTAGTCCGTCTCATTGTCGGAGACTGCGGGACTAGGAGCTCCTCCCCCTTGGGGACTGTTTTTCTCAGCAGAAGAAGTAGTTGGATCAGCTTCATTGTGGAGTGTGTTCCCAAATCTGCGTCCAGTGTTGAACAACGCAGTCCTCTTTTTCTTCTTCTTCTTCAGGAGTAGAGTCTTCAACTCTTGCTGACCTTGAGCCAGGCTTAGGATCATCTCTTGAAATTGTGCACTTTGGGCCTGAAGGGCCTTGATGGCTTGCTCACTGGATGAGTCTGGATTCATGATGACTGTTCAAAATAAACAGCGAAGGAGATTAAGCAACCTGTGAAATAGGGTACCTGCTATGCATATGGTGCAATGGAATGCGTATGTTTTATGTTTTCAAAGACAAACAAGATTCAACTTTGTAGACAAAAAGGGAAACACACTTCATTAGATTAAAATTTTCAATTGTTCAACAATTTGCCCTTAGGCATTACAGGAATGAAAAATACTGGAAAAGAAATAAAAGCTATAAAAGGAAATATCCAAAGCTCATCAATGCTCCCATGGCCTCCTTTTCTCAGTGTTTATGTAGTTGTTCAGGACCCGCTCTTCCTCCAATTGCTTAGTCAGCCTCTGGATCTTCCGTTCCTGCTCGTTGAACTTCTCCCGATAGAAATCCCGTTCTTCCTTTAGCTGCGCCCAAGATCTCTTCATTGTGTCAAAATCAGTAGGTATCTGAGGAGGGAGGACAGTTGGAGGAATCCCATCTTCATTAGGAGATTCAAGAACGATAGGTCTGACAGCTTCGTACGGCATACCTAACCTCTGAGCACGGATGCGGACCCATTTGCAATAGGGTCCCAAAGGTAGAGAAGTCTTTGGTCCCAACTCATATGGGTCCGCTTTGTGAATTCTGTCCCAAGCTCTAATGAATCCATGGCGTAGTTTGTCACTGTCTGCCTGAAACTCAAAATGGAAGTGAGGAACCAGCATTTCATGAGGCCCTACTCCTCTGGCTCTTCCAAACTGACGGAGAGCTAAGCATGGATTATAAGAGATTCCTCCTTGGATACCAATCAATGGAACATTCGGGTATTCTCCGCAACGATCAATAACAGCTACCTCATCCAAACCTCTGAGAGTCCAAGTGATGTCATTATCAGTGAGAGACATTAACCTCCGAGCCCAACCTTTTCCTTCTTCATTCTTCAGCACGAACTTAGGGAGGTGCGAAATAAACCACCTCACTAGCAAAGGAGCACAACACCACGGAGTTCCCCGTTTTCGAGCAGTACGAGCATAGAGTTGTTGCAGGATATCACCCAAAAGAGTGGGTACAGGATTCCGAGACATGAAGATCCTTATGACATGGATACTGATAAAGGTGTCAGGGTTGGGAAACAGTACCAGACCATAAATCAAAAGGGCCAGAATATCCTCGTACGCCTTGAAGTCCAAGTCATTCCAGAAATCATTAGCCTTGCCAACCAGAAATTTGACCAAAAATCCCTTAACTCCACTTCTAGTTTCCCAGTTAGCCAATACCTCTTCTTTGGTCAAGGGGAGGACTGCAGCAACCTCTTCAGGCCTAGGAGTCTTTTCCAAAACAGTGAAAGGAGTTTGCTCCAAGACAGGGATCCCAAGCAAATAAGAGAATTCTTCCAGGGTAGGAACCAGCTGGAAGTCTTGAAAGGTGAAACAATGATACAGAGGGTCATAAAACTGGGTCAGAACACTTATCAGTTGTTGGTCCCATTTTGCAGTGACCAAGCCAAGGAGAGAATCATGCCTGTTGATGAAGGAAGAAGTGTTTGGAATCCTTCCAACCAAATCCTTGAGTAAAACTGGTGGTTGAACAAAGTTGAGCCGAATAGTATTCCTACGCACGGGCATCATGATGTCCTACAAAACAGAGCAAAGATGAAACTTTTTGTCTTTGAAATGGGTTAGTCCTTTATGCAGGATGCATGCAATGGTATGATGGCATGATGTTATGATGAAGCACACCACAAGTATTCACATAGGCAAGCATGGTAAGGCACACAAGTCACACAAGACACCCTTAGGTTTCAGGCCAGCATGAAGTTTAGGTATTACCCTCTTTTAGTTTCGTTGGTTAAAACCTGTCCTATCAAAAGTAACCGGGTTCTAGAGGATCTCAAATCATTGGCTACCCTCAATCGGTCATAACTCCAGCATCACAATCTTTTCTTACAGCCAGAACCATCTCGAGAGTTTAGCCTCAATGAGTGTAGCATACTGCTACTGTCCTAATAGCCAAGTTGGTCAATTTAGGGTTCTAAGGTTGGTTGGTGTTTAATGACTCCTTAGAATACCTATATTCTCCTCATTGTAACACAAGGGATATAGGTACATGCTAAGGTGCCACACCAATGTAGCCACTGCTTCACCCATGTCGGTCTATGCCGGACAGGTCCCTCACAGATTATGCTACCTAAAAAGGGTATTTCCCAGATCCGGGTTAGGATCTATGAAACTCCGATGCAAAGCCCACAAATATAAAAGCAAACAAAGCAAACAATTGAAAACAAAGGTGATCTAAGCCCTAAGGTTACTCCACTTTTAAGTTTATCCCCAGCAGAGTCGCCAGTTCTGTGATACGGTGGGAGAACTGACTTGAGGTTTTGCGTTTGTTTTCGCAAATGTTTCGGTTGAGCAAGAGTCGCCACCGACTTTTTATTTTATCCTAAGGAAAGGTTTAAAAAGCACAGCAAAAACCTTTGAGATTTTTCTTGGGTTCAGGGAGTAGATTATAGAAAGGGAAGGTATTAGCACCCTTTCTATCCATGGTTATCCATGGGCTCTTAGTTACTTGCTTAGACCACTTGCCTTTTGTTTTCAATTGTTTGAAATGGTGCTTGTGCGTGTGGGTTTGAAAATGTTTTGAAAAGAAGTCAATGTGGTGGCAACCTTTGTAATGATCCATGTGGGGATGTATACAAAGGTGTATGTCTTTTGAAAAGGTTTTCATTTTGTTTTTGAAAGTTGTTTTGAAAGTGTTGTGAGGTGTGTTTTAAAATAGGCAAGTGTTTTGTTTTTGCAAGTTTTGATTCAAGTAACTAAGAGGTTATCTACTCCTAAATTTCTCAAAGATTATTGCTATGTTTTAACCCTTTTAACAAGTTTGTTCCACCATTGTATTTGGTGGACAATCTCATGTTAGGATGTGAAAGGGACGGACGCGGGTCATCGTTTAGACCATAATTGCAATGGTGCCAAGTATCTTTGGGCATTTTCTTTAAGGGACTTGATCATTTGTTTTGGCAATATTTTGAAAGTGTTATTGAGGGACTATGATCATTTGATTTGTTTGTTTTGCCCAAAGAGACCTAACATGCAACATGGCCCAATTTTGAAAGGCAACAAGTGGAATACCCTAGGGGGTGCAAGTGTGATTTGTGTGTTCATTTTCATGCTTGTTTGTCTTGAGATTAGGTCATAACTATTTTGTCGTTTTTTCGCATACAAACCCTAATTCTAACATGGTATAATTAGAAAGCAATAAAGTGCGAAAATAAATTTACTAAGATATTACAAAACCAAATATGGGAAGGGGGGTACAAATGTTCAAATGGGGATTTTGACAAGGAATTTAAACCTAAAACTATTACATCAATGTTGAATATTTACAAGACAAATAATTGTATAATTAAAGGGAAATTGAAATAAATATGCAAAATGTAAAAAGAATTTTTATGTGTATGAAAAAAAAGAATATTATTTATGTGAAATAAAAAGAGAAATAAAAAGGTATTATTTTTGGAGTATTTTCAATTTTAGGGTAAAACCCTAATTCTATTAAATAAAATACATTATTCATTTATTATGTACAAATATTTATTTATATATACAAAATAAAATAAAATGAGGTATTTGTCCAGAATGTATTTTTATATTAATAATAATAAAAAAAAACAAAAATGTATATATTTTGTATTTACTCTAAATATATTAATAAATATATGTATATATGTATTATTTTAGATATGTATTATATATATATAAATAATAATATTTAATATTTGTAAAAAAAGTATTTTTTATATAAAGTATTTTCAGAAGGTAAAATAAAATAAAATAAAAATAAAAATGTATTTACATCATTTTAACATTTTTTAAATAAAAGTATATTTATTTACCTATTTATATTCAAATAACTAGTCTAACTAAATAAATATCCAATAAATAGGAAAATGGTATAAAAAAAATATTTTTATGTTTTATATATGATGAGGAAAAATAAATAAATCAGACCAAAAAAAGAAAAGTAAAAAAAAACATTAAAATGAATGAAATGGGCTTGGGGGGTGCAAAACCAAAAACATGGTGTGAATAAGAAATATGAAACAAGCCCAGCCCAATAGACCCTTCTTCAACCTCCAGCAAAAAACGTTCAGAAAACGCGCGCTTGGTTCCAACATTCAAACATCCTGATTCCTGGCTTATTAATGAAAACTCATAACATAAAAAATGTTCAGCATCAAGAGACGAATCAAACCATATGCAGAACTTGTCCTAACTCTCTAAGATGAGGGAGAATTTCTTCTCCCCCAAATCCTAACCTAGATTTTCTGCCATTTTCAAACCTTAAATTCTCTCAGCTCAAGCAAAAGAAATGAAAAGTAAAAACATGTACATGTTCAGTGGCATGAGTAGAACATTGTTTATTCAAAAACTTAAAGCTAATGATGCCTAATAAGAGAGATACGAATTCAAAAACTTACCTGTTCAGTTGAAGTTCTATCTGGCAATGTAGAAGCTCTCAGTGCAAAGTGATGATTGGTATAGCTTCCTTGAGGTCCAGGGATACTATTCCAAGTGTTACTTTGCTTTGAAACCTTTTGAATCGAGCTATAGCACTCCACCTGCAAATCAGAAAAGTGAAAATGGTGGAACCAGTTAGAGGGATTACAGGTCGTGTCTTAGCTCTTGGTTAGCTTGCATAGATGGTAGGGAAGGTGTATGAACTGGTTTGGGCAAGAGAGCTTGAGGGAAATGGAGGATGGCACTCAAACTGCAGGCCTGGCCCTGTTTTTACAGTTTGAAGGTGATTCTGAGATTGGGAGTGTATGAGAGGTATTAGGGTCGTGCAATTGAGATGTGTGGAATGTGTTTGATGAGTTTGTCTAAGTGTTTGTAAGCTGATATGAGAGTTGATACAAGTTATGCTATCTTACTTGAACTTTAAGCAAGCAATGGCCCCTTGATGGTTCTAGCCTGTACAGGCCCTCACACTATGTTGCATACATTGGCCTTGATCAGTGCAATTTTCTCACAAACTTGTGCCAAGAAGATTTGGACTGTACCACTTGGATTGCAAACTTGACATAAAGTTCTACTTTTTCAAAATGGAAATAATGCTTTTTCTAGTTTAGGGTTAATTCTCCATGTAATGTCCAAATGCTTAAAATAACAACTTGGCACAATGGTTTTGCATTGAATTATTGAGTGTCAAAGGGTTTTAGGAACTGTAATGTAGCTTAAGCATGCTGAGATTGAAATGCATAGTGTTATGAACATGTACATGGCCAAGAACAAAAGTGACTTTTTCCCCTTTTGCAAAATTCGATTCTCCCTAACCATGAGGTTGTTTGAGAAGTTCTTGGACATTTTGGAAAGCTTGGAATGTGTACTACAATCCATCTTTGAAATGCAAATTGAAATTCCAAGTGGAAGTGTATGGAAAATGGCCTTGAAGTTAGGTAGAAAACCTTGTCAAAAAGGTCAAATTTTTACTAAGTTATGAATGGTTTAGTGCCCTTATTCAAAAATTTGTAACTTGAGATACAAGCCTCATTAGGGAAAACTTTGTGAATCAAAGTTGTAGATTATGCAACAAGCTACAACTTTCATGTTTTGACTTTTGTTTGAATCCAAATGAATCTTGGTGAGAAAGTGGGGCAAAGTTGGGGAAAAATTAGGGTTTTCCATAACTTAGAAAAATTCTAAGTTATGAAAAATTCCCATTTCAAACCCTAATTTGCATTTCTTGGTTTCTTGATGAACAAGTTTCATGATTTGGCATGTTTTGATGAAAAATGAATCTTGACTCTTGATTTTGACCAAAAAGTCAAAGTTTGACTTTTCAGTATACAGTCAAAATTGATCAATTGACTGGGAAATTCAACTGTCAACCTTGTGTACTTGGGATCTTTTGAGTTTGTTGAGCATGTCAAGATAATTCCATGGGGTCTTTGAGTCCATATGTGAGTTTGGTTTGCCATTGGCTAGGTCAAACAGTCAAAAATTGCCTTTGTGCAGTCAAAACCCTAAAAATGACCATTTTGCCCCTTTTGATGATCTGATCAAATTTCTTGTGGAATTATGATCCAAACTTGATCAAATGGTCCATATGAGTTCATAATGTTGATGTGGGTCAATTTTCTTGAGATTTGACTGTCAATTGGCCACAGTTGACTTTTTCCCCAATACAGCTGATTTCTAGGTCATCTGTCCAATTGACTGGGCAAAACTTGGAATCAAGACTTGAAACTTGGTATGGATAAACTTGGGAGTCCAACATGAAGCATGAAAGTCATCTTAGGCATTTTAGGTCAAAATATCTTTGTGCAAACACAAACCCTAATTTGGGTCCACAGTGCAAAGAGAAGTCTTGAGCAGAGGAAATCCTAACTGGATCTTGATCTTCAAGGGTTTTGTGATGAGAAAATGTTGAGGAAATGGGAGGGCAAATTTTGGGGTACAACAGCATGCTTCAAAATCTCCCCAAGGGTTGCACAGTTCAAGGGCCTCCTAACAGTCAAAAACTAGGGTTTTGGTTCTGACAAAGAAAATGAAGTTTCCAAGGGTCCAATCAAGCCCCACATGCCTATAAACATGGTCAAGCATCCTCATGCCAAGTTTCAAGACTTACAGCACAAAATTGCACAGTCAAAAACCCAAATTGCCCTACAGTCAACTACAGGGGCAAAATGGTCATTTGACAGTCAAAAGTTCAAATTTTTGGTCAACATCTCATTTTGAAGCCATAAACATCATTTGATCAATTCTTGATCATGATTTTCAAAGCATGGCTCAAAAAGTATCAAGATGCAAAAGTTTCTATATTTGGACAGTTGAAAAAGTCAATTGTAACTTGACCAAGGCATAACTTCCACATGGTTTATCAAAAAAATTCCATCCAAAGCTCATTTTGAGGAGAAAGACATTTCCTACAACCCCTCTTCACACTTCAAGTCCAAGAAATGCTCTCACGAAAAGTTATCAATTTCAACATTATAGGTCATTTTCAAAAGTCAACAAAAAGGGACTTTAAGTCAAAGTCCATAACTTGGGATTGGTAAGTCAAAATGACATGGGACCAAAGTCATTGGTTAGAGGACTTCAAGACCTTTCCAAAATGTCCAAGAACATGATCAAAGCTTAAAAATTGAGCAAGATATGCCTTGTGAAAGTTGGGAGATTTTTGGGAATTTTGAAAAGTCAACTTTACTTCAAATGCCTCAAATTTGCTAATGGGCCACATTTTCTTCAAAGATTCATCATCCAAAGCATATGCACGACCATTTGTCCCAAAGGGGATTTATTCATCATTTTTATTTATTTATTTGAATTTTTAATTATTATTAATTCATTTAATAAAATAAAATATGGGAAAAATGCTCATCCATGCTTTTCAAATCTTTTTATGCATAGAATACCTTCAAGATTTCGTGCACTATATGATATGGAAAGAATCAAGGTGATTTGGACATGATTGGTATCAAAGCACATGGAAAAAGATTGAAAAAATATGCTATTAAAATCCAATATTTGATTCATGATTGCAAGGATTTCTGGCTCAGAATTTAACCCTAATTCATTCCATACATAAGCCAGAAGCTAGACCTAATGCACAAGACCTGAAAGCTGCGCCCCATCTCAAGAACCAAGTTTGCATTTTTGTCAAAAAAATAAAAAACTGAAAACTGCCTTGGAGGACGATTCAAAGGAAGATATTGATCCCAAAAGCTTCCTAAGGCATTACTGAACCTGACTGGATACTTTTCCACGCCCATAGCATCAATAATCGGTACATGGAGATCAAACTGTGTTAAGCTTTTTGCATATTCGTATCTCACTATTCATGCATTGTTTTCAATTTCCAATGATTGATTTGTGTTAATCTATTCATTATAAAGCTAATCATGTAATTTAATTGAATTTTCGTGCGTTATACATGAAGTTACCATTGAAGCTTGCTAGGGTTTCATGACTTCAAATTTGGGGTTTCTCTTATCCAGAAAAATTAGACCACGAGACCAAGGCTATTGGATTCAGAAGCTTCACGTGAATCATTCCCATAGCTCGCGATCAATTTATGATCAATAGGGTGCTAATCGCTATTTTTATGCTTGCTATTTAGTGGGGGTTTAAAACCCCCGCTATTCAGTTTGTTTTTGTTTCAGGTACAGCAAACAATTGGAGAAGATGGTGATGTGTAGGCCAACGAGTGGTGCGTTTGAATTTCGCGCGAAAATATCCCACTAACCATTGTTTTACGTTATATTGATTATTGGTTATATTATAAACAAATCGCATTAACAGCTCAGTTGGCAGGCACATGATTTGGTAAGCAACGGGACCTGGGTTCGATTCCCAGGTCCTCTCCCTTTCTCATATTATTTTCTTTTCCATCTTCCTATGCAGCGCATACTCCAGGGGTTCATTATACACCCATAGTCCAAGCTTGCCACGCGCCCAATGATCCTAATCCAAAGGTCATGGTTTGAAGGATACCATGGGATTCAGTCAACGAATCCACACGTGATTGCCAGAAGTCAACAAGGCCAGGAATCAATTGGGCCTGATTGCTACCAGCATACCTCCAAATGGGCCTACAAACCCCCCATGTTTGCCTTCTTTTCTCTATTTCTTTTATGCTTTTTTATTAGTTATTTTAATTCTTTTCTCTATTTAATTCCATAAAATTGATCTTTTAAATATAAACAATAAAAAAAATCAGAAAGTCACAAAATAAAATATATTTTATTTAAATGTTATTTTGTAAATAAATGTTATCAATTAATTTAGTTTTTAATTCTAGGATTAATTTTAACATTTTCTTAATAAATTTAAAAAATTGTAGAATTAGGGTTTAAACACTTTTTATATTTTTATCCTTTTTTTCTCTTTCACCATATTAATTATTAATTATTATTTTTTTGTAAATAAAATTTTATTAATTAATTAGGTTAATTTTAGATCCAATTTTAACATATTTTTAATAAATTAAAAATAGCTAGAATTAGGTTTAAATTCCCTTAATTCTTACTAAAAGTCCATAAATGCAAAAAACTCCAAAAAATCTTTTCTTTTTATTTTAACTTAATTAATTTGTTAATCGTAATTTAATTTCCTAAAAAAGGGTCCAACGCCCTCGCACTCCCGATTTTAATTCTCTTCGCATTTTTTATTTCTTTTTGTGAATATAATGCAATTCTCCCAAAGCCATGTAATAGCTTAATTAGGACATTTTTACTTTCCACTTTATTTTATTTCAAATCGGGTCCTGGTTTAATTTGGCGATGTGGACCCGCGCCTTTGTAATAGCGTAGGATTTTTAAATTCCGCATCTTTTTAACTGTTAATAAATTTGCATGCAAGAATGAATGTCAAAATAAAAGCAACGCGTAGATCACAAATACATGACAAGACAAAATATCTGAAAACGACACACAAATCACACACCACCCCTAGGGTACGCCTCACTGTTGCCTTGCCCCTCGAAAGGTGATCGTCGAGTAGAGGATGTTTTAGTAAGTCCTCATGATCCAGGAACCTGGCATGAGGGTAGCTTCTAAGGTGTCTTCCTATTGCTCTGGTGATCACCACGTCTCGAACCTTCGAATTGACCCGAACACCTCCAACGGTGGTGCTACCTACCTCTCAATGGTGGGATGACACTACTTTAAGGACATTTACACAGACGAATTCCTTAGGGTAGGTAGACGACTCTAGATACTTGCTCTAATTTCAAAACAAATCAAAAATACTTTTCACACCGACACCTTTTCAAAAAGCTTTCGAAAGCAACTTTTCAAACACTCTTGAGGACCGATACAAGAGTTGAACTGAAATTTTCAAAGAAAACTTTTTTAAACCCACAGTTGAAAAGCAAGCAAACCATTTTTTGAAAACACAAATGAGCAAGTATCTAAGAGCCCATGGATAACCATGGATAGAAAGGGTGCTAACACCTTCCCTTTCTATAATCTACCTCCCGAACCGAGAGCAATCTCTATAAAGAATTTTTCTGTGCTTTTGTCCTTTCCATTTGGAGAAAATAAAAGACGGTGGCGACTCTTGCTTCTGCGACGTTTCGCGAAACCAGCTTAGAAAACAGTCAGTTCTATTTCCACCGATCACAGAACTGGCGACTCTGCTGGGGAAATCTATAAAGTGAGGTGTACCTTAGGATTAGCTCATAATTGTGTTTTCAATTGTATTGATTTGCTTGCTTTAAATTGTGGGACTGTCTATAGATCCTAACCCGGATCTGGGGATACCTTCTTAGAAAGTAGCAACAAGGCTGTGAGGGAACTGTGCGGGGTATACCGACATGGTTGAAACAGTCTGCTACGTTGATGTGGCACTTTAGTGTGTACCGGTAACCCTTGAGTTCAGTCAAGGAGAGTACGGGGCCTCCGCGTGGTGTCGTGAAGCATCAACAGACCTTAGGAACCTTAATTGAACTATCTTGGCCTCTTTAGGGTAGTGAGATAACTGACTTTGGTGCAGCCCGAGGTTGGTTGATACTCGATACTACACTCAATTGAGGGTTGCTTTCCTGGAATATTTCGGTCGCCAGTTCAGTGGCTAAATCGAAACAATGAACAATGAAAGCAATCTTGTGATATTGAGACCCTTAGAACCCGGTTACTTCTAATAGGACAGGTTGAACTCACCAACTTCAAGAGGGTAATACCCAGACCCCATGCCGGCCTAAACTCTAGGGGCTTGTCTTGTGTGACTTGTGTGCCTTACATGTTTGCCTTTGTAAATATTTGTAGTGTGTTTAATCATAGCATCATGACATCATCCAGCATCATATGCATTGACTAACCATTTCAGGGGTTCGAATCTTCATCTTTGTTTTTGTTTTGTAGGACATGGAAACTGTTCGCAGAAAGGCAATTCAAATCAGCCTTGTAAAGATCCCTCCTCAGCTTAAGGAGCTTATATCCAGGATTCCCGAGAGCTCTTCATTCAGTTAAAGACATGGAAGACTCATCAGTTTGGTCAATACCAACATTGAGGAAGATATGATAAAGGTACTGTTCCAGTTCTTTGACCCTCTGCATCACTGTTTCACTTTCCTGGATTATCAGCTGGTACCTACATTGGAGGAGTTCTCCCGGCTTTTGAAGATCCCTATCCTTGATCAACTACCCTACAACGGTACGGAAAAGGAACCCAAGCTGGAAGAGATTTCTAAAGCCTTACACCTACAATCATCTGACCTCAAGGGACATTGGGAAGTTAGAAGTGGTATCAAAAGGTTCTTAGCCAGGTTTCTGTTTGAAAAGGCCCATGAATGTTGGAACTCCCTTGACTTACAAGCTTTTGAAGAAGTTGTGGCCCTCCTTGTCTATGGTTTGGTGTTGTTCCCTAACCCAGATCAGCTTATAGATATCAGTGTTGTCCAGATCTTCATGTCCAGGAATCCTATACCTACGTTGTTGGGGGACATCCTTCACTCATGTTACACTCGAACCATGAGAAAAAGAGGTGTCCTTATGTGCTGCACTCCTCTCCTGGGAAGGTGGTTTATTTCGCACCTTCCACAATCAGTTTTGAAGAACGAGCGGGGTTTGAGATGGTCACAACGGTTGATGACTCTTACACATGCAGATATACATTGGTGCCCTCGGTCCAGAGAGGATGTCACTATCATTGATCGTTGCGGGGAATACCCTAATGTTCCTTTACTTGGAATCAGAGGAGGTATTACTTACAACCCATTCCTGGCTTGGAGACAATTTGGTTATGCTCGGAGGGATGGTCCTTATGACATGTTAATTCCTGACATAGTTTTTGACTTTGACAATGATGCACAAGGACTTCGCCAGAGATTTATCAGAGCTTGGAGGATGCCAAGTAGGATAGACAGCAAGACACTGGGGCACAGGAACTCCATCCCGTTGGAACCTTATCTCAAGTGGGTTCGCGCCCGCTCCCAGAAGTTAGTAATGCCTTATCCTCATATGCTCCCTGTAATCAAAGAGCCAGTCTTGGAAGGAGAAGTGTCCTACACTATTCAGCATCCTGATATGCCCACATCCTGGGAAGAGATGCAGAAGAGCTGGATCCAGCTTAAGGAAGAACAGAATTCTCTTGAGACCAGTCTACATGCTAGTGAAAAGAGGGTCCTGGAGCTCACCCGCCTATTGCATGAGGAGAGGAATCTCAACACCTACATAGCTCCAAAGAGGATGCGTAGTGTCTTTTGGGATTGATTTGCTTTGTAATTTGTGCCCATGAGGCTTTGATGTACTGAACAATTATTTCCTTAATGATAACGTGTGTTCCTTTTGTCTACAACAAATTTGAACTTTCGAACCCTTGAATGCATTGCATAAACACATATCATTCATCATGTGCATAGCAGGTTTTCTTCTTTTCAGGTTGCTTACTGTTCTTCGCTGTTTATTTCAGCATCATGAATCCTGACTCATCATCAACCGAGATGTCCATCAAGGCTCTTCAGGCGCAGAATGCGCAATTTCAGGAACTAATCATGGGTTTGGCTCAGGGCCAAAAAGAGCTGAAGGATCTGATCCTGAAGAAAGATAAGAAGAAGAAGAAGAGAACTATTCTTTTCAACTCGGGCCGAAGGTTTGGCAACACTCTGCAGAATGAAGAGGCTGGTTCTTCTATAAGCAAGAGCAGTCCCCAAGGGGGAAAAGGTCCTAGTCCGGTAGTCTCTGACAACGAGACTGATTTTGATGAGGAACAGTATCCTCCAGCTGAAGACAGATACAAGCAGTTGGAGGACAGACTGAATGCAATGGAGATCCAACAAGTGCCTGGGCTGGATTTCGGAGACTTGGGTTTGTCCACTGGTGTGATTATTCCTCATAAGTTTAAGGCACCATCCTTTACCAAGTATGACGGGGCGTCTTGTCCCAAGCTACACCTCAGGTCTTATGTGCGGAAGATTCAGCCGTACTCAGTGGATAAGAACTTGTGGATCCACTTCTTCCAGGAGAGTCTTTCAGGGACTCATCTCGAATGGTTCTATCAGCTAGATGGGACCAAAGTTCGTAACTGGGAGGAGTTGGCTACTGCTTTTTATAAGCAGTATCAATATAATGCCGACCTTGCCCCTACACGTACCCAACTCTAGGGTATGTCGCTAGGGTCAAGCGAAGGTTTTAAAGAGTACGCACAGAAGTGGAGGGATATGGCTGGCAGGGTGCAGCCTCCGTTAACTGACCAGGAGTTGGTAGACATGTTCTTGGGGACCCTATCTGGGCCATTTTTCAATCATCTTATCGGTAACTCATCTGCAGGGTTTACTGATCTCATTCTGACTGGAGAGAGAATAGAGGCTGGGATGAAGTCTGGCAAAATTCAGAAGGGTGCATCTGCAAGTTCTGAGAAGAAGCCCTTTAAGAAGGAGGCCAGTGTTGTATATGGGTCTAGAAGACAAGAGAAACCTGAGCGCCGCCAGTCTGTCAACGCGGTGATGATTGCTAAACCTGCTGCCGCTCCTCGGCAAACCAATCCTCAAAGGGCTGAAAGACCCAGAAGAGAGTTTTCCCGGCTGAGTATGACTCTATCACAAATCTTGCCACAGTTGCTGTCCACCAACTTAGTGACCGTCAGGGAGGCCCCGAAAGTTGTGAATACTGCCTCTCCGAAATACAACCCAAATGCCTGTTGTGCTTATCACTCCGATAGCCCGGGGCATTCCACTGATGACTGTTGGGCCTTAAGGAATAAGGTGCAAGACCTTATTGACGTAAAAGAGATACAGTTTGAAGCGCCTGAGAGGCCAAATGTGGTGACTGCTCCTATGCCCCAGCATGGAGTAAATGCCGTTGATGAAGAGATATATGCCGTTTCTGTGAATGATGTAGCTACTCCATTGATGACTGTTAAGAGGAACCTACTGTCGGCCGGTTTATTTCCGGGTTGCAGTGAAGGTTGCCTTTTCTGTGCTGTTTCCCTCTCTGGTTGTCCTTTGCTGAAGTTGGGCATCCAAAGCCTAATGGACAACAAAGAGATTCTGTTCAAAAAGTTTGCTGTTCAGTTTGTTCCGGTAGAAGAAGTTTCTGTTGTTACAATTTTCAATAATCCAATCAAGGCTCTCCCAAGGAAGCCGGTTCAAATCATGACTGTCGCACCCGTTGTTATTACTGTTTCAGGGCCTCTCCCCTATGAATATGATAAGGTTGTCCCCTGGCACTATGAGGCAGACGTGTATGTACATGGAATCAAGCAAGAGTTCAACACTGGCACCAGCATCAGTAATATCACTGGTCCAACAAAGGTTACCCGCAATGGCAGGCTCTTCTCGCCTGACATTGCACCACCAGCTATTCGAAGACCCCTCACTATAACACCTACAAATGTACCTGTTCCCAGTTCTGATCAAGTTGTTTCCCCTGCTGCCGAGTCATCCAATGCTCGGGGCAAAGGGGTTGAAGATGAGCCTGCCCGGATGGAGGCACCAAAATCTGTGAATGCTGAGGCCTCCCAACAGGAGATGGAGGAAATTCTAAAAATAATCAAGAAGAGTGACTTTAATGTTGTCGAGTAGCTGGGGCATACGCCCTTCAAGATCTCCATGCTCTCCTTGCTCCTGTGCTCAGAGGCCCATGCTAAGGCCTTGATTTCATTTCTCAAGACGACCCATGTGCCACAGGAGACATCTGCAGTCCAGTTTACTGATTGCGTAGCAAATCTGACAGCGGACAATGGTTTGGGTTTCTCGGATGCTGACCTTACTGCTAAGGGAAGGGACCACAATGATGCCCTGCATGTCTCTATTGAATGCAGGGGCACTACTCTTGCGCACGTGTTGGTGGAAACTGGTTCTTCCCTAAATGTGCTACCCAAGAAAGCCTTAGACCGTTTGGATTATGAAGGCCTGGAGCTGAAACCTAGCAATATTATCGTCAGAGCCTTTGACGGTTCCAAGAGGATGGTTCATGGAGAGGTAGACATTCCTATCCGGGTGGGTTCTCAGGTGTTCGACTCTACTTTCTATGTGATGGATATCCGTCCATCGTATTCTTGTCTACTGGGTCGACCTTGGATCCACAAAGTTGGGGCAGTAACCTCTACCTTGCACCAGAAACTCAAGTATCCCGTCAAAGGAAAGATTGTCACTGTGCAGGGAGAGGAAGAGTATATGGTGAGCCATTTGAATTCCTTCAGGTATATTGAGATGGACGGGGAGTTTATTGAAACCCCCTTTCAGCATTTCGAAGAGGTACCTCCAACTTTAGCAGCAGCAGAAACAGTGGTCGAAGAGGATGTTCCTTTGAAGATGGCTTCCTTGAAGGATGTCCGGGCTGTGGTCAAGAAAGGTGAATGTGCTAACTGGGGCAGGCTCCCTGATTTTACACAGAAAACTGACAAGTTTGGACTGGGTTTTACTGCAGAGGGTCAGAAGGTTGTGCGCAAGGCAAAGACCAGAAGACCTCCTGTACTCATTACCAACCCAGGAGTGAATGTTGTTGGGAACGAGGATGAAGTGGAAGAGTCGGAGTTCAATAGCTGGATCTACCCGACGACTGACGGTGGATTGACCAATTGGACTGCTAAGGATCATACTCCTGTTACTTTTGTTACGCAGTAATAAACTTCTTTGTTTTGTTATTTGTAATAAACAATTAAAACTCTATGGCCCGGTGTCTTACCCGAGGCACCGTTGGCTTCATTTGTGAGGGCATATAAATTGTCATTTCATATATCATGAATAAAGATCTTGGACGTTTTCTCGCATTTCAAATCTTACGCTCCTTTTCTTTCTTTCCTTTCTTTATATATTGCAAAACAGCTGTATTTACACACACTCACTCATACAGGTTTCAATCCACTCTGGATCTCACTGGTAACGACTCTGCTACTGCCAGTTATGACTTCGAAAATCCGATCAACTTAGCCGAAGACGAAGGTGAAGATGATTGCGAAGTGCCTGGCGAGCTTGCAAGACTGTTGCTCCAGGAAGAGAGGGCAATTCAACCACATGAAGAGCCAGTGGAAACAATAAATTTGGGTACTGAGACGGACAGGAAGGAGGTAAAGATTGGTGCCAACCTAGAGCTCAGCGTGAAGCGACGGTTGACTCAGATGCTACATGATTATGTGGAGATCTTTGCTTGGTCCTACGAAGACATGCCTGGTTTGGATACCGACATTGTGGTCCATCACTTGCCTACCAAGGAAGACTGCCCTCCGGTTAAGCAAAAGGTCCGCCGTATGCGTCCAGAGATGTCTGAGAAGATCAAAGCCGAGGTTATGAAACAGTTTGATGCCGGGTTCCTTGTAGTGACTTCTTACCCTCAGTGGGTTGCTAATGTGGTACCAGTACCTAAGAAAGATGGGAAGGTCAGAATGTGTGTCGATTACAGGGATCTGAACAGGGCCAGCCCCAAAGATGACTTCCCTCTACCTCACATTGATGTCCTTGTTGACAATACTGCTCAGCATAAAGTGTTCTCTTTCATGGATGGTTTTTCAGGCTACAATCAGATCAAGATGGCTCCTGAAGACATGGAAAAGACTACCTTTGTTACTCAGTGGGGCACCTTCTGCTACAAGGTCATGCACTTTGGACTGAAAAATGCTGGGGCAACCTACCAACATGCCATGGTTGCTTTATTTCATGACATGATCCATCATGAGATAGAAGTGTATGTTGACGACATGATCGCAAGGTCTCAAACTGAGGAGGAACACCTTGATCATCTGCAGAAGTTGTTTGACCGTTTGAAACTGTACAAGCTGAGGTTGAACCCGAACAAGTGCACCTTCGGGGTAAGATCTGGAAAGTTGCTAGGCTTCGTCGTAAGTGATAAGGGTATTCAAGTGGACCCTGCCAAGGTTAAAGCTATTCAAGAGATGCCAGTTCCTAAGACAGAGAAAGAGGTCAGAGGCTTTCTAGGACGCCTGAATTACATTGCTCGGTTCATCTCACACCTAACTGCTACCTGTGAGCCAATCTTCAAGCTGCTGAAGAAAGATCAGGTAGTACGTTGGAATGATGAATGTCAGGCTGCTTTTGACAGAATCAAAGAGTATCTCCAAGAACCACCCATCCTTATGCCACCGGTTGAAGGGAGACCTCTGATACTATACCTGACAGTGCTTGACAACTCAATGGGGTGTGTGCTGGGGCATCATGACGAGTCTGGCCGAAAAGAGCATGCCATTTATTACCTTAGCAAAAAGTTTACCGACTGTGAGACCCGATACTCACTGCTTGAGAAAACTTGCTGCGCTTTGGTATGGGCTGCTCGCCGGCTGAGACAGTATATGCTGACTCACACTACCTTGTTGATCTCAAAGATGGATCCTATAAAGTACATATTTGAAAAGCCTGCTCTGTCTGGGAGAATAGCAAGATGGCAGATGATCTTGACATAATACGACATTCAGTATACAACACAGAAAGCCATCAAGGGAAGTGTATTGGCAGACCACTTGGCACATCAGGCAGTAGACGACTATCAGTCAATGAACTTCGAGTTTCCAGATGAGAGCATCATGATAGTGACTGATTGTGAAGTACCTGGACCGGATGAAGGACCTGAGGAAGGATCCCGATGGTCTATGCACTTTGACGGAGCCTCCAACGCTTTGGCTAACGGTATCGGCACTGTGATAATATCCCCTCAAGGCACTCATACTCCACTCACTGCCCGGCTATGTTTCAACTGCACCAACAACATGGCGGAGTATGAGGCATGCATCATGGGTCTCCAAGCTGCGATCGATCTAAGGATCAAGTTTCTAAGTGTCTTCGGAGATTCCGCTCTCGTGATCAATCAGATCAAAGGAGAGTGGGATACGAAACATCCGAATCTTATTCCTTATAGAGAATGTGTG
This sequence comes from Vicia faba, assembly GCA_948472305.1. NCBI lineage: Eukaryota > Viridiplantae > Streptophyta > Magnoliopsida > Fabales > Fabaceae > Vicia > Vicia faba. Next base: position 488,495,105 of record OX451737.1, read on the forward strand.
TTGACCTTGATCCCCCACTTCACGAAGATAACCTTTGAACATTTCCCAAGAGAGGAGAATCAGTTGGCGGACGCGTTAGCTACGATGTCTTCTATGTTCAAGGTCAAATGGGACAATGAGGCTCCCCGGATCATCATCTGGAAACTGGACGAACCGGCACACTGTTGTGATCTCGAGACTGAATTGGTGACTGAGAAGCCTTGGTACCATGAGGTGAAGAGATATTTAGAAGCTCAGGAATACCCTGAAGGTGCGTCTGTCAACGATAAGAAGTTTCTGAGAAGGTTCGCAGCGAAGTTCTTCCTTAGCAACGGCATCTTGTACAAGCGAAACCATGATTTGACCTTACTGCGTTGTGTGGACAAGGCTGAAGCAGAAAGGATTATGGAAGAATTACATGAAGGTACATTCGGAACACACTCCAGTGGACACACCATGGCAAAGAAAATCCTTCGGGCAGGGTATTTCTGTTCCACTATGGAAGCTGACTGTTACCAACACTCTCGGACATGCCACAAATGCCAGATATACGCAGACAAGGTGCATGTTCCTCCAGTTCCTCTAAATGTTCTGACAGCACCTTGTCCGTTTGCAATGTGGGGCATAGATATGATCGGTGAGATTAAACCTACAGCGTCCAATGGGCACCGCTTCATCCTGGTAGCGATTGATTACTTCACGAAGTGGGTTGAAGCAGCTTCCTACGCTACGGTAACCAATACGGTTGTGGCACGATTCATTCGACATAACCTGATCTGTCGATACAGCGTCCCAGAAAGAATTATTACAGACAACGGTACCAATCTTAATAACAAGATGATCACTGAGCTCTGCGAACAGTTTAAGATACAGCACCACAACTCTTCTCCTTACAGACCGAAGATGAATGGGGCTGTAGAAGCAGCAAATAAGAACATTAAGAAAATTGTGCAGAAGATGACAGTGACTTATAAAGATTGGCACGAGATGTTACCGTTCGCTCTACATGGGTACCGTACCTCAGTCAGGACGTCAACCGGGGCAACTCCTTTCTCCTTGGTCTACGGCATGGAGGCAGTCTTACCGATCGAAGTACAGATACCCTCTCTCCGGATAATGAAGGATGCAGATGTGAGTGAAGATGATTGGATCCAGACACGACTTGATCAGCTAAATTTAATTGATGAAAAGAGGCTTGCTGCTATCTGTCATGGTCAGACGTATCAGAAACGGATGATCAGGGCATTTAACAAAAAGGTCAGACCACAAGAATATCAAGTTGGGGATCTGGTAATCAAGCGAATCATCCTTCCTCAGAGTGATCCAAGGGGTAAATGGACCCTTACGTACGAAGGGCCATTTGTGGTTAAACATGTGTTCTCAGGAGGAGCCATGATTCTAACCACCATGGACGGTGACGACCTTCCTCACCCCGCTAATGCAGACATAGTAAAAAGATACTACGCATGAAAAAGACCCGCTAGGTTGACATACCTAGGCAAAAATTAGGGCTTCCCGACGAACCAAAAGGGTTCGGGCAAAATGAAGGGATGAAATGAAAAAAAATCTGTACACCCGGCAAGTCAAAAACCTGAAAAGGCGGCTTGGGCTAAAATGGGTATCCCGGTGGACTGAAAACCCGAAAGGGCGGTCCAGGCAAAAGTTAGGGATAAAGTGTAATACTATGTCTCATTGGATCACCTTGCATCCAGAATCCGGTATCTACAGCAAGTTCAGACGGCATCGATCAGTCAACTTCATCTTCAACTAAGGTCATCAAGTGATGAGACGCTCGGAGATATAAAGGCAATAGCAGAGTTGAAACCCAATGGATCATTTATTTCACACAGCTGTTTTATTTCCTCTTGTACAAATTTGTATAAACTCTTTTGTTCGGCGGCGTTCTCTTACGAGGACGTCAGCCTCTTGTACATAAACGCCTATTTACAGGCAAATTCAAAATCAATACAAAAATTACTTTTCAGTTAAAATTGCCATTTGTTTTTTCCTTTTCTGTTTTGTTTTGCGAAGAACGTCCAAGGTTCAATTTGTGATATATGCACTGACAATAACTTGCTAACTCATGAATATTTGCATACGAAACAAAGGATTAATTACAGGTAACATTAGAAACAGGGGCAATAAAGAGTTGTCTAAAAACGATCTAATTGTTCCGTCCACCCAGGTACCAAGGTGATTTCAGCTGAAGAACATAACCAGATATCTTAATTCCCCAGAGAGTGAGCCAGCAAGTCAGTGCACTCTCCCCAAGCTATATTATCAAACCTTAAGGAAGTTGAGTATCCTCTAGCAGATCTCAACATTCCCCAGCACGAGATACGAATATTCTTAACAAGTATCCCCGGCAGTCTTGGTCTAAAGATTGTTCCCCGGCGGTATACCAGACGTTCAATGGAGTTACTTCCCCGATACAGTTCAAAACTTCCCCAGGAGAGTCCAATCCAGTTCCCTAAGAAAGTTAGGATCCATCTCCCCAAGCAGTAAGCTTATCCCCAGTAGATTCTGGAAGCTTATCCTCGCAGAGCACGAACGCGTCTCCCGGCTTTATTCAAAGAGTTATTTCCCTACCAGGATATAACTGGGTTATCCTCAGCCAAAAGCCGCGGAAAGATCGTTCTCGGCGAAGTCTTCTTATCCCCAGCGAAGTCTATTAACACTTCCAACACAACAATGGTATCCCCGGTGAAGTTACCATCAACACTCCAGCAAAGTATCTCTCTCCCCACAGAGTATTGCTTCCCAGCAAGATCGCTAGAGTACTTTTCTCCCTGCAGAGTAATCCATTCGCCAAGTTTATTCCCCAACGGAGTTATCTTCTCCTACTGGTATTCTTGCAACTATCATCCCCAGCGGAAGCAAAGATCTATTCTTCAACATCAGCCCAGGAGTGACTTCCCGGCACCCGTCAAGGATTTATTTTCCTAAGACGAAAAGATACATTCATAAACATCACATTTTCATACATTATAGCATGCATATATGCATCATATCTTACAAATCTCATTTATGTTGAGAACATCATTGCTTGATCCACATCATGCATTGCATATGACTGACCTTTACCTTTCAGGAAAGATCCAGTTAAATTCTCAGCTAGATTTCAAGGCCTTCTCTGGTTCAGTCAGATCGACCCTAAGATCTCCTTGTTTCTTATCCAGTTGAAGATTCCAAGACCTAGACCGGTTCAGTTAAATCGACCCTAAGATTTTACTGTTTCTTATCCAGTCAAAGGCCTTCTCTGGTTCAGTCAGATCGACCCTAGGATCTCCCTGTTTCTTATCCAGTTGAAGATTTCAAGACCTTGACCGGTTCAGTTAAATCGACCCTAAGATTTTCCTGTTTCTTATCCAGTCAAAGGCCTTCTCTAGTCTAGTTAAATCGACCCCTAAAAGATTTTCCTGATGAAGACTCAGTAGAAGACATCCAAGATTCCCGCAGCGTTACTGTTGAGGTTGAAGTCGCCTAAGATTCTCTCAGCGTTACTGTCGAGGTTGAAGTCGCCTATGATTCTCTCAGCGTTCCTGTTGAGGTAGTAATCTCCCCAAGATTCTCTCAGCGTTCTTGTTGAGGTAGCAATCGCCCCAAGATTCTCTCAGCGTCCCTGTTGAGGTAGTAATCATCCAAGGTTCTCTCACCGTCCCGTTGAGGTAGTAACCACCCCTGGTTCATTCATCACCTTTTTGAAGCTCCAGATCCAGCTCCTGTAACCAGTCAGGACACATCTACGCAAAGAATTTGAAGACCAGCTCCTGTAACAGGTCAGGTAATCATTTTTCTTTTTCAGGTACGCAAGCTCTCGCTAAGGAATCTCTTACGCGATCAACATCCAGATGGCATCTATAAGCCCATCCACCATCCATCATCTCTCAGCATGGCATCTATAAGCCCATCATCCTATCCATCAATCTCCAAATGGCATCTATAAGCCCATTCCACCATCACACTGCTACTATGTGAGCGCAAATTTCTGGGCACTCTAGTGTTCAATCATCTTCCACCTTCGGATTACGAAAGGCACGTCAGCCAATCTGCATCCTCAGGTCTAAGAAGATTGAACAGGGGTAACTGTTGTACCCCAAAATTTGCCCTCCCATATTCTTCAAGAGTGCAAAGAGCATGCTTCAAAATCTCCCCAAGGGTTGCACAGTTCAAGGGCCTCCTAACAGTCAAAAACTAGGGTTTTGGTTCTGACAAAGAAAATGAAGTTTCCAAGGGTCCAATCAAGCCCCACATGCCTATAAACATGGTCAAGCATCCTCATGCCAAGTTTCAAGACTTACAGCATAAAATAGCACAGTCAAAAACCCTAATTGCCCTACAGTCAACTATAGGGGCAAAATGGTCATTTGACAGTCAAAAGTTCAAATTTTTGGTCAACATCTCATTTTTAAGCCATAAACATCATTTGATCAATTCTTGATCATGATTTTCAAAGCATGGCTCAAAAAGTCTCAAGATGCAAAAGTTTCTATATTTGGACAGTTGAAAAAGTCAACTGTAACTTGACCAAGGCATAACTTCCACATGGTTTATCAGAAAAATTCCATCCAAAGCTCATTTTGAGGAGAAAGACATTTCCTACAACTCCTCTTCACACTTCAAGTCCAAGAAATGCTCTCACAAAAAGTTATCAATTTCAACATTATAGGTCATTTTCAAAAGTCAACAAAAAGGGACTTTAAGTCAAAGGCCATAACTTGAGATTGGTAAATCAAAATGACATGGGACCAAAGGCATTGATTAGAGGACTTCAAGACATTTCCAAAATGTCCAAGAACATGATCAAAGCTTAAAAATTGAGCAAGATATGCCTTGTGGAAGTTGGGAAATTTTTGGGAATTTTGAAAAGTCAACTTTACTTCAAATGCCTCAAATTTGCTAATGGGCCACATTTTCTTCAAAGATTCATCATCCAAAGCATATGCACGACCATTTGGCCCAAAGGGGATTTACTCATCATTTTTATTTATTTATTTGAATTTTTAATTATTATTAATTCATTTAATAAAATAAAATATGGGAAAAATGCTCATCCATGCTTTTCAAATCTTTTTATGCATATAATACCTTCAAGATTTCGTGCACTATCTGATATGGAAAGAATCAAGGTGATTTGGACATGATTGGTATCAAAGCACATGGAAAATGATTGAAAAAATATGCCATTAAAATCCAATATTTGATTCATGATTGCAAGGATTTCTGGCTCAGAATTTAACCCTAATTCATTCCATACATAAGCCAGAAGCTAGACCTAATGCACAAGACCTGAAAGCTGCGCCCCATCTCAAGAACCAAGTTTGCATTTTTGTCAAAAAAATCAAAAACTGAAAACTGCCTTGGAGGACGATTCAAAGGAAGATATTGATCCCAAAAGCTTCCTAAGGCATTACTGAACCTGACTGGATACTTTTCCACGCCCATAGCATCAAGAATCGGTACATGGAGATCAAACTGTGTTAAGCTTTTTGCATATTCGTATCTCACTATTCATGCATTGTTTTCAATTTCCAATGATTGATTTGTGTTAATCTATTCATTATAAAGCTAATCATGTAATTTAATTGAATTTTCGTGCGTTATACATGAAGTTACCATTGAAGCTTGCTAGGGTTTCATGACTTCAAATTTGGGGTTTCTCTTATCCAGAAAAATTAGACCACGAGACCAAGGCTATTGGATTCAGAAGCTTCACGTGAATCATTCCCATAGCTCGCGATCAATTTATGATCAATAGGGTGCTAATCGCTATTTTTATGCTTGCTATTTAGTGGGGGTTTAAAACCCCCGCTATTCAGTTTGTTTTTGTTTCAGGTACAGCAAACAATTGGAGAAGATGGTGATGTGTAGGCCAACGAGTGGTGCGTTTGAATTTCGCGCGAAAATATCCCACTAACCATTGTTTTACGTTATATTGATTATTGGTTATATTATAAACAAATCGCATTAACAGCTTAGTTGGCAGGCACATGATTTGGTAAGCAACGGGACCTGGGTTCGATTCCCAGGTCCCCTCCCTTTCTCATATTATTTTCTTTTCCATCTTCCTATGCAGTGCATACTCCAGGGGTTCATTATACACCCATAGTCCAAGCTTGCCACGCGCCCAATGATCCTAATCCAAAGGTCATGGTTTGAAGGATACCATGGGATTCAGTCAACGAATCCACACGTGATTGCCAGAAGTCAACAAGGCCAGGAATCAATTGGGCCTGATTGCTACCAGCATACCTCCAAATGGGCCTACAAACCCCCCATGTTTGCCTTCTTTTCTCTATTTCTTTTATGCTTTTTTATTAGTTATTTTAATTCTTTTCTCTATTTAATTCCATAAAATTGATCTTTTAAATATAAACAATAAAAAAAATCAGAAAGTCACAAAATAAAATATATTTTATTTAAATGTTATTTTGTAAATAAATGTTATCAATTAATTTAGTTTTTAATTCTAGGATTAATTTTAACATTTTCTTAATAAATTTAAAAAATTGTAGAATTAGGGTTTAAACACTTTTTATATTTTTATCCTTTTTTTCTCTTTCACCATATTAATTATTATTTATTATTTTTTTGTAAATAAAATTTTATTAATTAATTAGGTTAATTTTAGATCCAATTTTAACATATTTTTAATAAATTAAAAATAGCTAGAATTAGGTTTAAATTCTCTTAATTCTTACTAAAAGTCCATAAATGCAAAAAACTCCAAAAAATATTTTCTTTTTATTTTAACTTAATTAATTTGTTAATCGTAATTTAATTTCCTAAAAAAGGGTCCAACGCCCTCGCACTCCCGATTTTAATTCTCTTCGCATTTTTTATTTCTTTTTGTGAATATAATGTAATTCTCCCAAAGCCATGTAATAGCTTAATTAGGACATTTTTACTTTCCACTTTATTTTATTTTAAATCGGGTCCTGGTTTAATTTGGCGATGTGGACCCGCGCCTTTGTAATAGCGTAGGATTTTTAAATTCCGCATCTTTTTAACTGTTAATAAATTTGCATGCAAGAATGAATGTCAAAATAAAAGCAACGCGTAGATCACCAATACATGATAAGACAAAATATCTGAAAACGACACACAAATCACACACCACCCCTAGGGTACGCCTCACTGTTGCCTTGCCCCTCGAAAGGTGATCGTCGAGTAGAGGATGTTTTAGTAAGTCCTCATGATCCAGGAACCTGGCATGAGGGTAGCTTCTAAGGTGTCTTCCTATTGCTCTGGTGATCACCACGTCCCGAACCTTCGAATTGACCCGAACACCTCCAACGGTGGTGCTACCTACCTCTCAATGGTGGGATGGCACTACTTTAAGGACATTTACACAGACGAATTCCTTAGGGTAGGTAGACGACTCTAGATACTTGCTCTAATTTCAAAACAAATCAAAAATAATTTTCACACCGACACCTTTTCAAAAAGCTTTCGAAAGCAACTTTTCAAACACTCTTGAGGACCGATACAAGAGTCGAACTGAAATTTTCAAAGAAAACTTTTTTAAACCCACAGTTGAAAAGCAAGGAAACCATTTTTTGAAAACACAAATGAGCAAGTATCTAAGAGCCCATGGATAACCATGGATAGAAAGGGTGCTAACACCTTCCCTTTCTATAATCTACCTCCCGAATCGAGAGCAATCTCTATAAGGAATTTTTCTGTGCTTTTGTCCTTTCCATTTGGAGAAAATAAAAGACGGTGGCGACTCTTGCTTCTGCGACATTTCGCGAATCAGCGTTAAACAGTCAGTTCCAGATCCACCGATCACACAGTACAATGCTGATCTTGCACCAATTCGTGTGCAATTGCAGAACATGACCATGGGTTCTGACGAGAGCTTCAAGGGATATGCCCAAAAGTGGAGAGATCTGGCTGGTAGGGTGCAACCCCCTTTAACTGGCAGGGAGCTGATTGACATCTTCATGGGAACTTTGACAGGGTCTTTCTTCAATCACTTAATTGGAAGCTCCCCAGCCGGGTTCACCGAGCTAATACTGACCGGCGAAAGAGTTGAGGCTGGCATCAAAAGTGGAAAGATCCAAGGAACTACATCCTCGGGTACTCAAATAATTCCCTACAATGGAAAGAAAGAGTCCAATGCTGCGAACAGTCAAAAGGGTCGTCATGACCAACACGTAGGAGCAATCTTGATCTCTAATCCTACGCCTGCTCAACAAAGACAGGGGCATCAGCATAAGGAGGGTGCGCCTAAGAGACAGTTCACCAAGATCAACATGTCACTGGGTCAGGCACTACAACACATGTTGTAGGCAGGGTTGATTACATTGAGGGCTCCCCTCCAGAACCCAAATACTTCTGCTCCTACCTATCATCCCAATGAAAGGTGTGCATACCACTCTGACAGTCCGGGGCATGACACCAACAACTGTTGGCCCCTGAAGTACAAGATCCAAGACATGATTGATGCCAAGGAGATCGAGTTTGACCCTCCGGAGACACTAGCATGATCACTTATCCTATGCCAAATCATTGAGAATGTTTTTGTTTCATTTGAATTTTCTAAGTTGTAATTTCTTTTGTTATTCAAACAATTATCTTTTAATGTCAAACTCTGTTTCATTAATGCATTGCATATGTTTGTCTTGAATTCATCCATTCGTTTTCATTACTCTTATGCTTTCTTTATGATATTTAACTCTTGATAAAAAGCTGCAAGCCTGTAGAGGGAGGATGACGAAACAATACCATAATCTCATACAGTATGCTTTTGAACAGACCGTGCTGATGATGTACAGGCATTTCTTTCAATTCCCAAACACTGGAGTTATAAGGAAGATATTCCCTAGTCAACCCCTTCGAGCCAAAGAAGTATGAGTTTTCTGTTCTAAACAAATCAAAACCTTTGATATAAACCTGGGGCAGGGTAGTCTCTCAGTTAATTCAAAAAAAAAGGTGCGCATTGAAGTCGCAAACTCTCAGTTCGTAATACAACGAACAACGTCAAAAAAGAGACATTCCTTTGGAATCAAAAGACGGTGATGGTTCCCTACCACATAGGTAGTCAACCTATAAAAAGAGAAAAGCCCACCAAGCCAAAACCTATAAAGGAGGCTTAAGAAAGCTGGGGCATCACGCTGACTGTGATCTCGAAAACAGGAACAATCAGGCAAAAGTTAGGGATAACAAATCAAAAGAAAGAGGTCATTACAAATCCTCAACAACATGAAAAATGTCGCAAAAGAAAAAGGAGATGATGACTGTCTCCCAATAAATTCAATTGGTGAACCATCACCCAAGAGTCGTTCCAAACTCAAATAGAGTGCGACGCACAATTAACTGAGTCTAGGATTGAAGAATATCACGAAGAGCGGGTGGGTACAAATATACTTTGAGCCTTTATCCTTTGTTTCTTAAACCGTGAACCAAGCCACGTTACAACCCTTCAAAAGTCCTAATTGAAGCATGAGTTAGTTCGAAAGCATACTGTTACAAAAGGTATCCTGACTCCTGTAAGGCTTTGCTCTAAATCTTGTGTTGATTTGTCTTATAAAAAGTTTTCTGCTAAAAAACGCATTTTTCAAAACTTCGAAGACAGACATAAACTTTGCATTGCTTGAATATCACTGTTTGCATTTGGCTATTTGTTTGACAGCGGAGAAATTCACACAATGAATATCTGATGAACGAAAGATCTCTCAGTGAGCAAAATCAATTCAAAAAAGGATGACACTTCCATCGCAAAAATCCCCTATCAACAAGGGGCATGACATGTCACTATCCAGCACACCTGGAGCAGTCCGGTCAAGGTTTCAACCGATCTTTCAAAGTTCAGTTAACCTGGAGCAATCCAGTCAAGATTTCAAGAAATCTCTCAGTTTGCAGAGTAACCTGATTTAAGACTCCTCCATCATCACTTGGGGCATTCGAATGTCAAAAGTGTCCAACAATTCCTTCATCACCTGCTGGAAGTTACAACCACCAACATAATAACGGACAATTAAAGCTCCTAAAAATCTGACACTAAAAAATGAAGACTTTCATCCTTAAAACCTCAGAAGATTGGTATACTCCCAGTTTCTGACCGTTAACAGCATGAAGATTCTCATCACCTCAGAAGATTGGTATACTCCTAATTTCTGACCCTTAACAAAATCAAGATCTAGAGATAGTTCAGATGTGACCCAGAGATGGCGACATTCCGTAACTTATTCCAGATTTCATTCTAGAGATAGTTCAGATGTGACCCAGACTTGGCGATATTTCGTAACTTATTCCAGATTTCCTTCTAGAGATAGTTCAGATGTGACCCAGAGATGGCGACATTCCGTAACTTATTCCAGATTTGCTTCTAGAGATAGTTCAGATGTGACCCAGAGATGGCGATATTCCGTAACTTATTCCAGATTTCATTCTAGAGATAGTTCAGATGTGACCCAGACTTGGCGACATTCCGTAACTTATTCCAGATTTCCTTCTAGAGATAGTTCAGATGTGACCCAGAGATGGCGACATTCCGTAACTTATTCCAGATTTGCTTCTAGAGATAGTTCAGATGTGACCCAGAGATGGCGACATTCTGTAACTTATTCCAGATTTGCTTCTAGAGATAGTTCAGATGTGACCCAGATTTGGCGACATTCTGTAACTTATTCCAGATTCCCTTCTAGAGATAGTTTCAGATGTGACCCAGAGATGGCGACATTCCATAACTTATTCCAGATTTGCTTCTAGAGATAGTTCAGATGTGACCCAGATTTGGCGACATTTTGTAACTTATTCCAGATTCCCTTCTAGAGATAGTTTCAGATGTGACCCAGAGATGGCGACATTCCGTAACTTATTCCAGATTTGCTTTTAGAGATAGTTCAGATGTGACCCAAAGATGGCGACATTCCGTAACTTATTCCAGATTTGCTTCTAGAGATAGTTCAGATGTGACCCAGATTTGGCGACATTCCGTAACTTATTCCAGATTCCCTTCTAGAGATAGTTTCAGATGTGACCCAGGTTTGGCGACATTCCGTAACTTATTCCAGATTTCCTTCTAGAGATAGTTTCAGATGTGACCCAGAGATGGCGACATTCCGATACTTATCCCAGATCAGTACCTTCAGCAACCAGAAGATTCTTCCAATCCCCAGCGAAGCTAAAACTTCCAACTATCAACCCCAAGCAGAATGAAGACTCCCATTCTCAGTTCCTCTCAGAATATTCGAATATTCTCCAGTGAAGATCCCCTCAAGACAGGAATCCTCAGTAGATTGGCATACAACCCAAACTCCGGATTCCCCAACAATGGTCCCAGGACTTCTCATTTTCAACGATCAAAGGATTCTTTCAATCCCCTGCAGCAGTCAAGGAATTACTTTCCCCGGCAGCAGTCAAGATTCTCTTATCTCCAGCCATCCAGGATTCATCTATCCTCAGCAAGACAGCTCATCGGCTTACATGCGCATTCATCACATTCATATCATAAACATTGATATAACATATATCGCGCCATGCATCATGACATTGCATACAACTAACTCTTTACCTTTTCAGGAAAGATCAGTTAACAGACAAAGATCATCATCTTCCGAGATTCTTTCTAGAAATAGTTCAGATGTGACCCAGACATGGCAACATTCTGATACTTATTCCAGATCCACCCAAAGATAGTTCAGATGTGACCCAGACATGGCGACATTCTGATACTTATTCCAAATTCATCCAGATGCAGTTTTACACGGACTCATCATCAGGAAACCCTACACCGGTTCCTTCTCCACTTCTCAACTTCTGAAAACAGTTTACGGATTCTTCCCAACAACGGATGTTAATCTATCGCTTGTTCAGACTCAACTTTTGAAAACAGTTTACGGACGCTTCCCAACAACGGATGCTGCTCTATTGCATATTCAACTTCAACTCCTGAAAACAGTTTACAGATTCTCCAAACATGGATGTCAATCTATTTCTTATTCAGACCCCCAGTTCAGAGATGTTCCAAAACATGGATACCTTTCTGATACTCGTCCACTCACCAACGACATACAGTTCAACAATCACTTCCAGATGGCATCTCTAAGCCCATCCCCCGACAAGATTCTGTCACATTTCCAGATGGCATCTTTAAGCCCATCCTCCTACCAACAACTTCCAGATGGCATCTCTAAGCCCATCCCCCGACAAGATTCTGTCACATTTCCAGATGGCATCTTTAAGCCCATCCTCCTACCAGCAATTTCTAGATGGCATCTCTAAGCCCATCACCAAATGGCATCTTTAAGCCCATTCCCTCTACCATCACATCACCGAGTGCAAAAATTTTGGGCACTCTAGTGTCCAATCTCCTTTTACCCTCGAGTCGCGAAAGGCAAACTTGCCAATCTAACTCTCCAGGTTCAAGAAGATTGAACAGGGGCAACTGTTGTACCCTAAAATTTGCCCTCCTATTTTTCCACAAGAAATCACAGCTTCGGGCTTTTCCTGATTTTTTAGATTGGCTCAAGAATCAGTCAAACATAATTTTGCTTGTCAGTCTAGCCAAATTAAAGTTTTCATGGACTCTGGAACAGTTCAAGCAGATTGCTAGGGTTTTGGTTGAGTTTGGCGCAGGGTTTGATCAGGCAGACGCTTCTGTGAAAATTAAAACAAGAATCAGGGTTTTGTGTACGCATTCTCATAAATAATTAATTCTGCAGTTCTTTTCAAATTTACTCTGAGATTTGAATTAAGGCATTTGGATTGAGAGTTTGCAGTGTTTGATTTAATCAGTAAAAGGAAAAACATGTGGACGTTTGTTTGATTGACTGTGCAATGTTTTGGATTATTCGGAACGCCGGACGTTTATTAATTATTTCTTTTTCTAAGTCAAAATAATTGGATTTACTTCCAGTTGTTTTAATTTAAGAAACTCAAATAATTAAATAAACAATTGAAGAGAAATAAAAGATAATTAACTGATCAAAAAAGGATTTTTTTTATTCATCTTTAATTGTTTTGTTACAAATTATTATTTGAACAACTGTAAATTTATTTACATCTTTGTTTACAATGATAATGTTACAAATAATTGAAATGAAATAAAATTGCATCCTAAGTTTTCTAAATCTTCATCTTCTACCGACGCTCCCCATTGCTCAATTATTTTTTACCTGCAAAAAGAAGAAAAGAAGTCAAAAGCAGATAAAATAAAAGAGCAGACAGTAATTTAAAGACTCATCATTAAAAGTGACTGGCCGGAATCAGTTGATCACCCTCTCTGCAAATCACAAGAAATACTCTTGGTTCACAAAGAGGGATAGAAATATGTTTTGCAAATTTAAAAAATGCATAAAGCTGCATAGTTCATAATTCCAAATTGTCAACCAAAGTTTTCAAACTGAATAGCCAAGTACAAAGGCAAACTAAACTGTCCAGAATTGCCAAACAAACTACAAAGTCACAATTTCAAACTAAGCCAAAGCTGTCAAAAGCTGTCCAAGAGATATAGAAAGATATCAAGCTATCCACAAGTACAAAGTTGTCAACAATGTGCAGGAAATATGGAAAGTATGCAGAGAAAGACCACATTGCAAGCAAGATATTCACATCATTTTCCAGCCTGTCACTTTTTCAGAAAGTACAATAGTAAGCAATAAACAATGCTTTTCTGTTGGAGAGAGAGAAGAGAGAAGAGAAAAAAGGCTTACAGGCTTAGGCTTGAAGAAAAAGATATAAAACAAACATACCACAACACAGTACAAGGGAGGCAGAGATAACAAAAAGCCAAAAGACCACAAAACTGTATCAACAAAAACATACAGGCCTGCCTCAAATTTGCTTGAAGCCAAAGCCAAACCTGTTTCAAGCTTTTCAAATCCAACCATATAAACCTGTGACCTCAAACCAAAAAGCCCTACAACCTGTTTCAAAGACAAAAGCCAAAGCCATCAAATGGCCACAAACCAGTCAAACTGTTAGCCTCTAAAACCAAACAAAAACCCTCCAAGACCTGTATTCCCAAACAAACCAGAACCAGCGAAGCCATAACCTGTTTCAACTCAAAAGTCTTGCAAACCTGCTTCAAACACCAGCATATCAAACACAAGTCACAACCTGCCAAGCCTCTAAACAGCAAGCTTTTCAAGACAAACCTTGAAGCCTTTCGAAACCCAACAAAAACAACTCAGCTTCAAACCAACAAAGCCCTCAGAGATAGGCTCATCACAGGGTCTAAACATCAATAAAAGCAATATTCAAAACCAACGTTTCAACTAGCATATCCAATAACATCATCAGATAATCATCTCAGAAAGGAGCAAGCAAGCGTCCAAAGAAGAAGAAGAGGAAAATAAGTTTACAGAAGCAAGGGCCCTAAGGTTTTTCAGATTGCAAAACATTCATCATAAAAACCATAAAAGAAAAGATAAAGGTACCAGGTTTCCACAGAGCAAGCTCCACATCGCGCTCCTCCGCCCTTGGCCGCCTAGGACGCCACCGTCCACCTCTTCTCCTCTCCAAAGGTTTATTTCTTTCTCACTTTTCTTTCATACCTCATACCAACAATGATAACATAAAAAAGAATCAGAATTTATCAAGGTTAAAAAGAAAAGCATGCAAAGCGTAAAACATACAGAACCAAGAAACCAAACCTTGTAGCCACCGCCTGCGTGATCTTGGAGAGGAGGAGGTAGAGGCGGAGTTTGATGGCCATAGACGGTAAGCTTTGTTCAGAAGCTTGGCATGAGAAGATGAAGACGAAGCAAAGCGAGGAACGGCGCCTCTGTAACTTAAGCTCTGTAACCCTAAAATCCAAAATGAAACAAGAAATGAAACCCTACAACAAAAGCGTGTGAAACCGGTTGGGCCTTGCCCCATACAAAAACGTTTAAGCCCATTTGTTTTTCTGGCACTATACCCCCAAACCTGGCGTGCACCCCCTTTCCTAATCCATCTTCATTTCGTTTTGGGCCCAGCTTCCCCCTTGGGCCCATATAGACTTTCTTTCTTTTTATTTATTAACCAACACTTTTTTTTTAACTTAATTATTTTCTTTGTCAAATAAATAATACATTAATAATAAATTTATTTTAACAATGTTTTTATTATACTTATTTTAATAATATTTTTATTATACTTAAAAATACATAAATATTAGATTGTATCAAGATTAAACACTTTCTTTTTTGTCTTTTATTAAAACCTTTTTTTAATTTAAACTTTGTACATAAAAATACTAACTAAAATACATTAATATTAATACATAAAAAATAGAATCTCTTAAAGCATTTTCTTTTCTTTTATTAAAACTTTTGTTTATACATAATTAACAAAAACACATAAAAATAATAAATAACAATACTTAATAAAATGCTTAAATTTACATTAAGTTAACATACTTTTCCCACTTGTAAATAATCATATACACTTACACAAATACTTTTCATACATTACTTTTATTTCTCTTTTATTCTTATGCATTGATACATTTTTACATTGCGATTGATTCGATTTGGTTGTAAATATATTTGGACACTACTCTCCTAATAAGTCTCATCCCCATTTGTAAATATTTGTACCCTCATTCCCGGATACTTATTTGTAATAGCGTAGACTTTAAATTCCCGCAATTTATCGCTTTCAAATATACCATGGTTAGACCTAGGGTTTGTATGTAAATAAAATCAACCGCTAGATAACCTAATACAAAGATAAATGCATGACAATCAATACACAATTCACACTTGCACCCCTAGGGTAATCCCGCTTGTTGCCTTCCAAAATGGGCCATGCTTGCACGTTGAGTTTCTTTGGCAAAACAAATCAAATCAAATGATCATAGTCCCTCAATGACGCTTTCGGAAGTTGCCTAAACGAAATGATCATAGTCCCTTCAAGCAAATTGCCAAAGACACTTGGCACCATTGCATTCATGGTCCATACGATGACCCGCGCCTGTCCCGTTAACATCCTAACGCAAGATTGTCCACCAAATACAATGGTGGAACAATACTGTTAAAAGGGTTAAAACATGAGAAAAATCTTTGAGTAAATTTAGGGGTAGACAAATCTTAGTTACTTGATCAAAACTTGCAAAACACACTTGCCTACTTTTCAAAACCCACTCCACAACACACTTTCAAAACAACTTTCAAAAACATTGAAATATCTTTTCGAAAAGACACACACCTTTGTAAAACATTCGAGTAAAGAATTATTACAACGGTTGCCTAGACAAGGCATCTTTTTCAAAACATTTTCAAACACACACACACACACAACCATTTAAAGAAATTGAAAATCAAGGCAAGTGATCTAAAACAAGTAACTAAGAGCCCATGGATAACCATGGATGAAAAGGGTGCTAATACCTTCCCTTTTCATAATCTACCCCCCGAACCCACGAAACATCTCAAAAGGTTTTTCCTGTGCTTTTTAACCTTTCCTTTAGGATAAAATAAAAAGTCGGTGGTGACTCTTGCTAAACCGAACAAGTGCGAATACAAACGCAAAACCTCAAGTCAGTTCTCCCACCGTATCACAGAACTGGCGACTCTGCTGGGGAGAAATTTAAAAGTGGGGTTACCTTAGGGTTTAGATCACCTTTACATTCTTGCTTTGATTGCCTTGATTGCTTTACTTTTTGGGTCCTTGTTTGGGTTTGTTGTAAATCCTACACCCGGATTTGGGGGCACCTTTTTAGGTAAATAGCAATAAAACTGTGAGGGAACTGTGCGGGGTATACCGACATGGTTGAAGCAGTAAGCTATGTTAGTGTGACATATTTGTGAGTACCGGTAACCCTTGAGTTCAATCAAGGAGAGTACGGGGCCGCTGAGTGATGTCGTGAAGCACTAACGAACTCTTAGAACCTTAATTGACCATCTTAGCCTTTTTAGGGATAGTGAGATGACCGACTTTGGTGCAGTCCGAAGTTGGTAGATACTCGATACTACACTCATTGAGGGTTGTTTTCTTGGAATATTTTGGTCGCCAGTTAAGTGGCTAAACCAAAACAATGAACACAGAAAACAATCCAATGATATTGAGCTCCTTAGAACCCGGTTTCTATTTTAGGACAGGATGAGCCAACTAACTGCAAGAGGGTACTTACCTGCAAACCCCATGCAAGCCTAAGCCTAAGGACTTGTTTGCTTTGTGTGAATATGATTGCCTGTATATACACTCACTTGCTTTTGCATACATGTACATAACATCATGACATCATACCATAGCATTTTCAATAACCATTTCAAGGATCTTGAGGGTTCTTTTGATGCAGGGTTACGTTGAACCAGACGTCTACCAAAAGGCAAGAGGTTTTCTCCTCTAAACAAATGCCATCAAAGATCAAGTGCAACAACTTGAATCAGGGGCTATGACCCACTTGACATGGTGAGCTTGATTCTCGTGGAAAGACATCCACCGGTGCAAAGTTCTCCAATCAAAGATCAAAGTTCAACCTCTAACATTCTCTTGTGTTTACCCCAAGAGATCCTTGAAAACATCGCATATATATATCATACATATCATTGCATAACAGGTTTCTCCCATACATGTCTCCTTATCTTCCTACTGTTTATTTCAGTAAGATGGATATGGAACAAACGGTGAAAGATCTCCAAGCTCAAAATGCTCAATTCCAACAAATGCTTCTGGCTATGGGTAAAGGGCAAGAGGATTTGACAGCTCTCCTTCTCAAAGACAAGAAGAAGAAGTCCAAGAAGGCAGCCAACATCCTGAATTTGAGAAGAAGACCTAAGACCCTAGACCTTGCAACTCCATCCAACATAGGGGATAGTCTTGAAGAAGACCACAATTTGGAGATCAATGATGCTGAAGCTGACTACTCCGAGGAGCAATATCCTCCTGCGGATGACAAGTACAAAGAGTTGGAGGATCGCCTCAATGCTATGGAGATTCAACAAATACCTGGCTTGGATTTAGGAGACATGGGTTTAGTTCCTGGATTGGTCATTCCTTCAAAGTTCAAGGTCCCTACCTTGGCCCTGTATGATGGAGTCTCTTGCCCTAAGATGCATCTAAAGTCTTATGTCCGCAAGATTCAACCATACACAACTGATCCAAGGCTTTGGATCCATTTCTTCCAAGAAAGCCTGGTAGGGGCTCAACTCGAGTGGTTTTATTAATTGGAGAGTTCTCGCATCCGCACCTGGAAGGATTTGGCTACTGCTTTTTACAAACAGTATCAGTACAATGCTGATCTTGCACTAACTCGTGTGCAATTGCAGAACATGACCATGGGTTCTGATGAGAGCTTCAAGGGATATGCCCAAAAGTGGAGAGATCTGGCTGGTAGGGTGCAACCCCCTTTAACTAACAGGGAGCTGATTGACATCTTCATGGGAACTTTGACAGGGCCTTTCTTCAATCACTTAATTGGAAGCTCCCCAGCCGGATTCACCGAGCTAATACTGACCGGCGAAAGAGTTGAGGCTGGCATCAAAAGTGGAAAGATCCAAGGAACTACATCCTCGGATACTCAAATAATTCCCTATAATGGAAAGAAAGTGTCCAATGCTGTGAACAGTCAAAAGGGTCGTCATGACCAACACGTAGGAGCAATCTTGATCTCTAATCCTACGCCTGCTCAACAAAGACAGGGGCATCAGCATAAGGAGGTCGCGCCTAAGAGAAAGTTCACCAAGATCAACATGTCACTGGGTCAGGCACTACAACGCATGTTGCAGGCAGGGCTGATTCCATTGAGGGCTCCCCTCTGGAACCCAAATACTTCTGCTCCTACCTATCATCCCAATGAAAGGTGTGCATACCACTCTGACAGTCCGGGGCGTGACACCAACAACTGTTGGCCCCTGAAGAACAAGATCCAAGACATGATTGATGCCAAGGAGATCGAGTTTGACCCTCCGGAGACGCTAGCATGATCACTTCTCCTATGCCAAATCATTCAGAATGTTTTTGTTTCATTTGAATTTTCTAAGTTGTAATTTCTTTTGTTATTCAAATAATTATCTTTTAATGTCAAACTCTGTTTCATTAATGCATTGCATATGTTTGTCTTGAATTCATCCATTCGTTTTCATTACTCTTATGCTTTCTTTATGATATTTAACTCTTGATAAAAAGCTGCAAGCCTGTAGAGGGAGGATGACGAAACAATACCATAATCTCATACAGTATGCTTTTGAACAGACCGTGCTGATGATGTACAGGCATTTCTTTCAATTCCCAAACACTGGAGTTATAAGGAAGATATTCCCTAGTCAACCCCTTCGAGCCAAAGAAGTATGAGTTTTCTGTTCTAAACAAATCAAAACCTTTGATATAAACCTGGGGCAGGGTAGTCTCTCAGTTAATTCAAAAAAAAAGGGTGTGCATTGAAGTCGCAAACTCTCAGTTCGTAATATAACGAACAACGTCAAAAAAGAGACATTCCTTTGGAATCAAAAGACGGTGATGGTTCCCTACCACATAGGTAGTCAACCTATCAAAAGAGAAAAGCCTACCAAGCCAAAACCTATAAAGGAGGCTTAAGAAAGCTGGGGCATCCCGCTGACTGTGATCTCGAAAACAGGAACAGTCAGGCAAAAGTTAGGGATAACAAATCAAAAGAAAGAGGTCATTACAAATCCTCAACAACATGAAAAACGTCGCAAAAGAAAAAGGAGATGATGACTGTCTCCCAATAAATTCAATTGGTGAACCATCACCCAAGAGTCGTTCCAAACTCAAATAGAGTGCGACGCACAATTAACTGAGTCTAGGATTGAAGAATATCATGAAGAGCGAGTGGGTACAAATATACTTTGAGCCTTTATCCTTTGTTTCTTAAACCGTGAACCAAGCCACGTTACAACCCTTTAAAAGTCCTAATTGAAGCATGAGTTAGTTCGAAAGCATACTGTTACAAAAGGTATCCTGACTCCTGTAAGGCTTTGCTCTAAATCTTGTGTTGATTTGTTTTATAAAAAGTTTTCTGCTAAAAAACGCATTTTTCAAAACTTCGAAGACAGACATAAACTTTGCATTGCTTGAATATCACTGTTTGCATTTGGCTATTTGTTTGACAGCGGAGAAATTCACACAATGAATATCTGATGAACGAAAGATCTCTCAGTGAGCAAAATCAATTCAAAAAAGGATGACACTTTCGTCGCAAAAATCTCCTATCAACAAGGGGCATGACATGTCACTATCCAGCACACCTGGAGCAGTCCGGTCAAGGTTTCAACCGATCTTTCAAAGTTCAGTTAACCTGGGGCAGTCTAGTCAAGATTTCAAGAAATCTCTCAGTTTGCAGAGTAACCTGATTCAAGACTCCTCCATCATCACTTGGGGCATTTGAATGTCAAAATTGTCCAACAATTCCTTCATCACCTGCTGGAAGTTACAACCACCAACAGAATAACGGACAATTAAAGCTCCTAAAAATCTGACACTAAAAAATGAAGACTTTCATCCTTAAAACCTCAGAAGATTGGTATACTCCCAGTTTCTGACCGTTAACAGCATGAAGATTATCATCACCTCAGAAGATTGTTATACTCCCAATTTCTGACCCTTAACAAAATCAAGATCTAGAGATAATTCAGATGTGACCCAGAGATGGCGACATTCCGTAACTTATTCCAGATTTCATTCTAGAGATAGTTCAGATGTGACCCTGACTTGGCGATATTCCGTAACTTATTCCAGATTTCCTTCTAGAGATAGTTTAGATGTGACCCAGAGATGGCGACATTCCGTAACTTATTCCAGATTTGCTTCTAGAGATAGTTCAGATGTGACCCAGAGATGGCGACATTCCGTAACTTATTCCAGATTTCATTCTAGAGATAGTTCAGATGTGACCCAGACTTGGCGACATTCCGTAACTTATTCCAGATTTCCTTCTAGAGATAGTTCAGATGTGACCCAGAGATGGCGACATTCTGTAACTTATTCCAGATTTGCTTCTAGAGATAGTTCAGATGTGACCCAGAGATGGCGATATTCCGTAACTTATTCCAGATTTACTTCTAGAGATAGTTCAGATGTGACCCAGATTTGGCGACATTCTGTAACTTATTCCAGATTCCCTTCTAGAGATAGTTTCAGATGTGAACCAGAGATGGCGACATTCCATAACTTATTCCAGATTTGCTTCTAGAGATAGTTCAGATGTGACCCAGATTTGACGACATTCTATAACTTATTCCAGATTCCCTTCTAGAGATAGTTTCAGATGTGACCCAGAGATAGCGACATTCCGTAACTTATTCCAGATTTGCTTCTAGAGATAGTTCAGATGTGACCCAGAGATGGCGACATTCCGTAACTTATTCCATATTTTCTTCTAGAGATAGTTCAGATGTGACCCAGATTTGGCGACATTCTGTAACTTATTCCAGATTCCCTTCTAGAGATAGTTTCAGATGTGACCCAGGTTTGGCGACATTCCGTAACTTATTCCAGATTTCCTTCTAGAGATAGTTTCAGATGTGACCCAGAGATGGCGACATTCCGATACTTATCCCAGATCAGTACCTTCAGCAACCAGAAGATTCTTGCAATCCCCAGCGAAGCTAAAACTTCCAACTATCAACCCCCAAGCAGAATGAAGACTCTCATTCTCAGTTCCTCACAGAATATTCGAATATTCTCCAGTGAAGATCCCCTCAAGACAGGAATCCTCAGTAGATTGGCATACAACCCAAACTCCGGATTCCCCAACAATGGTCCCAGGACTTCTCATTTTCAACGATCAAAGGATTCTTTCAATCCCCTGCAGCAGTCAAGGAATTACTTTCCCCGGCAGCAGTCAAGATTCTCTTATCTCCAGCCATCCAGGATTCATCTATCCTCAGCAAGACAACTCATCGGCTTACATGCGCATTCATCACATTCATATCATAAACATTGATATAACATACATCGCGTCATGCATCATGACATTGCATACAACTAACTCTTTACCTTTTCAGGAAAGATCAGTTAACAGATAAAGATCATCATCTTCCGAGATTCTTTCTAGAAATAGTTCAGATGTGACCCAGACATGGCGACATTCTGATACTTATTCCAGATCCACCCAGAGATAGTTCAGATGTGACCCAGACATGGCGACATTCTGATACTTATTCCAAATTCATCCAGATGCAGTTTTACACGGACTCATCATCAGGAAACCCTACATCGGTTCCTTCTCCACTTCTCAACTTCTGAAAACAGTTTACGGATTATTCCCAACAACAGATGTTAATCTATCGCTTGTTCAGACTCAACTTTTGAAAACAGTTTACGGACGCTTCCCAACAACGGATGCTGCTCTATTGCGTATTCAACTTCAACTCCTGAAAACATTTTACGGATTCTCCAAACATGGATGTCAATCTATTGCTTGTTCAGACCCCCAGTTCAGGTAAGCTGCTGAGTTTCATCGTTAGTGATAAGGATTTTAAGGTGGACCCTGCCAAGGTAAAAGCCATACAGGAGATGCCGACTCCCTGCACAGAAAAGGAAGGTAGAGGATTTTTGGGACGTCTGAAATACATCGCCCGGTTCATTTCACATTTGACCGCTACTTGTGAGCCAATCTTCAAGCTGCTGAAGAAAGATCAAGTGGTAAAATGGAATGATGAATGTCAGGCCGCCTTCTAAAAGATCAAGGAATACCTCCAAGATCCACCAATTCTGATACCTCTAGTTGAAGGAAGACCTTTGATCTTATACTTGACCGTACTGGACAACTCAATGGGGTGCGTGCTGGGGCACCATGACGAGTCTGGCCGAAAAGAGCGCGCTATTTACTACCTTAGCAAAAAGTTTACCGACTGTGAGACCCGATACTCATTGCTCGAGAAAACTTCATGCGCTTTGGCATGGGCTGCTCGCCGGTTGAGACAGTATATGCTGACTCACACTACCCTATTGATATCAAAGATGGATCCAATTAAGTATATCTTTGAAAAGCCTGCCTTGTCTGGAAGAATAGCAAGATGGAAGATGATCTTAACTGAGTACGACATCCAATGCACAACCCAAAAGGCAATCAAGGGGAGTGTAATGGCGGATCATTTGGCGCATCAGGTCGTGGATGACTACCAATCCATGAATTTCGAGTTCTCGGATGAGAACATCATGTTGGTGACCGACTGTGAAGAACCTGGACTGGATGAAGGACCTGAGGAAGGATCCCGATGGTCTATGTAATTTTATGGAGCCTCAAATGCGTTAGGTAATAGCATTGGCAATGTGATCATATCTCCAAAGGGCTGTCATACTCCGTTCACCGCCCAATTATGTTTTAACTGCACCAACAATATGGCGGAGTATCAAGCATGTATCCCGGGCCTTCGAGCAGCTATTGACCTGAGGATTAAGTTCTTGAGTGTATTCGGAGATTCTGCTCTAGTGATCAGTCAGATCAAAGGCGAGTGGGATACGAAGCACCTGAATCTTATTCCTTACAAGGAGTATGTACTGACATTACTTCCGCACTTTGAGGAGATAACCTTTGAACACTTCCCGAGAGAGGAAAACCAGTTAGCGGACGTGCTAGCTACCATGTCTTCTATGTTCAAGGTCAGGTGGGACAATGAAGCTCCCCAGATTACCATTGAGAGGTTGGATGAACCCGCACATTGTTGTGACATCGAGACTGAAGAGGTAGAAGATAAACCCTAGTTTTATGAGGTAAAGAGGTATCTTGAGGCTCAAGAGTACCCCGAGGGTGCATCTGTTAATGATAAGAAGTTTCTGAGAAGATTCGCTGCAAAGTTCTTCATCAGCAATGGGATCCTTTATAAGCGTAACCATGATTCAACCTTATTGCGATGTGTGGACAAGAACGAGGCAGAAAGGAGCACGGTATAGTTACATGAAGGTACCTTCAGAACTCAATCCGGTGGACACACCATGGCAAAGAAGATCCTACGGGCTGGATATTATTGGTCCACTATGGAAGCTGATTATTATCAACATTCTCGGACCTATCATAAGTGCCAAGTTTATGCTGATAAGGTGCACGTACCTCCAGTTCCTCTAAATGTTTTGGTAGCTCCTTGGCCTTTTGCAATGTGGGGCATCGACATGATCGGCGAGATAAGACCTACTGCGTCCAACGATCATCATTTCATTCTGGTAGTTATTGATTACTTTACGAAGTGGGTTGAGGCAGCTTCCTTTGCTACAGTAACCAAGAACGTCGTGGCGCGGTTTATCTGACCTAATGTGATATGTCGATATGGTGTACTAGAGAGGATCATTACGGACAATGGTACAAATCTCAACAATACAATGATCACTGAGCTCTGCAAACAATTCAAGATACAGCATCACAACTCTTCTCCCTACCAGCCGAAGATGAATGGGGCCGTTGAAGCAGCTAATAAGAACATCAAGAAGATTATGTAGAAGATGACAATGACATACAAAGACTGGCATGAGATGTTACCATTCGCTCTTCATGGGTATCGCACCTCAGCACGGACATCAACAGGGGCAACACCCTACTCTCTGGTGTATGGCATGGAGGCAGTCCTACCCATTGAGGTCTAGATACCCTCTCTCCAGATTATGAAGGATGCAGGTTTGAGCGAAGATGATTGGATCCATACCCGACTTGATCAGCTGAACCTAATCGATGAAAAGAGACTTACTGCTATCTGTCATGGTCACACGTACCAAAAGCGAATGATCAAGGCTTTTAACAAGAAAGTAAGATGACAAAAGTATCAGGTCGGGGATCTGGTGATCAAACGCATCATACTACCGCAAGGTGATCCCAGGGGCAAATGGACCCCTACGTACGAAGGGCCATTTGTGGTTAAGAACATTTTATCGGGAGGAGCTATGATTCTAACCACCATGGATGGTGACGACCTTCCTTACCCTGTCAATGCAGACATAGTGAAAAAATACTACGCGTAATCAAAGACCCGCTAGGTCGACTGGCCTAGGCAAAAATAAGGGCTTCCCGGCGAACCAAAAGGGTTCGGGCAAAAGTAAGGGATGAAAATGAAGAAAAAAAACTGTACACCCGGAAACTCGAAAACCTGAAAAGGCGGCTTGGGCAAAAAAGGGTATCCCAGTGGACTGAAAACCCGAAAGGGCGGTCCAGGAAGAAATTAGGGATTGAAGCGTAACACTATGTCTCATTGGATCATCTTGCAACCAGACTTCAGTATCGACTATCAAGCTCGGACGGCGCCAATCAATATGATCTACCTTCAACCAAGTAGCAAAGTGATGACACGCTCGAAGATATAAAGGAAATAGCAGAGTTGGAACCCTATGGGATTATTTCACATAGTTGTTTTTCTTTCTTTTACAAATTGTATAGTTTTTGTTCCCTCGGCGGCGTTCTCTTACTAGGACGTCAGCCTCTTGTACAAAACGCCTATTACAGGCTAACTTCAAAATTAATACAATTCATTTTACCAGAAACTTCAACTTATTTTCTCTTTTTCTATTTTGTTTTGCAAGAACGTCCAATGATTCATTATTTTTTATATATATGCATTTGAGAATAATTGTTGCTCATAAATATTTACATATGAAACAAAAGACAATTATTCGTAATTCCAGGAACAGGGGCAAACAAGAAATGTCCAAACCTTACAGTTGCTATACCCATCAGGTACAGGGATAGAGCCAGCTTAAGAATATGACTAAAGGTACATATATTCCCCGCAGAGCAGGAAGTACCCGAAGACAGGGGTGTCGACTTTCCCCAACCGAGGTATATAATCGCGAATAAGTCGGCAAAATTCTCCCCAAGCAGAAATTTAATCCCCGACTGAGTTTATTCATCACCAGCAACCGTAATCCATCCCCAACGGAGTTGTTTCTCCAGGTCAGCAGAGCGTCCAATAGAGTATCTCTCTTCCCCACAGGGTTATTCTCCCACAGAATTATTCTCAAACAGAATCTCACCCGGTGGAATATTCTCGAGCAGAACGGACCAAGTCTCCAGCTAATCATTTTCGGTCACTATCCCCAACGAAGAACGAAGAACTCGACTCCTTGTACTCTCCAATAGCAGTCCAGGATTTATTTTCCCCTGTCGGAGAATATCACAAGAACATTGCATATTCATACATCATGGCATGCGCATATGCATCATACAGCATAATCTCATTTATTTTGAGAACATCGTTAATCAATACATTTCATACATCATGACATTATATACGAATAACTCTTTACCTTTTAGGGAAAGACACAATCAAGTTCTCACAAGTTTTCTCTGGTTCAGTCAAATCGATACTAAGATTTCTGTTCCAATTCAAGCTATGAAGCCCGGAAATCGACCGGATAATATCTTGATATCTCATAATACTACGAAGCCTGGAATTGACCAGACAGTGGTATCTCTTAAATACAAGCTTTGAAGCCTGGAAATCGACCGGAAAACAACTTAACCCTCAACAAGTTATTGTGAAGCCTGGAAATCGACCACATAGCAATACAAGATACCATGAAGCCTGGAATCGACCAGATAATGGTATAAGACACCGTGAAGCCTGGATCACGACCAGATAGCGACAAAGGATACTGAAGCCTGGGACATGACCAGATAACAGTAGAAGACACTGCGAAGCTTGGAATTTGACCAAATAGCAGTTTACTCGGCCAATTACTAAGAAGCCCAGAATCAACCAGATATTAGTATGCCTTAAATTCAAGTTGGAAGCCCGGATGCGACCGGATAACCACTTGATTCATTCTGAAGCCTGGAACACGACCAGATAAGAATTGAGAAATTGCGAAGCCTGGAAATCGACCAGATAGCAAGTCTAATCTCATCCCCCCAGTAAGTTGTTGTGAAGCCTGGAGCACGACCAGATAGAAGTCGGTCTTATTTTCCTCAGCAAATCACTGTGAAGCCTGGAGCACGACCAGATAGCAGTTCATTTTCACCTCCTCAACTAAGAGGTGACTCCCTAGTAGAGTAACGGACAACTGAAGCTCCTAAAATCCTACTTTTCCCAAGATCAAGAACAATATTCCCCAGCGTAGTCCTCCTCAACAACAGGTGTACGGGCTCTCGCAAAGGAATATCTTATGCGATCGACACTTCTTCCGGTGGCATCTTTAAGCCCATCTTCTGACATCAACCTCCAAATGGTATCTATAAGCCCATTCCCGATATCGCAAGACAAGTACCACTTCATGCGAGTGCAAATTTCTGGGCACTCTAGTGTTCAATCATCTTCCACCTTCGGATCAGAAAGGAAGCCAATCCAATCTACATCCTCAGGATTAAGAAGATTGAACAGGGGCAGCTGTTGTACCCCAAAATTTTCCCTCCCATTTTTCTTAATACATTTCAAGTGAGGTCCTCAAATTGCTCAAGGAAGTCCAAGGGTTGACCATACAAACTCTCTCCTAAGGCAGTCTACCTCAAATTAGGGTTTCATTTTACACCAAGGTACTTGAGTCCAAAGGGTCCCAAATGCTCACCATTGTCCTAATATGTTTTCAAGATCATCCATGTCAAGTTTCAAGCCTTGCAGAGGAAGTTTGCTTAGTCAATTGCTTAAAGGCCTGAAAATCGACTGTGCTAGGGCAAAAGTCAATTGTGGCCTACATACAGTCAAACTTCAATATTTTTGGTCAACATCCTAATTTTGAAGTATTATTCATCATTTGATCAAGGTTTGATCATGATTCCTCAAGGATTGCTCACAATTCATCAAAACCCAAAAGTTGCTAAATTAGGGTTTTATAGGAAAAGTCAACTCAACTTTGACCAAGCATAACTTTCTCATACTTTATCAAAAACGACCCATCCAAATCTCATTATGAAGAGGACGTAATTACCTACAATACATCTTCAGCTCCCAAGTTCAAAATATGCACTCACAAGAAGATATGAATTTGGACATTATAGGTCATTTTGGAAAGTCAACAAAAACACCTTTTGGGTCAAAGCTTCATACATGAACATGGAAGACTCAATTGAGATGAGACCAAAAGGGTTGCTTAGAGGAAATCTTAAGATTTCTAAAAAGTCCAAGAAAACCTCTCTAGGGTCAAAATTGAAAGAGTTATGCATTGGCAAAGTTGACTTTTTTTGCAAAATTGCCAAAAGTCAAATGTGTCCAAAATTGCATTTTTTAATAAATGGCCCCAACTTTTTATGCTTGCACTGAGTTTGTAATGTGACCCACAACCCATGATCCCTTCCATTTGTCATTCTTTTATTTTTTTGTCATTTATTTTGATTTTATTTCAATTAAATCAAATAAAATCAAAATAAAATCATGAAAATATCAAAAACTAATCAAAGCTTGAGATTTTGTGCATGTTTAGGTCTATTATACGGCTGGAGATGGAATCAAGTCGTGCAAGATTCATTTGGACACAAAAAGATTGCATTTTGCTTGATTTAGAAAGATTTTGTACAATGATCAAATCATGAATAAATAATCATAATTGGAGAGATTTGATACAAGTTGGTAACCCTAATTCCTTCTAGGGTACATAAGGTACAATTGAAGATCAGAAATAGAGAGATTGGAGGCGTGCAAAATAGAAAGCAAAGTTGCAAAAATTCAAGAAAAGTTGTAAATCAATTTTCAGGATTCAGGCTATCTCAGGCCATTCTAAGCATCCCAATCGCTTGCTGGGTATCCCTGGATCACATTGAAATCGTTAGCAAGCATTCTCGCGCCTTGAAACACACTGGACAATTGGACATGGATAATGGTACCATGATGCTCGTGAGGTTGCAACGAGTTGATTGGTACCATTGTTTTGCATTTATCATGCTTGTATAGGATTTTGGAAAGGCACAAGGCTGTACCTACGCCCATTTGTCCATAGGTAAAAGTCAAGAAACTTTTAGCAATGGTGGGAGGAAGAAGAAGGGTAACGTGGCACTCCCTGACTCGCCCATTCAAATATGCGCGCGTTTGATAAGTATTATTTTGTTTTTTCCATATAATGTTTGTTTATTGCTCTTTGTACAACTAACAAAGCTAGCCCAGCTGGTAAGCGTGCAGGATAAAAACGTCTAAGGGCCTGGGTTCGATTCCCAGGTCCCCAACTTTGCTTTCTATTATTTTGTCTTACATAATTAGGTACACATGTATACCACCAGCCTACCGTGCATTATCAATGTCCCACCATCATATCACCAAGGCTTCAGATCCAAGGTTACCCCATGCGGGTCCACCATACGCCCAATCAAGCAAGCAACATGGGATTGGGAAACTCAAACAGGGCCAAAGCTTGTTGGGCTTGATATTTGCAATCAGCACCCCCTTCTTACAAAGACACCAGGCCCATTCTTGTTTCTTTCTTTTTTTTCTTTTATTTAATTTAATTTGTTTAATTTATTTTCTAACAAAATAATTTCTTTTTTTTACAGAAAATCATAAAATAAATTTTCACAAAAATTAGAATTAGATTTTTATTTTATCAAATTAACTTAATAATTAATTTAGGGTAATTCTAACTTTTTGTATATAATTAAAATCAATTAGCAAATTAGGGTTATCACGTGATTCAATTTTTATTTCTTTTTTCAATAAGACAAAAATACAAAAATAGGTTGATTTAATTATTTTCCTTAAATTTTAAATTAATTAGTAATTAGGTTTTTATTTATTCAATTAAACTTTATTTTCTCCAAAATAATCAAAAGCCACAAAAATGGTTTTTTCTTGTAATAACAATTAGGTAGTTGGGGTCAAAACCCTGAATTTCTTGTTCTCCATTCATCGCGTGCGCTCTATTATTTTTGCAATATTAATGTAATTGATCATGGTATGTAATAGTTAATCTAGGATTTTCTTTTATTTATCATTTTACGGGTTTTTTTTTGCTATGTAATTAATCCCCCTCTCTGAAGCCTTGTAATAGCGTAGTTTTTATTTATTGCATTTTAATTCTCGCAAATATTAACCGTTAGATGTATGTTAATAGGATTGTATGACAAGATTGCATGATAATTTTTTAAAATGGCTAGAAAACCCTAATGTGCAAAGATAATAACTGAAATCAAATCACTCGCACATGCGCACTCTTAGGGTATACTCTTACTTCGGTTGCCTTCAGTGAACGATCATTAAGTATAGGGTGTTTTAGTGGCCGCCCTCCTGTCTAACAAAGATCAAAAGTCCCGTTCGGAAAAGTTGCCTGGGAAATGTTTCCTCGGAAATGTTGCCTCGGAAATGTTGCCTCGGAAAGGTTGCCTCAGAAATGTTGCCTCGAATATGATCTTAAGACATTAGGGTTATTACTAAGACGTCCTAACATTGCTTCAGTGATCGTACATCCCTTACGAATTGACCCTTTCAAATCCAATGACGGTGCTACCTATTTCTAAATAGTAGGATAGCATTGTCTAAAGGAAACGAGAATAGAAACAATCCTTTTTCGAGTAGGTAGATGCTAGTAGGTACTTGCAAAAAACAAACTTTTTCACACCAAACACTTTTTTCAAACTAAAGTTTTCAAAACCCTTCGTAACACTCTTGAAGACAGAAGCAAGGGTTAAAACGAAGTAAAAACAAAACTTTTCAAAACACAAACACACAAGCAATTTAAAGATGAGCAAGTACCTAAGAGCCAATGGAAAACCATGGATAGAAAGGGTGCTAATACCTTCCCTTTCTATAATCTACCCCCCCGTACTAAGAATATCTCGAAAAAGGAATTTTTCTGTGCTTTTGTCCTTTCCAGTTGGATAAAATAAAAGTCGGTGGCGACTCTTGCTTACCGCGACATTTTGCAAACATAAACGCAAACCAGTATTTTTCAAAACAGTTGGTTCTTCCACCGTATCACAGAACTGGCGACTCTGCTGGGGAATATAAGTAGGGTATACCTTAGGATTTAGTTCATCATAATTTGCTTCTCTTGTTTGTTTTGGTTGCTTTACTTTTAAGGGTTTTGTTTGGGAGTTACTATAGATCCTAACCCGGATCTGGAGGACACCTTTTAGGTAAGTAGCAATAAACTGTGAGGGAACTGTACGACGTAGACCGTTACGGTTGAAGTAGTAGCTACGTTGATATGGTACATTGGTTGGTACCGGTATCCCTTGTGGAGAAACGAGGAGAATATGGGGCCGCTACATGTGTCATTAAGCATCAACTGACCTTAGAACCCTTAATCGACCAACTTGGCCATTAGGAAGTAGTGAGATAGCCGGCCTCGGTGTAAAGCTGAGAACTGGTTGATACTCGATGCTACACTCATTGAGACCATACTCTCGAGATAGTTCCGGTTGCAAGAAAAGATTGCGTGAGCTGAAACCATGACCGATGAAGGATGGTCAGTGATATTGAGAAACTCTAGAACCCAGTTACTTTTTCTAGGACAGGTTGAAACTAACTGAACTTCAAGAGGGTAGTACCTAGACCCCATGCAAGCCTTAAACTTAAGGGATTTTGTTTGACTTGTTTGCCTTTTCCATGCCTATTATCTGTTATACATGTTATTTGTTTTCATCATAAGATCATGCATTATAACATAGCACGCATACTTCATTACACTAACCATTTCAAAGACCAGGGGGATTTATCTTTGTTTTGTTTTGCAGATTATGGCTTCCGTGCGCAGAAACACAATCCGAGTTAACTTTGTGCAAATATCTGCTCAACTCAAAGAGTTAGCCTCAAGAGTTTCTGAGACTTATTCGTTCATTAAAAGACATGGTCAGCTTCTTAGCTTGGTTAATTCAAAGTTTGATGAGCAGATGACGAGTGTGCTTTTCCAGTTCTTCGATCCTGTGCATCATTGCTTCACCTTCCCAGATTATCAGTTGGTTCCCACTTTGGAAGAGTTTTCTCACTTATTGGGCATATCCATCCTTGAGCAGGTGCCCTTCATAGGTATGGAAGAGACTCCTAAACCAGAAAACATTACTTCAGCTCTGCATCTAAAAAGGGTTGATGTAGTATCCAATTGGGAAACACGAAGCGGGGTTGAAGGTTTCTTAGCCAAGTTTCTGATAGATCAAGCTCAGCTATTCTGGGATAGTTTGGACTTTCAGGCTTTCGAAGATATCTTGGCTCTCCTTATCTACGGTTTGGTTCTCTTCCCGAATCTGGATTCCTTTATAGATGTGAATGCGGTTAAGATCTATCTTTCTCGTAATCCTGTGCCTACCCTACTGGGTGATATCTTACATGCCCTTTACACGCGTACTGTGCGTAGAAGAGGGACTCTTATGTATTGTATGTCTTTGCTGTCGAGGTGGTTTATTTCTCACCTCCCTAAGTCTGTGTTGAAGAATGAAGAAGGTTTGGGATGGTCTTACAGGATAATGTCACTTGCCCATATAGATATTCTTTGGAGTTCCCGGGTTATGGAAAACACTATTGTCATTGATCATTGTGGGGGATACCCTAATGTCCCATTTCTTGGAATCAGAGGAGGTATAACCTACAATCCTTGTTTAGCTTTGTGACAATTTGGTCGTGCTCAGAGAGACGGTCCTCATGAGCTACTTCTGACGAATATTGCATTTTACTACAAGGAAGATGTTGACGAGCACCACCGGAGGTTTATACGAGCTTGGGGCATGGTGAACAAGTCTGACCCCCAAGAGCTAGGACCAAGGACTTCCCTTCCTATGCAGCCTTACCTCCAATGGGTCCGAGCTCGTGCCCAGAGGCTTGGGATGCCCTATGAATCTGTATTGCCAATGATTGTGGAGCCCACCAATGAAGAAGACATTCCTTACACAATTCTTTATCCTTACATGCCCACTGATCTTGGGGCATTACAAAGGTCTTGGATTCAGCTGAAAGAGGAGAGGGATACTTACCGGGAGAAGTACCATGAACAAGAAAAGAAGATCTTAAAGCTCACCAGGCAGCTCGAGGAAGAAAGAACGATCAATTACTATGTCAGCACAAAGGGGAAGCGTCCATGGGATTTTTTATTTTGCTTTTCTAGTTTAGATTTGTTTTCCATTTATTTCTTTGTAACGCCTTAAAGGCATTGTTGAACCTTTTTACAAGTAAATCTAATAAAGTTTATTTATTTTTGGTTTGAAAATTTAAATCTCCCAAAGTCTTTGAAATCATTACATATGCATCCCATTATCATGCACACCATTACAGGTTTCTCATCTTCTTCGTTATTTATTTCAGCATAAAATGTCTTCTGATCAAGCCATCAAAGATCTTCAGGCACAAAACACCCAATTCCAAGAGATGTTCTTGAGCTTGGCTAAAGGACAAGAGGATTTGAAGACTCTCATTCTGAAAGAGAAGAAGAAGAAGAAGAAGGTCGTTCTTCTAAATATGGGTAAAAGGTTTGGGGATAGGTTGAAACAGCAAGCTGATCTGACTTCTTCATCCAAGGAAGGGGAGAACCAAGAAGAAGAAAAGGGCCTCAGTCCTTCCATCTCTGATGATGATACAGATTATGATGAGGATAAGTACAAGCAGTTAGAAGACCGTCTAAGTGCAATGGAGATTTAGAAGATCCCTGGTTTGGATTTTGGAGAGCTGGGACTGGTATCTGGAGTGGTGATCCCTCATAAGTTCAAAGCTCTGGTTTTTTCCAAGTACGATGGAGTATCCTGTCCGAAACTCCATCTCCGCTCGTACGTCCGAAAAACCAACCCCACACTGCTGATAGAAATTTGTGGGTGCACTTCTTTCAAGATAGTCTGTCAGGGACTCAGCTTGAATGGTTTTATCAGTTAGAAGGAGCTAATGTCTGAAACTGGGAGGACCTTTCTGCTGCCTTTTACAGGCAGTATCAGTATAACGCCGACCTTGCTCCCACTCATACTCAGCTTAAGGGCATGTCAATGGATGCAAGTGAAGGTTTTAAGGACTATGCTCAAAAGTGGAGAGATTTGGTCGGAAGAGTCCAACCCCCTTTTTCTGATAGGGAGTTGGTTGACATGTTTCTAGGGATGTTATCTGGTCCATTTTTCAATCATCTGATCGGCAGTTCGTCATTTGGGTTTACTGAGTTGATGTTGATTGGAGAGAGAGTAGAAGCTTGTATCCGAAGTGGTAAGATACAGAAGGATACTTCATCAAGTGCAGTAAAGAAGCCTTTCACTGATAAGAAAGAAGCTAGTGCAGTCTATGGCTCGAGGGGCCAAAGCAGACCTGAACACCGTCAAGCAGTAAATGGGGTAGTGATATCAAGACCCACAACTAGTCCACAATGCAACAATCAACAGAGGTTGGAAAGACCACATAGAAAGTACACTCGAATCAATATGAACTTGTCTCAAATTCTACCACAATTATTGAAGACCAACCTGGTAACTCTGAGGGAATCCCCGAAGAACCCCAACACCACTTTTCCTCAATATAACCTGAATGCCTGATGCGCCTATCACTCTGAAAGTCCAGGTCATGATACAAACAACTGTTGGGCCTTGAATAACAAGGTGCAGGTTTTGATCGAAGCCAAAGAGATTGAGTTTGACGCTCCGGAGAAGCCCAATGTCAATACTGCTCCTATGCCCAAACATCGTCATGGAGTGAATGATGTGGATGATGATTTATTTGTGACCTCTGTGGAAGAAATTTCTATTCCTTTGATGACAGTTAAGAAGAATCTATTATTGGCCGGTTTATTTCCGGGTTGTGGTGAAGGTTGCCACATGTGTTCAATTCTGCCTACTGGTTGCCACTTATTAAAATCAGGTGCTCAACGCCTGATGGATAACAAAGAGATCCTGTTTGAAAAGACTATGATCATGTTGGTTCCCATTCAAGATGTCGCCATCATAACCATTTCCTCCAATCCTTCCAAGGCTTCCTCGAGAAAGCTTGTTAGGATTACATTCGTCCCAAGAATTGC
This sequence comes from Vicia faba, assembly GCA_948472305.1. Lineage (NCBI taxonomy): Eukaryota > Viridiplantae > Streptophyta > Magnoliopsida > Fabales > Fabaceae > Vicia > Vicia faba. The sequence goes on from OX451737.1 coordinate 488,529,794, forward strand.
TCCGTTAATAATTACTGTCCCTGGTCCTATCCTATACCCTTCGGATAAGGCTGTCCTATGGCACTATGGTGCTGATGTGTATTACCATCGAGTTAAGCAAGACTTAAAGAGTGAAGAAGTTGGTGCTGATTTTAGTAATATTGTCGGGGCTAGCAAGGTCACCAGAAGTGGAAGACTCTTTTCTCCTGAAATTTCCCCTCCGACTGTTCTCAAACCTGTTGTTATTCCATCTGCTAGTACATCAGCTACTATCCCAGTTCCTATTCTAGTTATCACCCCTATCACCGAGCCGTATGGCACCCGGGGCAAAGAAATCACAGGTGAGCCTGCCCGGACGGAGGCACCTTAGAAGATCATTGTAGAAACCTCTAAGCAGGAGATAGAAGAAATTTTGAAGATTATCAAGAAAAGCGATTACAACGTAGTCGAGCAGCTGGGGTAGACCCCGTCAAAAATCTCTATGTTGTCCTTGTTGTTATGTTCTGAAGCTCTTGCAAAGGCTTTAATTGCATTCCTAAAAATTATGCATGTACCGCAGGAAACTTCAGCCGATCAATTCAAAGACTGCGTAGCTAGTTTGACTGCCGACAATGGGTTGGGTTTCTCAAATGCATATCTGACTGCTAAAGGAAGAAATCACAATGATGCTCTGCACGTCTCGATCGAGTTCAGGGGCACCACTATGGCTCATGTGCTGGTGGATACCGGGTCCTCATTGAATGTTTTGCCAAAGAAAGCATTAGACCGTCTGGATTGTGAAGGTTTGACTCTAAAGCCGAGCAATATTGTGGTCAGGGCTTTAAATGGGTCAAAAAGGATGGTGCACGGGGAGGTGGACGTCCCTGTTAAAGTTGGATCTCAGACTTTTACATCCACCTTTTATGTGATGGATATCAGGCCATCATATTCTTGCTTGTTGGGTCGCCCTTGGATTCATAAGGCTGGGGCAGTGACTTCAACGCTCCATCAAATGCTGAAATATCCGGTAAAGGGGAAGATTGTCACGGTACAAGGTGAAGAGGAGTACATGGTGAGTCGTCTCAATTCCTTTCGCTATGTGGAGATGGATGGGGAGTTCATTGAAACCCCTTGTCAGAACTTTGAAGAGGTCCCCCAGACTTTAGCGTCAACTAAAGTTGCTACTGACAAACCTCCGATGAAGATGGCTTCCCTCAAGGATGCCAGGGTTGTAATTGAAAAATGTGGGTGTGCAAATTGGGGTCAGCTCCCTGATTTCACACACAAGACTGACAAATTTGGTTTGGGATTTACTACAGGGGCTCAAAGGGCTGTTAGGCGCGCGCAGATTGGAAGACCTCCTCTGCACATCAGCAATCAGGGAGTTAATGCGATTGAAGATGGTGAAAAAGATTCAGATATCGACAGCTGGATCTACCCTACAACCAATGGTAGATTGAACAACTGGACGGCGAAGGACTTCATACCTGTTTATTTTATTCCACAGTAATTGACTTTTGTTTTGAGATTTGTAATAAACTGTTTGAAACTTTATGGCCCGGTGCCTTGCCCGAGGCACCTTGGCTTTGCTTGTGAGGGCTTATTATTTTTCATTTTCACATATCATTAATAAAGCATTGGACGTTTCTTGCATTACAAATTTTGCGCTCCTTGTTTTTATTTTCTGTCTCTCGCTTTATCAAAACAGCTATTCTCTTACACACACTCACGTAACATAATGCAAATCCATATCCACTCTGGATCCCATTGATAACAACTCTGCTACTTCCAGTTATGACTTCGAAAATCCGATCAACCAAGCCGAGGACGAAGGTGAGGATGATTGTGAGGTGCCTGGGGAACTTGCTAGACTGTTACAGCAGGAAGAGAGGGCCATACAGCCTCATGAAGAGCCAGTTGAATAAGTGAATTTGGGTACAGAGGAAGACAGGAAAGAGGTCAAGATAGGTTCGAATCTGGAGCCTAGTGTCAAGCAACGGTTTATATAGATGCTACGTGAATATGTTGAGATATTCCCTTGGTCTTATGAAGATATGCCTGGGTTAGACACTGACATTGTGGTACACCGCCTACCAACCAAAGAAGAATGTCCTATGATAAAGCAGAAGGTTCGCCGTATGCATCTTGAGATGTCTAAGAAAATCAAAGTTGAGGTCATGAAACAGTTTGACGCCGAATTTTTAGCTGTCACTTCCTACCCGCAGTGGGTTGCCAACATTGTTCCAGTACCTAAAAAAGATGGTAAGTGTGATCGGTGGATCTGGAACTGACTGTTTAACGCTGGTTCGCGAAATGTCGCGGAAGCAAGAGTCGCCACCGTCTTTTATTTTCTCCAAATGGAAAGGACAAAAGCACAGAAAAATTCCTTAAAGAGATTGCTCTCGGTTCGGGAGGTAGATTATAGAAAGGGGAGGTGTTAGCACCCTTTCTATCCATGGTTATCCATGGGCTCTTAGATACTTGCTCATTTGTGTTTTCAAAAGGTTTGTTTGCTTTTCAATGTGGGTTTTAAAAAGTTTCTTTGAAAATTCCAGTTCGACTCTTGTATCGGTCCTCAAGAGTGTTTGAAAAATTGCTTTCGAAAGCTTTTTGAAAAAGTGTCGGTGTGAAAAGTATTTTGTTTTGTTTTGAAATTTAGAGCAAGTATCTAGAGTCGTCTACCTACCCTAAGGAATTCGTCTGTGTAAATGTCCTTTAAAGTAGTGTCATCCCACCATTGAGAGGTAGGTAGCACCACCGTTGGAGGTGTTCGGGTCAATTCGAAGGTTCGGGACATGGTGATCACCGGAGCAATGGGAAGATACCTTAGAAGCTACCCTCATGCCAGGTTCCCGGATCATGAGGACTTACTAAAACATCCTCTACTCGACGATCACCTTTCGAGGCAAGGCAACAGTGAGGCGTACCCTAGGGGTGGTGTGTGATTTGTGTGTCATATTCAGTTATTTTGTCTTATTCATGTTATGGGTGATCTATGCGTTTGTTTTTATTTTATCATTCATTCTTGCATGCATTTATTTAGTAGTTAAAAGAGCGAGAAAGGTAAAGTTCTAAACTATTACAAAAGGCGCGGGTCCACATCGCCGAAATTTCCAGAACCCGATTTGACAGAAAATAAAGAAGTAAAGTGCGAGAAATAAAATGTCCGAGTTTACAAGGTTTTGGGAGAATTACATTAATATTATAAGAAATAAAATAAAATGCGCGAATTGGAATTAAAATTGGAAGCGAGGGCGTTGGACCCTTTTTAATGAAATTAAATTAAATGATTGAACTAATGAAATTAAAGGGAAAAAAGAAATTATTATTTTTTTTTTGAGTTTTTGGTATTTATGTTTTTTATGTATTTTTATGAGAAAGATTAAATGAAATTAAAATATTAACCCTAATTCTAATTTTTTTTATTTATTAAGAAAAACATGTTAAAATTAAACCTAAAATTAATCTAATTATTTACATGCAATTTTGATTTATAAAAATAAATAATTAATTATTAGTGAAATTTATTTACAAAAAATATTAATTAAATAAATATATTTTGATTTTTATGACTTTTCTGTTTTTTACTATTTTTTATATTTTATGAAAATAAGTTAAATTAAAGGAATTAATTAAAAAAAGAAATAATTGAAATAAATAAAATAAGGAAAAGAAAGAAAATACAATACCTTGGGGGGTTTCTGTCCCCTTTTTGGAGGTGAATTGGAGTGGTTTGGCCATTTGTGTTCTGACCTCATCATGCATAAGTTGTTCTACTTTGGCCATTTGGCTTTTGGCTTTTGGCCATTTGCGTTTTGGCCTCAACGTTCCTTAATCTTCTCAAGATGTCTGTCTCGCCATGTATTGGTGTCATGTGTAAAATGTTCTGTTTTGGCCATTTGGCTTTTGGCCTTTTGGCTTTTGGCTTTTGACCATTTGGCTTTTGGCCTCAACGTTCCTTAATGAACCTGGGATCCTGTCTAAATCTGCAGTTGAATCTCACGAACACATTAAATAAAATCATAAAATGCAAATAAAGCCAATATATGAAGAAATTTAATGTTTAGGCACAATATGGCATGTATGAATGATTATACCCTTTTGATCATGGAGATCAAATCAATCTTACTGTTGTACCCCAAAATTTGCCCTCCCATATTCTCCAAGATTTGTCAAGTCAAGGTCATAAAATTCCCCAAGGGTTGTGCAGCTCAACTGTCTCCTATACAGTCAAAACTAGGGTTTGTGTTCTGATCAAAGAAAGGAAGTTTTCAAGGACCCAATCAAGTCTCATATGCCTACAAAGATGGTCAAGTATCCTCATATCAAGTTTCAAGGCATTCAGCTCAAAATTGCACAGTCAAAACCCTAGATTGCACTACAGTCAACTGTAGGGGCAAAATGGTCATTTGACAGTCAAAAGTTCAAATTTTTGGTCAACATATCATTTTGAAGCCACAAACATCATTTGATCAATGCTTGATCATGATTCTCAAAATTTGGCTCAGAAAATCATCAAGATGCAAAAGTTACTATATTTGGACAGCTGAAAAAGTCAACTGAAATTGACCAGGGCATAACTTTCACATGGATTATCAGAAAAATTCCATCCAAAGCTCATTTTGAAGATAAAGACATTTCCTACAATTCATCTTCATGTTCCAAGTCCAAGAAATGCTCTCACAAAAAGTTATCAATTTCAACATTATAGGTCATTTTCAAAAGTCAACAAAAAGGGACTTTAAGTCAAAGGCCATAACTTGAGATTGGTAAATCAAAATGACATGGGACCAAAAGCATTGGTTAAAGGACTCAAAGACCTTTCCAAAATGTCCAAGAACATGTGAAAAGCTTAAAAATTGAGCAAGATATGCCTTGTGGAAGTTGGGAAATTTTTGGGAATTTTGAAAAGTCAACAATGGTTCAAATGACCTAAAAATGCAAATGGGCCCATTTTTCTTCCAAGTTTCTTCATGCCAAGCCTATGCACGACCATTAGGCCCAAAGGGAAGTATTTTCTCATTTTTTAATTATTTATTTGAATTTATATTAATATTAATTCATTTTAATTAATTAAATACATGAAAAATATCAAACTTGACCTAAAAAAATCTTTCCATGCATGTTTATTCTCAATATCACGTGCATATCTTAAATAGGCAAGTTTTGGTGTGATTTGAGCTGATTGAACACAAAATGCACATGGAAAAGATTTGGAAAAGATTTCATGAAATCAAATATTGAAAACAATGAATTCAAAGGATTTTGTGCAATATCTTTAACCTAATATGCTCTATACATACTCAGAATCATAACCCTAATGGCCTTACACTCTAAGCTGCGCAGAAAATCAATATACAAACTTGCAAAAATTCTCAAAAAGCTCAAATCTGAAATCAGGGTTCTAGGTCGATTCAAGCTCCAATTCTTGTCCTATCATCATCCTGAGACATCATTGAACGTTTCTCAATCATTAACATCAACCAAAACGCCCTGAATTGGTACCCCTAAGTCAAACTGTACCTCAAAATTTCTGAAATCGTATAGCATGATTCAAGCATATTTTTGCATTTTTATTTATGTATTCATGCTCATAATGATGTTTCTAAGCTAATCACTATATTTAATTGGATTTTCGTGCTGTATATAAGGTTTTGCCATGATCGTCCTCTAGGGTTTACAGGCTTGCTAATTTGGGGTTTTTGAGATAACGCAAAATTGGGGCTCAAGACCATTGCCATCACCCTTAACACATCCAAACGAAAAGATTCCAACCCTCGCGCTCAATTTATGAGCGTCGAGGGCCTGTTCGCTATTTTCTGTTAGATGGTATTAGGCAACGTTTGCCAAACCGTTGCCTCTGAGTTTTGTTTTACAGGGACGAAGAAGAAGGTGGAATCGTGGCACGTACTGACTGGCTCATTCAAATATTCCGCGCGCTAATCCACTCATGTCTTGTTTTTCTATTATATTATTTATTTGTATATTATATATCAAAGTAGCTAAATGGCTCAGCTGGCAAGCTATCAACGCGTTAACCTTCATGACCTGGGTTCAAGTCCCAGGTCTGTGCAATTTCTCTTATTATTTTCCAATGCAGATTCCTATGCAACGCTGGCACTAAGGACCACCATATTCCATCCAGATCAAGCGTGCCACGTCCATCCCAACGTTAGATCAACGGCCAAGAATCTAAAGAACACATAAACCCTGGTCAAAGCATCATACAGAATTCCAAAAGTCAATGGACTCAGGCTTAATGGGCCTGAAATGCTAAGGCCTTACCTCCTGAATTGGGGCTACCCCCCCTGGTTTGCATTTTCTTATTTATGTTTATATCTTATTTTTTCTTTTAATTGCAATTTTATTTAATTTGTCATTCCAATTTAATTAATTAATTCTTTTTACAAAAAATATAAAAACATTCAAAAATCAGAAAAGACCAAAAAATTAATAAATATTTATATTATAATTATTTTCATAAAAAATGCTTGTAATTATTTAGTTTTAATTAGGTTACAAAATCAATTCTTTTTTTAATAAAAATCCAAAAAAAAAAATAGAGTTTAGGTTTAATAATTTTTATTTTCTTTTTAATTTTTCCCTTTTTTTCAGAATAACAATATTATTTATTTATTATTTTATTTTCATAAATTAAAAATTGTACATAAATTAATTTAGAGTTTAATTTAGGTTTTAATTTAATTCTTTCATAATAAACTTAAAAAACATTAGAACTAGGGTTTAGCATTTTAATTTTAATTAATTTTTCTTTTTTTTTCCTTTTAAATCTAAAAAAACACAAAATACCAAAAAAACATTTAATCATTTAATTTTTAATTCTCATTAACTTTTAATATTTTGCAAAAGGGTCCAACGCCCATCGTTTCAATTATTTAATTTGCGCATTTATCTTATGTCGTTTAATTATAATTATGTAAATCTCCCAAAGCCATGTAACTTTACTTTTCGCACTTTTATTTTATTCGCACTTTATTTATTTTCCGCTAAATCGGGTCCGGTTTAATTTTGGCGATGTGGACCCGCGCCTTTGTAATAGCCTTAGATTTATTTCTCGCAAATATAACTGTTAAATATGCATGCAAGAATGAATGGCCTTAATTAAAATCAAGCGTAGATCACAAACAAACATGACAAGACAAATGACTGAAACATGACACACAATTCGCACACACCACCCCTAGGGTACGCCTCACTGTTGCCTTTCGAAAGGTGGTCGTCGAGTAGAGGATGTCTTAGTAAGTCCTCATGATCCGGGAATCTGGCATGAGGGTAGCTTCTAAGGTATCTTCCCATTGCTCTGGTGATCACCACGTCCCTAAACTCGAATTGACCCGTACACCTCCAACGGTGGTGCTACCTACCTCTCAATGATGGGATGGCACTGCTTTAAAGGACATTTACACAGACGAATTCCTTAGGGTAGGTAGGTTCTCAAGGATACTTGCTCTAATTTCAAAACGAACAAAAATACTTTTCACACCACACATTTTCAAAAGCTTTCAAAGCAAACTTTTCAAACACTCTGACGTACGAGTCGATCTGAAATTTTTCAAAAGAAACTTTTTAAACCCACATTGAAAAGCAAACAAACAATTTTGAAAACACATTGAGCAAGTATCTAAGAGCCCATGGATAACCATGGATAGAAAGGGTGCTAACACCTTCCCTTTCTATAACCTACCTCCCGAACCGAGAGCAATCTCTATAAGGAATTTTTCTGTGCTTTTGTCCTTTCCATTTGGAGAAAATAAAAGACGGTGGCGACTCTTGCTTCCGCGACATTTCGCGAACCAGCGTTAAACAGTCAGTTCCAGATCCACCGATCACAGAACTGGCGACTCTGCTGGGGACTATTTAAAGTGAGGTGTACCTTAGGGCTAGCTTATAACTATGTTTTCAATTGTTTTCCTTGTGTGCTTTAAATTGTGGGTTGCTTAGGGAGTTCTATAGATCCTAACCCGGATCTGGGGGATACCTTCTTAGAAAGTAGCAACAAGGCTGTGAGGGAACTGTGCGGGGTATACCGACATGGTTGAAACAGTCTGCTACGTTGATGTGGCACTTTGGTGTGTACCGGTAACCCTTGAGTTCAGTCAAGGAGAGTACGGGGCCTCCGCGTGGTGTCGTGAAGCATCAACAGACCTTAGGAACCTTAATTGAACTATCTTGGCCTCTTTAGGGTAGTGAGATAACTGACTTTGGTGCAGTCCAAGGTTGGTTGATACTCGATACTACACTCAATTGAGGGTTGCTTTCCTGGAATATTTTGGTCGCCAGTTCAGTGGCTAAATCGAAACGATGAACAATGAAAGCAATCCCGTGATATTGGGAACCTTAGAACCCAGTTACTTTGATTAGGACAGGTTGAACCCACCAACTTCAAGAGGGTACTACCTAGACCCCATGCTGGCCTAAACCTAAGGGCTCTCTCTTGTGTGACTTGTGTGCCTTAGTACTTGACTATCTGCATGCTTGTGACCTAACATTTGTTTCTTGCAGGTTTTGTTTCAGTCCTTAATTAGGACTCATAACAGGGTTACTGACATCATCCCATGCATACCATAACATCATACCATTGCATACATCTTAACCCATTTCAAGGATCTCAAGGGCTTGTGATGCAGGTCATGGTGAATCAACTATCCCAGCAAGGGGCAGAGAGGATTTATTCTCCTCTAGCCAAGGTTGTCAGGGGCTATGACCCACTGGATATGGTGAGCCTTTGACCCTTGAAGAAGGACTATCAACAACATGAAGTACCTTCAATCAAGTTACCGGCTTTCAACTCTAACAAGTTTCTCTGTTTACCCCGCGAGGTCCTTGAAATCATTGCATGCATGTCATACATATCATTGCATAACAGGTACCCTTTCTCTGCAGGTTACTCACCTTCTTCGCTGTTTATTTCAGCCGATCGTTATGAATCCTGAATCATCAGCCGAGCAGACTATCAAGGCCCTCCAGGCTCAGAATGCCCAATTCTAAGGGCTAATCATGAACTTGACCCAGGGGCAGCAAGATCTGAAGGCTCTGCTCTTGAAGAAGGAAAAGAAGAAGAAGAGGACTGTCTTGTTCAGCCCTAGACGCAGATCTGGGAATACACCGCAAGTCGAAACTGAGAGGACTACCCCATCCGTGAGGGAAAGCAGTCACCATGAGAGAGAGGTTCCCAGTCCAGTGGTCTCCGACAACGAGACAGATTTTGATGAAGAGCAGTACCCTCCTGCTAATGACAGATATAAGCAACTGGAGGACAGAATGAAAGCTATGGAGGTTCAACAGGTACCTGGGCTGGATTTCGGAGATCTGGGTTTGTCAACTGGCGTGGTTATTCCTCGGAAGTTCAAAGCACCGTCCTTTACTAAGTATGATGGGGCGTCTTGCCCCAAGCTGCATCTAAGGTCCTATGTTCGGAAGATTCAACCATATACGGTGGACAAAAACTTGTGGATCCACTTCTTCCAGGAGAGTCTTTCAGGGACTCATCTCGAATGGTTCTATCAGCTAGATGGGACCAAGGTTCGTAACTGGGAGGAGTTGGCTACTGCTTTCTACAAGAAGTATCAGTATAATGCCGACCTTGCTCCTACGCGTACCCAACTCCAGGGTATGTCGTTAGGATCAAGTGAAGGTTTTAAGGAATATGCACAGAAATGGAGGGATCTTGCTGGAAGGGTACAACCACCTCTGACTGACCGTGAACTTGTGGACATGTTCTTGGGGACCCTCTCTGGTCCATTCTTCAACCACCTCATTGGTAACTCATCTGCTGGATTTACCGACCTCATCCTGACCGGCGAAAGAATTGAAGCTGGTATCAAGAGCGGGAAAATTCAAGAGGCCACACCTTCTGATATTCATAAAAAGCCTTACACGGGAAAGAAGGAATCTAATGCTGCATACGGTCAAAAGGGTCGCCGTGATCAACATGCAGGGGCAGTCATGATCTCTGGTTCTACACCACGCCGCCAACCACAGAGGGGAAACCAGCAAAGGCCGGACGGGCCTAAAAGGCAGTTCACCAACATTAACATGCCATGGTCGCAAGCACTGCAACATATGCTGAAGATGAACCTGATTGCAGTAATCAACCCTCCTGCCAATCCTAAGACCTCCTCTCCCAGCTACAATCCAGAAGCCAGATGCGCTTATCATTCTGATAGCCCGGGGCACGATACTGAAGACTGTTGGGCACTAAAGTACAAAATTCAGAACATGATCGATGCCAAAGAGATCGAGTTCGAGCCTGCTGAGACTCCCAACGTGATCAATGCTCCATTGCCAAAACATGGCTAGGATTGAGAAATTTTTTGTTCATTTGAGTTCAAGTTGTATTTTTCCCTTTTGGTTCAGATAAACAATTATTATGATAAACTCTTTTATTTCATGAATGCATTACACATGTCTGTCTTGATTAATTATGTTTACTATGCTTAAAACTGCTTTTATATTTTTGCAATGGTCAACTCTTAATTGAAAATTCTAAACCTCTTGAGGGAGGATGACGAAAATGATACCACGATCTATAGTATGCTTTTGAACAGACCCCGCTGATGAGGTACAGGCATTGTTTCAATCCCTAAACACTGGAGTTATAAGGATGATAAACCCTCGTCAACCCATCTGAGCCAAAGAAGTAGGAGTTTATTTTCGAAAATTAAAACCCTTTATCATAACCCGGGGCAGGGTAGTCTTCTCAGTTGATCCAAGTGCATGACGAATGGCACCAAAGAGATCCTTACGAAAAAAATAGTGATGGTTCAGAACAATTATAAAGACAGGCAGTTGTTATCAAAAAAAATCATAAACAAAAAGCCCAAAAAGTCAAAACCTATAAAAGGGACTTATGAAACTGGGGCATCCCGCTGACTGTAATTCCAAAAAGGAAACAGTTCAGGCAAAAAAGAAAGGGATAACAAAAATCAAGAAAGAGGTCTCACAAACCCTCAACCAAAAAATGACTGCCTAGTCAGAACAAATCATCAATGTTTGAACCATCACCGGAAAATCAAAGCAAAGACTCGAACAAGGTCTAACGTAGGATCAACTGAGTTTAGGTTTGGAGAACATCACGAAGAGCGGGTGGGTACAAATAATTTGAGCCTTTATCCTTTGTTTCTTAAACCATGAACCAGGCCACGCTATAACCCTTAAAAGTCCTAGCTGAAGCATGGGTTAGTTCGAAAGCATACTGTTACGAAGGTATCCCGACTCCTGAAGGTTTGCTGTAAAATATTGAGTTGATATCGCACTATATTACAAAAAATGCATTTGCAAAATTCAAGACAGACATAGAATTTTGCATTCTTAAAATAACCTTGTTTGCATATGACTATTTGTTTGAACAGCAGGGAAATTCGCACGATGAACACCTTGTAAACAGAAGTACCTCCAATCAAGGGGCACAGTAGGAGCATTGCTCATTATCTGGGGCATGGCAAAATACTTCCAACAGGTTCAACTTCCTACGTTCTGAGAGCGTGGACATAGTCGAAAAAATACTGCGCACAATCAAAGACCCGCTAGGTTGACACGCCTAGGCAAAAATAAGGGCTTCCCGTCGAACCAAAAGGGTTCGGGCAAAATGAAGGGATGAAATGAAAAAAACATGTACACCTGGCAAGTCGAAAACCTGAAAAGGCGGCTTGGGCAAAAATGGGTATCCCGGTGGACTGAAAACCCGAAAGGGCGGTTCAGGCAAAAGTTAGGGATCAAAGCGTACGACTATGTTCCGGTATCTCGTCACTTGTCTACCCGAAGATTTGTCAACCACCCACACAGGTATCCTCTTCCCTCACCTCCGAAGCAGGGGCAGTAATGAGTTATCCAGGCAATCCAACCGCCCTGCCAACCAAAGTACAATGGAAAGATCAATATAAGAATGATTACCATCTACCCCTACAAATTCCAGATCGTGGGTTAACGTCCGAGACCAAACAGGACAATCATCCACTTAATCAAAATCATGCGACCCAACACCGGTTTCCTCTCAACCTTCAGACAAAGTCATACACAGACTCCTCCTCCACAAGATGACCTAACCCCGGTTCATCAAGAAGTTTTTACACAAATTTATCCAAGTAACCTAACCCCGGTTTCTCCTGAAGTCTTACATGGACCTATCTCAAGATGACCTAACCCCGGTTCATCAAGAAGTTTTTACACAAACTTACCCAAGTAACCTAACCCCGGTTTCTCCTGAAGTCTTACATGGACCTATCTTAAGATGACCTAACCCCGGTTCATCAAGAAGTTTTTACACAAACTTATCCAAGTAACCTAACCCCGGTTCCTCCTGAAGTCTTACATGGACCTATCTCAAGATGACCTAACCCCGGTTCATCAAAGTTTTTACACAAACTTATCCAAGTAACCTAACCCCGGTTCCTCATGAAGTCTTACACGGACCTATCTCAAGGTAACCTAACCCCGGTTCATCAAAGTTCTACACAAACTTATCCCGAAGCAACCTTACCCCGGTTCATCAAGAAATCTCACACGGATCTATCTCAAGGTAACCTAACCCCGGTTCCCCCAGAAGTCTCACAGGGACTCGTCTCTAGTAACCTTACCCCGGTTCATCAAGAAATCTCACACGGATCTATCTCAAGGTATCCTAACCCCGGTTCCCCCAGAAGTCTCACAGGGACTCGTCTCCAGTAACCTTACCCCGGTTCGTCAAGAAATCTCACATGGATTTACCCCAAGGTAACCTAACCCCGGTTCCTCCAGAAGTATTACATGGATTTAGTTCAAGATAACCTCACCCCGGTTCATCAAGAAGTTTTTACCTCACCAAGCAACCCTACACCGGTTCCCCCTATTCAAGATGCAGTTTTACCTGGACTCGTCACCCGGACACCCTACACAGGTTCTCCCTTTCCAAGAACGCAGTTTTACACGAACTCATCATCAAAATAACCCTACCCAGGTTCCTTCTCCATTTTCAGATGCGGTTTTACACGAGCTCATCAGCAGGCAACCCTACATAGGTTCCCTCTTTCAACCTACAACAATTACAGTTCAAACTCCCCAGAAGAGTCCAATCCAGTTTCCCCAGGAAAGTTGGAATTTATCTCCCCAAGCCGTAAGCTTATCCCCAGCAGATTCCGGAAGCTTACCCTAGCAGAGCACGAACGCGTCGTCCGGCTTGATTTAAAGAGTTATTTCCTTAACAGGATATAACTGGGTTATCCTCAGCCAAAAGCCATGGAAAGAGCGTTCTCGACGAAGTCTTCTTACCCCAGCGAAGTTTATCAACACTTTCAGTACATCAAAGATATCCTCAGCAAATTATCAACACTCAGCAAGGCATCTCTATCCCCACAGAGTATTGATTCCCAGCATAGTCGCTAGAGTATCCTTTCTCCCTGCAGACTCTTCATTTGCCAAGTTTATTCCTCAACGGAGTTATCTTCTCCTACCGGTATTCTTGCAGTTATCATCCCCAGCGGAAGCAAAATCTATTCTCCAACGTCAGCCCAGGATACAACTTCCCGGCACCCGTCAAGGATTCACTTTCCTAGACGAAAACATACATAACACGTCATATACATCATTATAGCATGCATAACGCACTGCATCATACAAGTCTCCTTTATGTTGAGAACATCATTGCTTGATCCATATCATGCATCGTATATGACTGACCTTTACCTTTCAGGAAGATGCAGTTGAAATTCTCAATCATGTTTCAAGACCTAGACCGGTTCAGTTAAATCGACCCTAAGATTTTCCTGATTCTTATCCAGTCCAAGGCCTTCTCTGGTTCAGTCAGATCGACCCTAAGATCTCCCTGATACTTATCCAGTTGAAGATGTTTCAAGATCTAGACCGGTTCAGTTAAATCGACCCTAAGATTTTCCTGATTCTTATCCAGTCAAAGGCCTTCTCTTGGTTCAGTCAGATCGACCCTAAGATCTCCCTGATGCTTATCCAGTTGAAGATGTTTCAAGACCTAGACCGGTTCAGTTAAATCGACCCTAAGATTTTCCTGATTCTTACCCAGTCCAAGGCCTTCTCTGGTTCAGTCAGATCGACCCTAAGATCTCCCTGATACTTATCCAGTTGAAGATAGTTCAAGACCTAGACCGGTTCAGTTAAATCGACCCTAAGATTTTCCTGATGCTTATCCAGTCAAAGGCCTTCTCTTGGTTCAGTCAGATCGACCCTAAGATCTCCCTGATGCTTATCCAGTTGAAGATATTCCAAGACCTTGTCCGGTTCAGTTAAATCGACCCTAAGATTTTCCTGATGCTTATCCAGTCAAAGGCCTTCTCCGGTTCAGTCAGGTCGACCCTAAGATCTCCCTGATTCTTATTCCAGTAGAAGACACCCAAGATTTTTCTCAACAAGCGTTGTTGAAGTTAAAGACACCCAAGATTTTTCTCAACGAGCGTTGTTGAAGTTAAAATCGCCCAAGGTTCTCTTACCATTCATGCTAAGGTAGTAACCATCCCAGGTTCATTCATCAGCGTTTGAAGCTCCAGACTCAGCTCCTGTAACCAGTCAGGACACATTTATACCAAGCATCTAAAATCAACTCCTGCAACGTGTCAGGTACTCTTTTCTTCTTTTGCAGGTACGCAGGTTCTAACTAAAGAATCTCCTACGCGATCAACATCCAGATGGCATCTATAAGCCCATCGTCTTATCCAGCAATCTCCAAATGGCATCTATAAGCCCATTCCCCCATCACTGCTACTATGTGAGCGCAAATTTCTGGGCACTCTAGTGTCCAATCATCTTCTACCCTCGGATTACGAAAGGCACGTCAGCCAATCTGCATCCTCAGGTCTAAGAAGATTGAACAGGGGCAACTGTTGTACCCCAAAATTTGCCCTCCCATATTCTCCAAGATTTATCAAGTCAAGGTCATAAAATTCCCCAAGGGTTGTGCAGCTCAATTGTCTCCTATACAGTCAAAACTAGGGTTTGTGTTCTGATCAAAGAAAGGAAGTTTTCAAGGACCCAATCAAGTCTCATATGCCTACAAAGATGGTCAAGTATCCTCATATCAAGTTTCAAGGCATTCAGCTCAAAATTGCACAGTCAAAACCCTAGATTGCACTACAGTCAACTGTAGGGGCAAAATGGTCATTTGACAGTCAAAAGTTCAAATTTTTGGTCAACATATCATTTTGAAGCCACAAACATCATTTGATCAATGCTTGATCATGATTCTCAAAATTTGGCTCAGAAAATCATCAAGATGCAAAAGTTACTATATTTGGACAGCTGAAAAAGTCAACTGAAATTGACCAGGGCATAACTTTCACATGGATTATCAGAAAAATTCCATCCAAAGCTCATTTTGAAGATAAAGACATTTCCTACAATTCATCTTCATGTTCCAAGTCCAAGAAATGCTCTCACAAAAAGTTATCAATTTCAACATTATAGGTCATTTTCAAAAGTCAACAAAAAGGGACTTTAAGTCAAAGGCCATAACTTGAGATTGGTAAATCAAAATGACATGGGACCAAAGGCATTGGTTAAAGGACTCAAAGACCTTTCCAAAATGTCCAAGAACGTGTGAAAAGCTTAAAAATTGAGCAAGATATGCCTTGTGGAAGTTGGGAAATTTTTGGGAATTTTGAAAAGTCAACAATGGTTCAAATGACCTAAAAATGCAAATGGGCCCATTTTTCTTCCAAGTTTCTTCATGCCAAGCCTATGCACGACCATTAGGCCCAAAGGGAAGTATTTTCTCATTTTTTAATTATTTATTTGAATTTATATTAATATTAATTCATTTTAATTAATTAAATACATGAAAAATATCAAACTTGACCTAAAAAAATCTTTCCATGCATGTTTATTCTCAATATCACGTGCATATCTTAAATAGGCAAGTTTTGGTGTGATTTGAGCTGATTGAACACAAAATGCACATGGAAAAGATTTGGAAAAGATTTCATGAAATCAAATATTGAAAACAATGAATTCAAAGGATTTTGTGCAATATCTTTAACCTAATATGCTCTATACATACTCAGAATCATAACCCTAATGGCCTTACACTCTAAGCTGCGCAGAAAATCAATATACAAACTTGCAAAAATTCTCAAAAAGCTCAAATCTGAAATCAGGGTTCTAGGTCGATTCAAGCTCCAATTCTTGTCCTATCATCATCCTGAGACATCATTGAACGTTTCTCAATCATTAACATCAACCAAAACGCCCTGAATTGGTACCCCTAAGTCAAACTGTACGTCAAAATTTCTGAAATCGTATAGCATGATTCAAGCATATTTTTGCATTTTTATTTATGTATTCATGCTCATAATGATGTTTCTAAGCTAATCACTATATTTAATTGGATTTTCGTGCTGTATATAAGGTTTTGCCATGATCGTCCTCTAGGGTTTACAGGCTTGCTAATTTGGGGTTTTTGAGATAACGCAAAATTGGGGCTCAAGACCATTGCCATCACCCTTAACACATCCAAACGAAAAGATTCCAACCCTCGCGCTCAATTTATGAGCGTCGAGGGCCTGTTCGCTATTTTCTGTTAGATGGTATTAGGCAACGTTTGCCAAACCGTTGCCTCTGAGTTTTGTTTTACAGGGACGAAGAAGAAGGTGGAATCGTGGCACGTACTGACTGGCTCATTCAAATATTCCGCGCGCTAATCCACTCATGTCTTGTTTTTCTATTATATTATTTATTTGTATATTATATATCAAAGTAGCTAAATGGCTCAGCTGGCAAGCTATCAACGCGTTAACCTTCATGACCTGGGTTCAAGTCCCAGGTCTGTGCAATTTCTCTTATTATTTTCCAATGCAGATTCCTATGCAACGCTGGCACTAAGGACCACCATATTCCATCCAGATCAAGCGTGCCACGTCCATCCTAACGTTAGATCAACGGCCAAGAATCTAAAGAACACATAAACCCTGGTCAAAGCATCATACAGAATTCCAAAAGTCAATGGACTCAGGCTTAATGGGCCTGAAATGCTAAGGCCTTACCTCCTGAATTGGGGCTACCCCCCCTGGTTTGCATTTTCTTATTTATGTTTATATCTTATTTTTTCTTTTAATTGCAATTTTATTTAATTTGTCATTCCAATTTAATTAATTAATTCTTTTTACAAAAAATATAAAAACATTCAAAAATCAGAAAAGACCAAAAAATTAATAAATATTTATATTATAATTATTTTCATAAAAAATGCTTGTAATTATTTAGTTTTAATTAGGTTACAAAATCAATTCTTTTTTTAATAAAAATCCAAAAAAAAAATAGAGTTTAGGTTTAATAATTTTTATTTTCTTTTTAATTTTTCCCTTTTTTTCAGAATAACAATATTATTTATTTATTATTTTATTTTCATAAATTAAAAATTGTACATAAATTAATTTAGAGTTTAATTTAGGTTTTAATTTAATTCTTTCATAATAAACTTAAAAAACATTAGAACTAGGGTTTAGCATTTTAATTTTAATTAATTTTTCTTTTTTTTTCCTTTTAAATCTAAAAAAACACAAAATACCAAAAAAACATTTAATCATTTAATTTTTAATTCTCATTAACTTTTAATATTTTGCAAAAGGGTCCAACGCCCATCGTTTCAATTATTTAATTTGCGCATTTATCTTATGTCGTTTAATTATAATTATGTAAATCTCCCAAAGCCATGTAACTTTACTTTTCGCACTTTTATTTTATTCGCACTTTATTTATTTTCCGCTAAATCGGGTCCGGTTTAATTTTGGCGATGTGGACCCGCGCCTTTGTAATAGCCTTAGATTTATTTCTCGCAAATATAACTGTTAAATATGCATGCAAGAATGAATGGCCTTAATTAAAATCAAGCGTAGATCACAAACAAACATGACAAGACAAATGACTGAAACATGACACACAATTCGCACACACCACCCCTAGGGTACGCCTCACTGTTGCCTTTCGAAAGGTGGTCGTCGAGTAGAGGATGTCTTAGTAAGTCCTCATGATCCGGGAATCTGGCATGAGGGTAGCTTCTAAGGTATCTTCCCATTGCTCTGGTGATCACCACGTCCCTAAACTCGAATTGACCCGTACACCTCCAACGGTGGTGCTACCTACCTCTCAATGATGGGATGGCACTGCTTTAAAGGACATTTACACAGACGAATTCCTTAGGGTAGGTAGGTTCTCAAGGATACTTGCTCTAATTTCAAAACGAACAAAAATACTTTTCACACCACACATTTTCAAAAGCTTTCAAAGCAAACTTTTCAAACACTCTGACGTACGAGTCGATCTGAAATTTTTCAAAAGAAACTTTTTAAACCCACATTGAAAAGCAAACAAACAATTTTGAAAACACATTGAGCAAGTATCTAAGAGCCCATGGATAACCATGGATAGAAAGGGTGCTAACACCTTCCCTTTCTATAACCTACCTCCCGAACCGAGAGCAATCTCTATAAGGAATTTTTCTGTGCTTTTGTCCTTTCCATTTGGAGAAAATAAAAGACGGTGGCGACTCTTGCTTCCGCGACATTTCGCGAACCAGCGTTAAACAGTCAGTTCCAGATCCACCGATCACACTTACCCTTACTGGAAAATCAGTGGCCTGAATGCTTTTATGCCTTACTGGAAAATTAGGATCATGGAGATCAAGCCAGCCTTACCCTTACTGAAGAAGTAGTGAGGTGTTGGTTTGTAACTGTGATGGCTTGTTTGTAGTGAGAGAGGGATTTGTAATAAGGATTTCAAGGTTTTAGGGTTCTTGAAAGAGTTTGATATTCCAACAGTGTTGTGGCAAGGTTTTTTCTCTCTTTTCCTCTTCCCCTTCTTCTCCTGGTTTGTGTGAAAAGAAGGTGATTATATAATGGAAATTAGGGTAAAGCAAATGGACTTTCAATGTGCAATTGGGCCTCCAATATTCACTTGAATTCGTCACTTTCCAAGCTAAATCGCAGGGACTTAAGTGCATTTTTTGAAGTTGAAATGTGAAAACAAAATGTAGCCGACATCGATAGCTAACTCCTGTCCGAAAATCGGCTCAATCGGATAAACGGTGAATTAGTTATGAATTTTTGAAGTTTCAGCTCAGACAAACTTATTTTGGGCTCCAGTGTCGACTCTGACACGTTCTTCAATAAAAAACTGGTATTGATCGGAGCATAATTCGGTCTCGACTTTTGAAGAAAAGTTGTAGATCTACAAGTCAGGGACCTTGTGTAAAAATATGAGCCCAATCCGATAAAAATTGACCGAGTTATGAATTTTCGAAGTTTCGGCCCAGATGAAATAATATTCAGCATTCAGGATTTTCAGCGTGTCACGCATTCTGAGCAAAAAACGAAGGCCTTTTGAATACCGTTTGAACTCAATACCTTCCGTGAAAATGTAGCCAACTCAATTTGTGAAATTTTGGCGCCAGAACCAGCTCGATACGATGAAAATCGACCAAGTTATGATTTTCTGAACATGACGCAAATAAACTTCTGTCACAAATTTTCTGTATGAAAATACTTGATAAATCCACATTTTTGAAGACCTTACGATCGAAATTGGCTTCCAGCCGTGAGAGATGAAAACGTAGATAATGTCAAGACGGAATTTTGGCCACCGGAACGGGTTCAAAACGAGCCACGATCTTCAAGTTATGAATTTTTTAGCGCGTAAAAACTGCACTTTCAACACACTTTTTCACCATATTTCTTCGAGAAAACTCACACATTCGGATACCTTCTTTAAAGAATTGACTCTTGAGCCGAACCTGAATTTGAGAATACGTTATCAGAGATATCTTGGCGAAAGAATACCTGAATATGACGCGCCGGGTTGGACTTGTGAATTTTTCTTGAAATGTTTTGAGAAATATGGGAGGGCAAATTTTGGGGTACAACAGTTGCCCCTGTTCAATCTTCTTAGACCTGAGGATGCAGATTGGCTGACGTGCCTTTCGTAATCCGAAGGTGGAAGATGATTGAACACTAGAGTGCCCAGAAATTTGCGCTCACATAGTGGCAGTGTGGTGGTGGAATGGGCTTATAGATGTCATTTGGAGATTGATGGATAGGATGATGGGCTTATAGATGCCATGCTAGGAGATGATGGAAGGTGGATGGGCTTATAGATGCCATCTGGATGTTGATCGCGTGAGAGATTCCTTAGCGAGAACTTGCGTACCTGCAAAAGAAAAATGATTACCTGACCTGTTACAGGAGTTGGTCTTTTAAACTCTTCGTGTATGTGTCCTGACTGGTTACAGGAGCTGGATCTGGAGCTTCAAACGATGATGAATGAACCAGGGATGGTTACTACCTCAACAGGAACGGTGAGAGAACCTTGGATGACTTTAACCTCAACAACAATCGTTGAGAAAATCTTGGGATGATTACTACCTCCGCAGGATCGGGGAGAGAACCATAGGCGACTACAACCTCAACAGCGAACATTGAGAGAATCTTGGATAACTTCAACTTCAACAGCAATCGTTGAGAGAAGCCTGGGATTATCAACTCCGCAGGATCGGGGAGAGAACCATAGGCGATTACCATCTCAACAGCAAACATTGAGAGAACCTTGGTGGGAATTACCATCTCCGCAGTATTGGGGAGAGAACCATAGGCAATTATAATCTCGATAGCAATCATTGAGAAAAACCTAGAATGGAATTATCGTTTCCGCAGGATCGGGGAGAGAACCATAGGCAATTACAATCTCAATAGCAATCATTGAGAAAAACCTGGAATGGAATTATCGTCTCCGCAGGATCGGGGAGAGAACCATAGGCAATTACAATCTCAATAGCAATCATTGAGAAAAACCTGGAATGGAATTATCGTCTCCGCAGGATCGGGGAGAGAACCATAGGCAATTACAATCTCAATAGCAATCATTGAGAAAAACCTGGAATGGAATTATCATCTCCGCAGGATCGGGGAGAGAACCATAGGCAATTACAATCTCAATAGCAATCATTGAGAAAAACCTGGAATAGAATTATCGTCTCTGCAGGATCGGGGAGAGAACCATAGGCAATTACAATCTCAATAGCAATCATTGAGAAAAACCTGGAATGGAATTATCGTCTCCGCAGGATCGGGGAGAGAACCATAGGCAATTATAACCTCAATAGCAATCATTGAGAAAAACCTGGAATGGAATTATCGTCTCCGCATGATTGGGGAGAGAACCATAGGCAATTATAATCTCAACAGCAATCATTGAGAAAAACCTGGAATGGAATTATCATCTCCGCAGCATTGGGGAGAGAACCATAGGCGATTACAATCTCAATAGCAATCATTGAGAAAAACCTGGAATGGAATTATCATCTCCGCAGCATTGGGGAGAGAACCATAGGCGATCACAATCTCAATAGCAATCATTGAGAAAAACCTGGAATGGAATTATCATCTCCGCAGCATTGGGGAGAGAACCATAGGCGATTACAATCTCAATATCAATCATTGAGAAAAACCTTGGATAACTTCTACTGAGTCTTCATCAGAAAAATCTGTTTGGGGTCGATTTAGCTGGACTAGAGAAGGCCTTGGACTGGATAAGAAATCTTTGGAGTCGATTAACTGAACCGGTCTAGGTTTTGAACTATGATTGAGAATTTAGCTGAATCTTTCCTGAAAGGTAAAGGTCAGTCATATGCAATGCATGATGTGGACCAAGCAATGATGTTCTCAACATAAATGAGATTTGTAAGATATGATGCGTCTATGCATGTTATAATGATGTATGGAAGTACGATGTTTATGAATATATATTTTGTCTAGGAAAGTAAATCCTTGACGGGTTCCGGGAAGTCACTCCTGGGCTGATGTTGGAGAATAGATTTTGCTTCCGCTGGGGATGCTAGTTGCAAGAATACCGGTAGGAGAAGATGACTCCATTGGGGAATAAACTTGGCGAAAGGATAACTCTGCGGGGAGAAAGGTACTCTAACGATCTTGCTGGGAAGCAATAATCTGTGGGGAGAGAGATATCTTGCTGAATTGTTGATAGTAACTTGCTGGGGATACCCTTGTTGTATCGGAAGTGTTAATAGACTTTGCTGGGGATAAGAAGACTTCGTCGAGGACGCTCTTTCCGTGGCTTTTGGCTGAGGATAACCCAGTTATATCCTGGTAAGGAAATAACTCTTTGAATAAAGTCGGGCGACGCGTTCGTGCTATGCGCGGATAAGCTTCCAGAATCTACTAGGGATAAGCTTACTGCTTGGGGAGATGAACTCCAACTTTCCTGGGGAAACTGGATTGGACTCTCCTGGGGAAGTTTTTAGCTGCGGGGGAAGTGATTCCTTTGAATGTTTGATATGCCGCCGGGGAACAATCTTTAGACCGAGATTGCCGGGGATGCTTGTTAAGAATATATATACTGCTGGGGAGTGCTGAGATCTGCGGGAGGATACCCAACTTCTTTAAGGTTGGATAATAGCTTTGCTTGGGGAGAGTGTACTGACTTGCTGGCTCACTCTCTGGGGGATTAAGATATCTGGTTACGTTCTTCTGCTGAACCCATCTTGGTACCTTGGAGGATGGAACAATTAGATTGCTTAGACAACTCTTTATTGCCCCTGTTTCTGAGGTGGGAGAGGAAGACCTGTGAGGCGCTGATAGTTGTTGATGGACAAACTCTTCTTCTGATAGGCCAGTGACAAGATGATAGGACATAGTCGTACGCTTTGATCCCTAACTTTTGCCTGGACCGCCCTTTCGGGTTTTCAGTCCACCGGGATACCCATTTTTGTCCAAGCCACCCTTTCAGGTTTTCGACTTGCCGGGTGTACAGATTCTTTTCATTTCATCCCTTATTTTTGCCCGAACCCTTTTGGTTCTCCGGGAAGCCCTTATTTTTGCCTAGGTGTGTCAACCTAGCGGGTCTTTGATTTTGCGTAGTATTTTTTCGACTATGTCCATGCTCTCAGGATGTAGGGAAGTGCCCCTGTTGGGAGTATTTTGCCATGCTGCCAGAAGGTGTTTGATCAGGCAAGATTCGTTGTTGGACTGCCCCAAGTGACTTAGGCGGAGATTTGCCCCCAGGCTATTTGGTCTTTGAGAGATTCTCCGAATCTTGATTGGACTGCCCCAGATAATGGACCATAGTCATGTCTGCCCCTTGATTGGAAGCACTTTTATTCACTAGGTATTCATCGTGCGAATTTTCCTGCTGTTCAAACAAAAAGTCATATGCAAACAAAGTTATGTTAAAAATGCAAAGCTTATGTCTGTCTTGAAGATTTTGAAAATGCATTCTTTTTTTCATAAAACAAGTGAATGTTTGTAAAACGTGATGTCAACTCCGTATTTACCGTAAGCCTTAAGGAGTCAGGATACCTTTCGTAACAGTATGCTTTCGAACTAACCCATGCTTCAGCTAGGACTTTTAAGGGTTATAACGTGGCCTGGTTTACGGTTTAAGAAACAAAGGATAACGGCTCAAATTTTATTTGTACCCACCCGCTCTTCGTGATGTTCTCCAAACCTAAACTCAGTTGATCATACGTTAGACCTTGTTTGAGTCTTTGCTCTGATTTTCCGGTGATGATTCGGATATTGATGATTTATTCTGAATAGGCAGTCATTTTTATCGAGGGTTTGTAAGACCTCTTTCTTGTCTGATTTTTGTTATCCCTTTCTTTTTTGCCTAAACTGTTTCCTTTTTTGGAATTACAGTCAGCGGGATGCCCCAGTTTTGTAAGCCTCCTTCATTGGTTTTGACTTTATGGGCTTTTCATTTATGATTTTTTTGATAATGACTGCCTGTCCTTATGATTGTTCTGAACCATCACTGTCTTTTGTTTTTGGAAAAACTCATTTGGTGCCATTCATTGTGCACTTGGATCAACTGAGAAGACTACCCTGCCCCGGGTTATGATTAAGGGTATCAATTTTCGAAAATAAAAACTCCTACTTCTTTGGCTCAGAGGGGTTGACGAGGGATTATCTTCCTTATAACTCCAGTGTTTAGGATTTGAAACAATGCTTGTACCTCATCAGCGGGGTCTGTTCAAAAGCATACTGTAGATCGTGGTATCATTTTCGTCATCCTCCCTCAAGAGGCTTAGAATTGTTAATTGAGAGTTGACATCAGAAAAAATATGAAAATAATTTGCATATAGTGAATACGAATATATTGCTTCAAAATAGACATATGCGATGCATTAATGAAATACCAACGTTTAACATGAATAAATGTTTGAACAATCAAAGAACAACACAACTTG
Organism: Vicia faba; assembly: GCA_948472305.1. Lineage (NCBI taxonomy): Eukaryota > Viridiplantae > Streptophyta > Magnoliopsida > Fabales > Fabaceae > Vicia > Vicia faba. The sequence continues at coordinate 488,553,963 of OX451737.1, forward strand.
AACATTCGAAAGAACAAAAGTTTTCTAGTCTCAGGGCTTGTCATTTCAAACTGTGAGCCTTGGAGGGATGATAGAAAAACTCAGCCTGACCATCTTGTGTGAACTCCAGTGCTCCTTCATCAATCAGGTCCTGGATCTTGTTCTTCAGAGCCCAACATTCATTTGTATCATGTCCTGGACAGGCAGAGTGGTAGGCATACCTCTTATTGGGATCATAGATAGGAGATGCTGTGTTGGGGTTCCGGGGATGAGCCCTTAATGTGATCAGGTTCAACCTCAACAAGCGTTGTAAAGCTTGAAACAGCGACATGTTGAGCGGGGTGAATTGCCTCCTGGACTTGTCTGGCTGAAGCCGGTGAGGTTGATGCTGAATTTGTGACACTGGAGCCCTTTGAGGAGCTCTCCCCTTACCTCCTTGTTTCAAAGGTGGCTGAGCGATGACTGGCTCTTTACCCTTAGACGTTTGCTCCAGTTGGTCATTCTGAAGCAGTTGGTTGACGAGAACTCCAAGCTCCTCTTGTCTTTGAGCTAACCCTTGAATGGCAGTCCCCTGCCCCAGCATTTGGGCTTTCATTGCATCCATTTCAGCTTGCAAGTGTTTCAGCCGTTCGTCCTCAGCGCTGTTCCGGACCAAAGTCTCCATGAGAAGTGTCCTTAGCTCCTCTTGCCCCTTGGATAGATTCAGGAGGATTTCCCCGAACCGAGTCTCTTGAGCAAGAAGGTCCTGTTTATCCTGTTGGGAAGCCATTGCCGAAATAAACAGCGAGAAAGGTAAGTGACATGTCAGAAGGGTACCTGTTATGCAATGATATGTATGTATGCATGCAATGTTTTCAAGGATCTCGTGGGGTAAACAGAGAAATTGGTTAGAGTTTTGTAGCTTGATTGAAGGAACTTCATGTTGTTGAGAGTCCTTCTTCAAGAGTCAAAGGCTCACCATATCCAGTGGGTCATAGCCCCGACTCAAGTCATCAGCTTTGTTTTGATTTCCAGACAACCTTGGCTAGGGGAACCTTCTTCAAGAGTCAAAGCTCACCATATCAAGTGGGTCATAGCCTCTGACAACTTTGGCTAGAGGAAAATAAATCCTCTTTGCCCCTTGCTGGATAGTTGATTCATCATGACCTGCATCACAAGACCTTGAGATCCTTGAAATGGGTTAAGATGTATGCAATGGTATGATGTTATGCTATGCATGGGGTAATGTAGGTAACCCTGTTATGAGTCCTAATTAAGGACTGCAAACCAAAACCTGCAAGAAACTTAGCAAACTTTATTTTGAGTCCTAATTAAGGACTGCAAACCAAAACCTGCAAGAAACTTAGTAAACCCTATTATGAGTCCCAATTAAGGACTATAAACAAAACCTGCAAGTAGTTCATGTGTCAGCTAACAAGCATGCAAGTAGGCAAGTACGAAGGCACACAAGTCACACAAGAGAAACCCTTAGAGTTTAGGCCAGCATGGGGTCTGGGTATTACCCTCTTGAAGTTGGTGGGCTCAACCTGTCCTATTAGAAGTAACCGGGTTCTAAGGATCCCAATATCACGGGATTGCTTTCATTGTTCATCGTTTCGATTTAGCCACTGAACTGGCGACCGAAATATTCCAGGAAAGCAACCCTCCATTGAGTGTAGTATCGAGTATCAACCAACCTCGGACTACACCAAAGTCAGTTATCTCACTACCCTAAAGAGGCCAAGATAGTTCAATTAAGGTTCCTAAGGTCTGTTGATGCTTCACGACACTACGCGGAGGCCCCGTACTCTCCTTGACTGAACTCAAGGGTTACCGGTACACACCAAAGTGCCACATCAACGTAGCAGACTGTTTCAACCATGTCGGTATACCCCGCACAGTTCCCTCACAGCCTTGTTGCTACTTTCTAAGAAGGTATCCCCCAGATCCGGGTTAGGATCTATAGAACTCCCAAGACAGTCCCACAATAATAAAGCAAGCAAGTTAATACAATTGAAAACACAGTTATGAACTACCCTAAGGTACACCTCACTTTAAGTTTGGTCCCCAGCAGAGTCGCCAGTTTTGTGATCGGTGGATCTGGAACTGACTGTTTAACGCTGGTTCGCGAAATGTCGCGGAAGCAAGAGTCGCCACCGTCTTTTATTTTCTCCAAATGGAAAGGACAAAAGCACAGAAAAATTCCTTAAAGAGATTGCTCTCGGTTCGGGAGGTAGATTATAGAAAGGGAAGGTGTTAGCACCCTTTCTATCCATGGTTATCCATGGGCTCTTAGATACTTGCTCATTTGTGTTTTCAAAAGGTTTGTTTGCTTTTCAATGTGGGTTTTAAAAAGTTTCTTTGAAAATTCCAGTTCGACTCTTGTATCGGTCCTCAAGAGTGTTTGAAAAATTGCTTTCGAAAGCTTTTTGAAAAAGTGTCGGTGTGAAAAGTATTTTGTTTTGTTTTGAAATTTAGAGCAAGTATCTAGAGTCGTCTACCTACCCTAAGGAATTCGTCTGTGTAAATGTCCTTTAAAGTAGTGTCATCCCACCATTGAGAGGTAGGTAGCACCACCGTTGGAGGTGTTCGGGTCAATTCGAAGGTTCGGGACATGGTGATCACCGGAGCAATGGGAAGATACCTTAGAAGCTACCCTCATGCCAGGTTCCCGGATCATGAGGACTTACTAAAACATCCTCTACTCGACGATCACCTTTCGAGGCAAGGCAACAGTGAGGCGTACCCTAGGGGTGGTGTGTGATTTGTGTGTCATGTTCAGTTATTTTGTCTTATTCATGTTATGGGTGATCTATGCGTTTGTTTTTATTTTATCATTCATTCTTGCATGCATTTATTTAGTAGTTAAAAGAGCGAGAAAGGTAAAGTTCTAAACTATTACAAAAGGCGCGGGTCTACATCGCCGAAATTTCCAGAACCCGATTTGACAGAAAATAAAGAAGTAAAGTGCGAGAAATAAAATGTCCGAGTTTACAAGGCTTTGGGAGAATTACATTAATATTATAAGAAATAAAATAAAATGCGCGAATTGGAATTAAAATTGGAAGCGAGGGCGTTGGACCCTTTTTAATGAAATTAAATTAAATGATTAAACTAATGAAATTAAAGAGAAAAAAGAAATTTTTTTTTTTTTTGAGTTTTTGGTATTTATGTTTTTTATGTATTTTTATGAGAAAGATTAAATGAAATTAAAATATTAACCCTAATTCTAATTTTTTTTATTTATTAAGAAAAACATGTTAAAATTAAACCTAAAATTAATCTAATTATTTACATTCAATTTTGATTTATAAAAATAAATAATTAATTATTAGTGAAATTTATTTACAAAAAATATTAATTAAATAAATATATTTTGATTTTTATGACTTTTCTGTTTTTTACTATTTTTTATATTTTATGAAAATAAGTTAAATTAAAGGAATTAATTAAAAGAAGAAATAATTGAAATAAATAAAATAAGGAAAAGAAAGAAAATACAATACCTTGGGGGGTTTCTGTCCCCTTTTTGGAGGTGAATTGAAGTGGTTTGGCCATTTGTGTTCTGACCTCATCATGCATAAGTTGTTCTACTTTGGCCATTTGGCTTTTGGCTTTTGGCCATTTGCGTTTTGGCCTCAACGTTCCTTAATCTTCTCAAGATGTCTGTCTCGCCATGTATTGGTGTCATGTGTAAAATGTTCTGTTTTGGCCATTTAGCTTTTGGCTTTTGGCCATTTGGCTTTTGGCCTCAACGTTCCTTAATGAACCTGAGATCCTGTCTAAATCTGCAGTTGAATCTCACGAACACATTAAATAAAATCATAAAATGCAAATAAACCCAATATATGAAGAAATTTAATGTTTAGGCACAATATGGCATGTATGAATGATTATACCCTTTTGATCATGGAGATCAAATCAATCTTACCCTTACTGGAAAATCAGTGGCCTGAATGCTTTTATGCCTTACTGGAAAATTAGGATCATGGAGATCAAGCCAGCCTTACCCTTACTGAAGAAGTAGTGAGGTGTTGGTTTGTAACTGTGATGACTTGTTTGTAGTGAGAGAGGGATTTATAATAAGGATTTCAAGGTTTTAGGGTTCTTGAAAGAGTTTGATATTCCAACAGTGTTGTGGCAAGGTTTTTTCTCTCTTTTCCTCTTCCCCTTCTTCTCCTGGTTTGTGTGAAAAGAAGGTGATTATATAATGGAAATTAGGGTAAAGCAAATGGGCTTTGAATGTGCAATTGGGCCTCCAATATTCACTTGAATTCGTCACTTTCCAGGCTAAATCACAGGGACTTAAGTGCATTTTTTGAAGTTGAAATGTGAAAACAAAATGTAGCCGACATCGATAGCTAACTCCTGTCCGAAAATCGGCTCAATCGGATAAACAGTGAATTAGTTATGAATTTTTGAAGTTTCAGCTCAGACAAACTTATTTTGGGCTCCAGTGTCGACTCTGACACGTTCTTCAATAAAAAACTGGTATTGATCGGAGCATAATCCGGTCTCGACTTTTGAAGCAAAGTTGTAGATCTACAAGTCAGGGACCTTGTGTAAAAATATGAGCCCAATCCGATAAAAATTGACCGAGTTATGAATTTTCGAAGTTTCGGCCCAGATGAAATAATATTCAGCATTCAGGATTTTCAGCGTGTCACGCACTCTGAGCAAAAAACGAAGGCCTTTTGAATACCGTTTGAACTCAATACCTTCTGTGAAAATGTAGCCAACTCAATTTTTGAAATTTTGGCGCCAGAACCAGCTCGATACGATGAAAATCGACCAAGTTATGATTTTCTGAACATGACGCAAATAAACTTCTGTCACAAATTTTCTGTATGAAAATACTTGATAAATCCACATTTTTGAAGACCTTACGATCGAAATTGGCTTCCAGCTGTGAGAGATGAAAACGTAGATAATGTCAAGACGGAATTTTGGCCACCGGAACGGGTTCAAAATGAGCCACGATCTTCAAGTTATGAATTTTTTAGCGCGTAAAAACTGCACTTTCAGCACACTTTTTCACCATATTTCTTCGAGAAAACTCACACATTCGGATACCTTCTTTAAAGAATTGACTCTTGAGCCGAACCTGAATTTGAGAATACGTTATCAGAGATATCTTGGCGAAAGAATACCTGAATATGACGCGCCGGGTTGGACTTGTGAATTTTTCTTGAAATGTTTTGAGAAATATGGGAGGGCAAATTTTGGGGTACAACAGTAAGGTACGGATGTGTGTGGACTATAGGGATCTGAACAGGGCAAGCCCCAAAGATGACTTCCCACTTCTCCACATCGATGTTCTGGTCGACAACATCATGCAGCATAAGATCTTCTCCTTTATGGATGGTTTTTCTAGTTACAATCAGATCAAGATGGCTCCCGAGGATATGGAGAAGACAACTGTGATACGGTGGTAGAACTGACTTGAGGTTTTGCGTTTATGTTTGCAAATGTTTCGGTTTAGCAAGAGTCACCACCTACTTTTATTTTATCCAAAAGGAAAGGTAAAAAAAGCACAGGAAAAACCTTTGAGATTTTTTTTGGGTTCGGGGGGGTAGATTATGAAAAGGGAAGGTGCTAGCACCCTTTTCATCCATGGTTATCCATGGGCTCTTAGTTACTTGTTTAGATCACTTGCTTTTGCTTTTCCAATTGTTTGAAATGGTGCTTTGTGTGTAGTTTCGAAAAATGTTTTGAAAAGAGGCCATCGTTGTGGCAACCTTTGTAATGATTCTTGTTTGAATATATACAAAGGTGTATTGTCTTTTGAAAAGATTTTTCAATGTTTGAAAGTTTGATTTTGGAAGTGTTTTGAAATTGTGTTATGAGGTGTGTTTGAAAATAGCAAGGATGTTTTGCAAGTTTCGATCAAGTAACTAAGAGTTGTCTACCCTATTTTACTCAAAGATCTTTCCTATACGTTTTTAACCCTTTTGACAGTGTTGTTTTACCATTGTATTTGGTAAACAACCTTGTATTAGGATGTTGAACGGGACAGGCGTGGGTCATTGTATTGACCATGATAGTAATTGTGCTAAGTATCTTTAGCAAATCTTTGAGGGACTAGATCATTTTGTACAGGCAACCAAGATAGCGTCATCGAGGGACTATGATCTTTTGTTTTGTTTTTGTTTTGCCAAAGATACTCAACATGCATAACATGGCCATTTGTTTAGGCAACCAAGTGGAGATACCTTAAGGGGTGTTTGGGTGCAAGTGTGTTTTATTGCATGCATTTAGTCTTGATTAGGGTTGTCTATTTTGTTTGTTTTCATGTCTTACCATACACGCCTAATTACTAGCATTTATATTTGAAAGCGATAAATTGCAGAAATGTAAAGTCCTATACTATTACAATATTTAGGGGATGGGGGTACATATGTATGAATGGGGATTGCAAGTAAAAATAAGTCCTAAGTTACTATTACAACCATATTGAAATAATGTACATGGACTTGTTTAGAAAATGTTTTTTTCTTAAGGAAATAAATTAAAAGGAAAAATATTTTTATGTTTTTTATGTTAATAAAAAAATGAAAAGGAAAATAAATGCAAAAATAGAAACAACGTGTTGCTGCAAACAAAGAAACAAGGATCAGAAGTTCTGAAGTCAGGCGCGTGACTCAGAAGGAAGTGTCAGAATCAGAAGTTCTGATTTGGTACACTGAGTTCCTGCACAAAAATGTTAGAGGGAAAACACAAAGGTTTTGGGTGGTGTTCAGCTAGTGAACCAAAAGTCAGAAGTTCTGTATTACACTGAAACAGTGAGAAAACGCCAGCAGTTCAGTGTATTTGACATGTAAAGAGAACTTAGAATTTATGTGTTGTTGTTAGAATAATGAGTGAATTATCAGAAGTTCAGTGTTGTGCTGAGCTAGTGAATGAACTTTAGCAGTTCAGTGTACTATCAGAATGTGAGAATCAGAAGTTCAGTGTGTGTTAATAGTGAGAAAAAATCATAAAAATTTTGTGTGTTATCAGCATGTGAAAATCAGAAGTTCTATATTACATTTCAACTCTTCTCTCATATTAATCAGCACGTCAACAACTCATTCATTTTTGGCAAACAGCAAATCAGAAGAATAACAGCACAACAATTCATAGAAATTCTAACCCTAAGTCTGAGTCTAGCATTATTCTAGAAGTTCTGATCCATAGTTTTTCTATTCATACAATGATATATACAACATTAATATTATGATATTTACATGTTAATGATATTCAGAATGAGAAGAAAGTAAAGTCAGAAAGACTTACCTGGGGCGTGCTCGGAGTTTTGAGTGGCTGCCTTTGGATATTCTGAGTCAGCAAGAGAGACGGAAGAGTGGTTGTGTTCTTGGGTTCAAAGGGAAGAACAAAGATTTGTTTTTGTGTATGAGAAATCTAGATTTTTATGAAGGTTTCACAACTTATTTCTCTCTCTTTTTGGCCAATCTCCCTCTTCAAAAACCATCCCCCTTGAACGTGTGATGGAGCCAAGTAGTTATAGATGAATTTGTAATGATTTGGGGGGAAAAATAAATGGGATTTGAACCAGTTTTGGCATCCTGTTCCTTTGATTTTTCATCATAGTTTTCGTATGCTAGTTTGGTGTAATCATGGGATGCAGGCGTAGGCTGAACCAGTTGTTGGCCATAGGTCTGCAGCAAGTTGTATAAACAAAGTTTTGGGATTTGGTCAAGTTCTGACCAAAGCATTGAAATAGCCTTCATGTGCTGAAGCGCTGCCTTGTTTTTGATGCAAGCAGGTGGCTGTCAGCAGGAATTAAGGAAAAGAAAAAGCAGAGTTGTTATCCCAAGACAGTAGAGGTACATGTGGTGAAGATCCTTTGGATAAAGACTCAGAAGGTGGTTGTGAGCATTAAATGAGCATTAAATGATGATGAGACTTATCACAACCAGAAATCCTGCAACGTGATACTCTACACCAAGGCTTAGTTCTGGATCAGAAGTTCTGCTTCAGCGTAGCATCCATCCTCTGATCTTTGTATCTTCTGGCTCCATCATGTCCTAAAGGAGCTTTCAGACTTTCTAGAAAGCTCGCAGCATGCTCCTTAACCTTCTTTATATTACCCTAACAAACTCTGACTGAACTTGCGTAGATGCTGAAAAGCCATGTTTACAACTTCTGACTGCACCTGCCTGGAGGCTGGCTCAGAAGTTCTGAAATGTCATTTTTCTTAAATACTTAGAAAAATCCCAAGTATTTGGAAATTTGGCTTTTCCATAGTAAATTTGACTTTTAAAATTTTTGATGATACAAATTTCATATTCCAGCATGTCTTGATGAAATATGATTCTTGAAGCTTGATTTTTGATCCAAAAGTCAAAGTTTGACTTTTCAGAGTGCAAATGACCATTTTACCCTTGTGAGGGATTTCCTTGGAAAATTGCAGTTCAAAGCTTGGAAACTTGATAGAAGCAAACCTGAGGATCCTTGAGAAATGAGAGGGCAAATTTTGGGGTACAACAACAACCTTCGTTACACAGTGGGGTACCTTTTGTTACAAGGTAATGCCTTTCGGGTTGAAGAATGATGTGGCAATGTATCAGCGTGCTATGGTCGCTTTATTTCACGACATGATTCACCATGAGATTGAGGTTGACGTTGATGACATGATCGCAAGGTCCCAGACTGAAGAAGAACACCTTGACCATCTCCAGAAACTGTTCGATAGGTTGAAGATGTACAAGCTGAGGTTGAACCTGAACAAGTTCACATTTGGGGTAAGGTCTGGTAAGCTGCTGGGTTTCATCGTTAGTGATAAGGGTATTCAGGTGGACCCTGCCATGGTAAAAGCCATACAGGAGATGTCGACTCCCCGCACAGAAAAGGAAGTTAGAGTTTTTTTGGGACGTCTTAACTACATCGCCCGGTTCATTTCACATTTGACCGCTACTTGTGAGCCAATCTTCAAGCTGTTGAAGAAAGATCAAGTGGTAAAATGGAATGATGAATGTCAGACCGCCTTCAAAAAGATCAAGGAATACCTCCAAGAGCCATCAATTCTGATACCTCCAGTTGAAGAAAGACCTTTGATCTTATACTTGACCGTACTGGATAACTCAATGGGGTGCGTGCTGGGGCAGCATGACGAGTCGGGCCGAAAAGAGCACGTTATTTACTAACTTAGCAAAAAGTTTACCGACTGTGAGACCCGATACTCATTGCTAGAGAAAACTTGTTGCGCTTTGGCATGGGCTTCTCGCCGGTTGAGACAGTATATGCTGACTCACACTACCCTATTGATATCAAAGATGGATCCAATCAAGTATATCTTCGAAAAGCCTGCCTTGTCTGGAAGAATAGCAAGATGGTAGATGATCTTAACTGAGTAAGACATCCAATAAACAACCCAAAAGGCAATCAAAGGGAGTGTACTGGCGGATCATTTGGCGCATCAGGCCGGGGATGACTACCAATCCATGAATTTCGAGTTCCCGGATGAGAACATCATGTTGGTGACCGACTGTGAAGAACCTGGACTGGATGAAGGACATGAGGAAGGATCCCGATGGTCTATGTATTTTGATGGAGCCTAAAACGCGTTGGGTAATGGCATTGGCGCTGTGATCATATCTCCAAAGGGCTGTCATACTCCATTCACCTCCCGATTATGTTTTAACTGCACCAACAATATGGCGGAGTATGAAGCATGTATCCTGGGCCTTCGAGCAGCTATTAACCTGAGGATTAAGTTCTTGAGTGTATTCAGAGATTCCGCTCTGGTGATCAGTCAGATCAAAGGAGAGTGGGATACGAAGCAGCCGAATCTTATTCCTTACAAGGAGTATGTACTGACATTGCTTCTGCACTTTGAGGAGATAACCTTTGAACACTTCCCAAGAGAGGAAAACCAGTTAGTGGATGTGCTAGCTACCATGTCTTCTATGTTCAAGGTCAGGTGGGACAATGAAGTTCCCCAGATTACCATTGAGAGGTTGGACGAACCCGCACATTGCTGTGATATCGAGACTGAAGAGGCAGCAGATAAACCCTGGTTTTATGAGGTAAAGAGGTATCTTGAGGCTCAAGAGTACCCCGAGGGTGCATCTGTTAATGATAAGAAGTTTCTGAGAAGATTCGCTGCGAAGTTCTTCATCAGCAATGGGATCCTTTATAAGCGTAACCATGATTCAACCTTATTGCGATGTGTGGACAAGAACGAGGCAGAAAGGAGCATGGTAGAGTTACATGAAGGTACCTTCGGAACTCATTCTAGTGTACACACCATGGCAAAGAAGATCCTACGGGCTGGATATTATTGGTCCACTATGGAAGCCGATTGTTATCAAAATTCTCGGACCTGTCATAAGTGCCAAGTCTACGCTGATAAGGTGCATGTACCTCCAGTTCCTCTGAATGTTTTGGTAGCTCCTTAGCCTTTTGCAATGTGGGGCATCAACATGATCGGCGAGATCAGACCTACTGCGTCCAACGGGAATCGTTTCATTCTGGTAGCTATTGATTACTTTACGAAGTGGGTTGAGGCAACTTCCTTTGCTACAGTAACCAAGAACGTCGTGGCGCGGTTTATCCGACATAATCTGATATGTCGATATGGTGTACCAGAGAGTGAAATTCTGGCTACAGATACTCAATGTCACGTCCAATGTTATGACACCGTATCTGACTTACTATATGACAGTAAATACAAAAGCAGTAAATAACACAGTCAATTGTTTACCCAGTTCAGTGTGCAACAACACCTACTCTGGGGGCTACCAAGCCAGGGAGAGAATTCACTATAAGAGATGTTAATTCAGGAATAAACCAACCAGTTTATCTCCTTCACTTAAGACCTACCCAATGCAATTCTAATCTAAGTAACAACTTAAACCTGAGTTCCTACTCACTCCCCCTCAATCACAGCAGTGATACATAAACCAATTTGACTTGAGAATTGATGAAGACACTCTTCAAAACACACACTTGATTAAGCTTCACAGCTTTTTAATCAAGTAACACAATCACTCGTGCTTCACAGCTTTGAGTGATGTACACAACTAACTTGACTCTGCTTCACGGCTTTAGTCAAGTAACATTCAAACACTCTTGCTTCAAAGCTTTGAGTGCTACACAACCCTTACAATTGAAACCTATTCCAAGGCACTTATCACAATGATAATTGCTTGGAGTACAATAAACAAATCTATACAGATTACAAAATTGATCTTCTAATCAATCAACAGGAATCTCTTGAAAAACCGCAGCTCTGTTGAATATATAGCAGCTGCAACTTCAGTTAGGGTTTCCAAAAACCTAGGGTTGATTCCGTTTGACCTAAAGACCAGGTCACAGTACTTTATTGATCAGGTTAGGATTGAGCTAGGTTACTCCTCAGAAAACGCAGGATTCTGTTTAGAAGGGACTGAATTATTTCCTGAAAAAACTCAGACTTATCCAATCCTGCAATCCTGTTAGTTCAGAACAGGATGTCATAACATCTGTTATGACATCTGAGAAAACCTGTCTACTGATTTAGCAAAATGTGATCATTTTGCAAACATGCTCAGATACACACTTATAAACATCAGTATTTGAATTACAATATTTTTCTGCACATGTACCTATTGAGTTAGTACAACCTGAACTAGAATGTTATGACATCAGTCATGACATTCACTCATACACTTGGGATTTACCAAAAATGAAAGCCAATACCTAAACACCTACAAACTCCCCCTTTGGCATATTTTTGGCTAAAGTCCCTAAACAATCAGAGATAAATAGATAGCAGCAGAAATAAGTGACAGCAGAAAAATATAGTGTCAAGTACTAATTAAGCAGTACCAATAATATTCTCCCCCACTTTAGCCACAAATGGGCCAAAGATTACATGTTTATAAAGTTATACAGTTATCCAAAACAAAATAATGAGATCAGCAGCAGACAACAGCAGAACACACTTCCAAACTCCACCAGCAACACCACCAAGCAGCAATCAACCTTCAAGCACTGTCATCAGACTCAGAGGAGCCAATTTCTTCAATGTTGAGCTGTCCTTCATCTTCTTCCCTTCTGCTTTCTTCAGCTTCTTCCTTTTCTAGCCTGGCAATTAGAGCTTCTAGGGTCCTTTTTCTAGCATCCAGATCTTTGCAAGTTTCTTTTAAAACAACTATGACATCAGATGTTTTGGACTGGATCTTTGCAGACGATGTCTCAGCTGATGTTATGACAATGTCTGGAGCATGGGATCCCTGAAACAATTTGTAGTGCAGGCCAAGGGCAGGGGCTCTTTTGCAGACTGTATCTCTTGCTACAAGGATGTCAGGGTATTGTGCAAGGATGATTCCACAAAGGAGGGAGGGAAAAGCAATTGGTCCTTTGACAGCATAACTGCCAGCATGCTTCAAGGTTTGTTCAAAGATGTACCTTCCATAGTCAAAGGCAGTCTTGGTTCCTACAGCATAGATGAATCTCCCCAATCCTGTGGAGATGGTTGATTTGTGATTTGTAGGCACCCAGTTTGCTGCACCTATTTTATGCAAGATGGCAAATTTCATGCTGAGTTTACTAGCATTCAACTTCCCTTTCAATGGCCAGCACTTTACTTGCCTGGCAGTGATGGTAAAACATACTTCATTGTCAGTTGCCTCTAGATCAGGACAGTCCTTATTTGTTCTTCCAAGAAACTTGTTGATTTCTGATGGAGAGAACTTGACCCTTCTTCCTCTAACAAACACACTCTCAAAGTCAGTTGACCTCCCATCAGCACAATCATTGGACAAGTTCACTACAAACTCTTTAACCAGATTTTCATAACATTTGCTAAACTTCATCACTGTCTTCATTAGCCCAGCATTCCTGATCAGCTCCATGATGTCTTTGCACTCCGAGGCATCATTGTTGAGTTCTCTCTCCAAGGCTATTCTCTTCAAGCAAACATACTTCCATCTGTTTGCATTATCAGGATGATGAAAGGAGATGTTGTCTGTTGGCACTTCAGGCACTCTAGCAATCTTGCTGGAGGGGAGCTTCCTTCTGATGGGAGTATTGTCAATGTCAATCTCAAATTCTGATTCATCATCAGAGTCAGAAGTTTCAGGTTCTTTACTTTTCTTGGAGATTGGTTGTCTAGCAGTCTGCACCTGTGCCTTCTTCCCTTTTGTCTGAATTTTCTCAGCCATCCCTTCAGCCTTGGATTTCTTAGCATCAGGTTTAACAGTCTCACTACTCTTTCTTTTCATCAATCTCCTAGCAATGCTAGGGTTCACATTAGCAATCAGTTCATTATCTGAGTAATCTTCATCCACATCAATGATAGGTGGATTAGCAGCCTTTTCAGAGGGATTCTGAATGTTGTCTTTTGGTGTCACAACATCCTCAGTGACATCTATATTTTCAGAACCTTCCACATTTGGACTTTCTGATTGATTCAGAGGGATAGAAATCCCCGGTACAGATTGGTTGCCACTCAGAATGCTAGAAACCAGTCTAGCAATAGCTTGGTGTACTTGAACTGATCCTTCTTTATTAGGTGTAGAAGACGAAGGAAGAGAAGAATTACCAGAGATTGTAGCTTGAGCTCTTCCTGCATGTCTGGTCCTGAGCTTTTTGACTCTGGCTGGGTCAGTTGCCATCTCCCTGAGAGGAGTGACCTCAAGAACTTCAGATTCTATGCATGTAGTGATTGCCCTAGAATCTTGATCAGATGATGACGATGATGAGTGAGACGAAGCCGCCATGGTGGAAGACGATGTCTGAGACATTGTGTTTAACGTTGAGTGATAGTAGCAGTTTGAGAAAACTCTTTGATTGGGAGGAGGAAACAGGTTGCAAGGATGAGAGAGGTAGGGAGTACAAGGGAGTCTCTTCAACTTCTTAAGGCTTTTGAAGGAATTGTGAATGAATATGATTAACCCACTAAATATAGACTTAATAAAATTAATCCCTTCAACCCTTGTTTTCAGCAAAACTAATTGCTATAATTTCCCATGTTGGTGAATACCCAATCTGCCCCTCAAATTTTCAAGTTTATTTCCAACAAGCGCCTTGGTAGAAGAATCAGTTAGCTGAAGCTTAGAGAAACTATGTTCCAGTTCAAATGACTTCTTCTCTCCAAAGTCAATAGGGTTCAAGGAAATGTTGAATGTTTTCAGATTATCACACCACAATGTCACAACATCTTGTGTAACATTGTCCTCAGGTAGCATCTGTTTTGACCAGAATTTTTTAGAACAGAATTTATGAGACTTGTTCTTTGCCACATCACATATATTATCAGCCTGTAGTTTAGGAGTTCTTCTGACATCTTCCATAGGAATAGCTCTTTTCATTCCTTCAAGCTTATGCTGCCACTGTTTCATCTCTTTTTCTTCTTTGATGATTTGACTCATAGTGGAGATATCAGTGTTCTCAGGCTGCCACACATAACAATTATTTTTGGATTTGATTCCTCTCATTACAACATCTAGTTTTTCATTAAACACTAGACATTCAGATCTTGAGAAGTTAACCATGAATCCTAGATCACATAATTGACTGATGCTGATGAGATTAGTAGTCAACCCTTTTACCAGCAGTACCTTATTCAGACTTGGAACTCCAGGGTAGTCCAAATTACCAACTCCTTTGATTTCTCCTTTAGCACCATCTCCAAAGGTCACAAAACTGGTGGTGTGAGGCATAACATTATTGAGGAGATTTTTGAATCCAGTCATGTGTCTGGAACATCCACTGTCAAAGTACCAATCTTCCTTTGCAGAGATCTTCAGGGAAGTGTGTGCTATCAGTGCAGTAGCCTTTTTCTTCCATTGAGGAGCGTGTGGTACCTTTTTAGACTTAGGTTTGACATCTGAGTTCTGATTAGGATATCCATGTAATCTGAAGCAGAAGGGCTTTATGTGACCATATTTCCCACAATGATGACATCTCCATCTTTGGTACCTTTTCTTCATATGTCTCTGTCCCTGATGTTGAGAGTAATGTTGAGACATCCGTTTTGACATTTGCTTCCCGGTACCAAATTTCTTTGTTTCCACAAATCCTAGGCCAGATTTATTTCCCATATTTTGACCAGCCTGAAGGATCTCTTCCAATTTGTCTGTTCCATTGGTCAACATCTTGACAGATTTGGTCATTTGATTCAATTGTGAGTTCAGCAGTTGAACTTCTCCTTCTAAATGACTTATAGTTTCAAGATTTGCCCTCTTTTCAGCCTCCAGCTTTACAATGAGTTTTGATTGTTTCTCATTTTGCACACAGACTTCACCACTTCTGATACACAATTTCTTGTAGGTATCAGCCAGTTCTTCAAATGTTACTTCTTCATCACTGGTGTCACTTTCAGAAGTACAAACACTAGTTAGGGCAGTAACTAGTTTGGCAGATTCTTCTTCAGAATTGCTTTCTGAATCATAGTCAGACCAAGTAACAGTCATTCCTTTCTTTTTCTTCTTAAGAAAGGTAGGACATTCAGCTCGAATATGTCCATATCCTTCACATCCATGGCATTGAATACCTCTGCCTTGGTTTTCCTTATCTTCTGACCTTGGTCTTCTGCTGGAACTGTCAATGTCAGAAGGAATGTTATGAACATTAGACCTTGACTTTGGGTCCATTCTTTTGATGAGCCTGTTGAACTGTCTTCCAAGCATGGCAATGGCTTCTGATATGTTTTCTTCTTCATCCTCCTTGTATTCAACATCAGTGTTGGATACAAGTGCTATGCTTTTGTTCTTCTTGTCACCATTATCAGTGATCCCCATCTCAAAAGTCTGAAGAGACCCAATAAGTTCATCCACTTTTAACTTGCTAATGTCCTGGGCTTCCTCTATGGCAGTCACCTTCATTGCAAATCTTTTAGGCAAGGATCTGAGAATCTTCCTCACCAGTTTTTCTTCTGACATTTTTTCTCCCAGTGCTCCTGAGGTGTTGGCAATCTCCAAGATGTTCATGTGAAACTCATGAATGGTTTCATCTTCCATCATTTTTAGATTCTCAAACTTAGTGGTCAACATCTGAAGCCTTGACATTTTTACTTTGGAAGTTCCCTCATGAGTAGTTTTGAGAGTGTCCCAAACTTCCTTGGCCAGTTCATATTGATGAACTAATCTGAAAATATTTCTATCAATTCCATTGAACAAGGCATTTAGAGCTTTGGAATTTCCCAGGGCTAGCTCATCTTCTTCTTTACTCCAATCTTCCTCAGGCTTCAGACTGATTGTCCCATCTTCCTCAGTTATGGTGGGATGAATCCATCCTTTGTCAGCAGCTCTCCAAGCCTTTTTGTCCAGAGATTTTAGGAAGGCAATCATACGAGGTTTCCAGTAGTCATAATTAGTTCCATCCAGAATGGGTGGTCTATTTCCAAAAACTCCTTCTTTGTCCATAGTTCCAGAAAGTGATATCCCTAGATCTCACCCAGTAATACAGGCAGGGTGCCTGCTCTGATGCCAATTGAAATTCTGGCTACAGATACTCAATGTCACGTCCAATGTTATGACACCGTATCTGACTTACTATATGACAGTAAATACAAAAGCAGTAAATAACACAGTCAATTGTTTACCCAGTTCAGTGTGCAACAACACCTACTCTGGGGGCTACCAAGCCAGGGAGAGAATCCACTATAAGAGATGTTAATTCAGGAATAAACCAACCAGTTTATCTCCTTCACTTAAGACCTACCCAATGCAATTCTAATCTAAGTAACAACTTAAACCTGAGTTCCTACTCACTCCCCCTCAATCACAGCAGTGATACATAAACCAATTTGACTTGAGAATTGATGAAGATACTCTTCAAAACACACACTTGATTAAGCTTCACAGCTTTTTAATCAAGTAACACAATCACTCGTGCTTCACAGCTTTGAGTGATGTACACAACTAACTTGACTCTGCTTCACAGCTTTAGTCAAGTAACATTCAAACACTCTTGCTTCAAAGCTTTGAGTGCTACACAACCCTTACAATTGAAACCTATTCCAAGGCACTTATCACAATGATAATTGCTTGGAGTACAATAAACAAATCTATACAGATTACAAAATTGATCTTCTAATCAATCAACAGGAATCTCTTGAAAAACCGCAGCTCTGTTGAATATATAGCAGCTGCAACTTCAGTTAGGGTTTCCAAAAACCTAGGGTTGATTCCGTTTGACCTAAAGACCAGGTCACAGTACTTTATTGATCAGGTTAGGATTGAGCTAGGTTACTCCTCAGAAAACGCAGGATTCTGTTTAGAAGGGACTGAATTATTTCCTGAAAAAACTCAGACTTATCCAATCCTGCAATCCTGTTAGTTCAGAACAGGATGTCATAACATCTGTTATGACATCTGAGAAAACCTGTCTACTGATTTAGCAAAATGTGATCATTTTGCAAACATGCTCAGATACACACTTATAAACATCAGTATTTGAATTACAATATTTTTCTGCACATGTACCTATTGAGTTAGTACAACCTGAACTAGAATGTTATGACATCAGTCATGACATTCACACATACACTTGGGATTTACCAAAAATGCAAGCCAATACCTAAACACCTACAAAGGATTATTACGGATAATGGTACAAATCTCAACAATACAATGATCATCGAGCTCTGCAAACAGTTCAAGATACAGCATCCCAACTCTTCTCCCTACCGGCCGAAGATGAATAGGGCCGTTGAAGCAGCTATAAGAACATCAAGAAGATTGTGTAGAAGATGACTGTGACATACAAAGATTGGCATGAGATGTTTCGGACTTCATGAGTATGTTACCTACTCTCTGGTGTATGGAATGGAGGTAGTCCTACCCATTAAGGTCCAGATACCCTCTCTCCGGATTATGAAGGATGCATGTTTGAGCGAAGATGATTGGATCCAGACCCAACTTAATCAGCTGAACCTAATCGATGAAAAGAGACTTACTTCTATCTGTCATGGTCAGTCGTACCAAAAGCGAATGATCAAGGCTTTTAACAAGAAAGTAAGATGACAAGAGTATCAGGTCGGGGATCTGGTGATCAAACGCATCATACTACCGCAAGGTGATCCCAGGGGCAAATGGACCCCTACGTACGAAGGGTCATTTGTGGTTAAGAACATTTTCTTGGGAGGAGCTATGATTCTAACCACCATGGATGGTGACGACCTTCCTCACCCCGTCAATGCAGACATAGTGAAAAAATACTACGAATAATCAAAGACCCGCTAGGTAGACTGGCCTAGGCAAAAATAAGGGCTTCCCGACGAACCAAAAGGGTTCGGGCAAAAGTAAGGGATGAAAATATTAAAAAAAACTGCACACCCGGCAAGTTGAAAACCTGAAAAGGCGGATTGGGCAAAAAAGGGTATCCCAGTGGACTGAAAACCCGAAAAGGCGGTCCAGGCAGAAATTAGGGATTGAAGCGTAACACTATGTCTCATTGGATCATCTTGCAACCAGACTTCAGTATCGACTATCAAGCTCGGACGGTGCCAATCAATCTGATCTACCTTCGACCAAGTAGCAAAGTGATGAGACGCTCAAAGATATAAAGGCAATAGCATAGTTGGAACCTGATGGGATTGTTTCCCATAGCTGTTTTTCTTTCTTTTACAAATTGTATAGTTTCGGTTCCCTCGGCGGCATTCTCTTACTAGGACGCCAACCTCTTGTACAAAACGCCTATTACAGGCTAACTTCAAAATCAATACAATTCATTTTACCAAAAATTTCAACTTGTTTTCTCTTTTTCTGTTTTGTTTTATAAGAACGTCCAATGATTCATTATTTTTTATATATGCATTTGAGAATAATTGCTGCTCATAAATATTTACATACGAAACAAAAGACAATTATTCGTAATTCCAGGAACAGGGACAAACAAGAAATGTCTAAACCTTACAGTTGCTCTACCCATCAGGTACGGGGACAAAGCCAACTTAAGAATACGACTAAAGGTACATATATTCCTCGTAGAGCAGGAAGTACTTGAAGAAAGTGGTGTCAACTTTCCTCAGTCGAGTTATATAATCGCGAATAAGTCGGCAAAATTCTCCCCAAGCAAAAATTCAATCCCCGACAGAGTTTATTCATCACCAGCAACGGTAATCCATCCCTGGCGGAGTTGTTTCTCCAGGTCAGCAGAGCGTCCATTAGAGTATCTCTCTTCCCTACAGAGTCATTCTCCCACAGAATTATTCTCAAACAGAATCTCACCCGGCGGAATATTCTCTAGCAGAACGGACCAAGTCTTCATCTAATCATCTTCAGTCACTATCCCCAACGAAGAACGGAGAACTCGACTCCTTGTACTCTCCAATAGCAGTCTAGGATTTATTTTCCCATGTCGGAGAATATCATAAGAGCATTGCATATTCATACATCATGGCATGGCATATGCATCATAGAGCATAATCTCATTTATTTTGAGAACATCATTAATCAATACATTTCATACATCATGACATTATATATGACTAACTATTTACCTTTCAGGGAAAGACACAATAAAGTTCTCACAAGTTTTCTCTGGTTCAGTCAAATCGATACTAAGATTTCTGTTCCAATTCAAGCTATGAAGCCCGGAAATCGACCGGATAATATCTTGATATCTCAGAATACTACGAAGCCTGGAATCGACCAGATAGTGGTATCTCTTAAATACAATCTTTGAAGCCCGGAAATTGACCGGAAAACAACTTAACCCTCAGCAAGTTATTGTGAAGCTCGGAGATCGACCAGATAGCAATACAAGATACCATGAAGCCTGGAATCGACCAGATAATGGTATAAGACACCGTGAAGCCTGGATCACGACCAGATAGCGGCAAAGGATACTGAAGTCTAGGACACGACCGGATAACAGTATAAGACACTTCAAAGCTTGGAATTCGACCAAATAGCAGTTTACTCGGCCAATTACTAAGAAGCCCAGAATCGATCAGATATTAGTATGCCTTAAATTCAAGTTGGAAGCCCGGATGCGACCGGATAACCACTTGATTCATTCTGAAGCCTGGAACACGACCAAATAAGAATTGAGAAATTGCGAATCCTGGAAATCGACCACATAACAAGTTTAATCTCATCCCCCCAGTAAGTTGATGTGAAGCCTGGAGCACGACCAGATAGCAGTCGGTCTTATTTTCCTCAGCAAATCACTGTGAAGCCTGGAGCACGACCAAATAGCAGTTCATTTTCACCTCCTCAACTAAGAGGTGACTCCCCAGTAGAGTAACGGACAACTGAAGCTCCTAAAATTCTACTTTTCCCAAGACCAAGAACAACATTCCCCAGCGTAGTCCTCCTCAACAACAGGTGTTTGGGCTCTCGCAAAGGAATCTCTTATGCGATCGACACTTCTTCCGATGGCATATTTAAGCCCATATTCCGACATAAACCTCCAAATGGCATCTATAAGCCCATTCCTGATATCTCAAGACAAGTACCACTTCATGCGAGTGCAAATTTCTGGGCACTCTAGTGTTCAATCATCTTCCACCTTCGGATCACGAAAGGCAGCCAAGCCAATCTACATCCTCAGGATTAAGAAGATTGAACAGGGGCAGTTGTTGTACCCCATAATTTTCCCTCCCATATTTCTCAATACATTTCAAGTGAGGTCCTAAAATTGCTCAAGGAAGTCCAAGGGTTGACCAGACAAACTCTCTCCTAAGGCAGTCTACCTCAAATTAGGGTTTCATTTTGCACCAAGGTACTTGAGTCCAAAGGGTCCCAAATTCTCACCATTGTCCTAATATGTTCTCAAGATCATCCATGTCAAGTTTCAAGCCTTGCATAGGAAGTTTGCTCAGTCAATTGCTCAAAGGTCTGAAAATCGACTATGCTAGGGTAAAATTCAATTGTGGCCTACATACAGTCAAACTTCAAGATTTTTGGTAAACATCCTCATTTTGAAGTATTATTCATCATTTGATAAAGGGTTGATCATGATTCCTCAAGGATTGCTCACAATTCATCAAAACCCAAAAGTTGCTAAATTAGGGTTTTATTGGAAAAGTCAACTCAACTTTGACCAAGCATAACTTTCTCATAATTTATAAAAAAATGAACCATCCAAAGCTCATTACTAAGAGGATGTAATTACCTACAATACATCTTCATTTCCCAAGTTCAAAATATGCACTCACAAGAAGATGTGAATTTGGACACTATAGGTCATTTTGGAAAGTCAACAAAAACACCTTTTGGGTCAAAGCATCATACATGAACATGGAAGACTCAATTGATATGAGACCAAAAGGGTTGCTTATAGGACATATTAAGATTTCTAAAAAGTCCAAGAACACCTCTCTAGGGTCAAAATTGAAAGAGTTATGCATTGGCAAAGTTAACTCTTTTTGCAAAATTGCCAAAAGTCAAATGTGTCCAAAATTGCATTCTTTGCTAAATGGGCCCAACTTTTTATGCTTGCACTGAGTTTGTAATGTGACCCACGAACCATGATCCCTTACATTTGTCATTCTTTTATTTTTTGTCATTTATTTTGATTTTATTTCAATTAAATCAAATAAAATCAAAATAAAATCATGAAAATATTAAAAACTAATCAAAGCTTGAGATTTTGTGCATGTTTAGGTCTATTATACAGCTGGAGATGGAATCAAGTCATGCAAGATTCATTTGGACACAAAAAGATTGCATTTTGCTTGATTTAGAAAGATTTTGTATAATGATCAAATTATGAATCAATAATCATAATTGGAGATATTTGATACAAGTTGGTAACCCTAATTCCTTCTAGGGTACATAAGGGACAATTGCAGATCAGAAACAGAGAGATTGGAGGCATGCAAAATAGAAAGCAAAGTTGCAAAAATTCAAGAAAAGTTGTAAATCGATTTTCAGGATTCAGGCTATCTCAGGCCATTCTAAGCATCCCAATCGCTTGCTGGGTATCCCTGGATCACATTGCAATCGTTAGCAAGAATTCTCGCGCCTTGAAACACACTGGACAATTGGTCATGGATAACGGTACCATGATGCTTGTGAGGTTGCAACGAGTTGATTGGTACCATTGTTTTGCATTTATCATGCTTGTATAGGATTTTGGAAAGGCACAGGATTATACCTACGCCCATTTGTCTGTAGGTAAAGTCAAGAAACTTTTAGCAACGGTGGGAGGAAGAAGAAGGGTAACGTGGCACTCCCTGACTCGCCCATTCAAATCTGCGCGCGTTTGATAATTATTATTTTGTTTTTTCCATATAATGTTTGTTTGTTGCTCTTTGTACAACTAACAAAGCTAGCCCAACTGGTAAGTGCGCAAGGTAAAACCGTCTAAGGGCCTGGGTTCGATTCCCAGGTCCCAAACTTTGCTTTCTATTATTTTGTCTTGCATAATCAGGTATTGTTGGCTCCTAAATTCGACACCCTTGTTTGTTATCATATAGACTATTAATTATGAGTCAGAAGAGTTTCCTACATAAGAAGGCTTCGATCAGCTGATCATGTTGAAGGCTCATCAAAGAATGACAAGATACTTAGAGGAATTCCTTTAAGTGGGAATCTTGTTGTCTTCGACGTCGAAGGAACCTCTCGACAAAGGTATCTGATGCCCAAGGTCGAACGGTTTGAGATTTGTATTGTTGGAGGGAAAACGGTTCCCAGCAGTTAATAAGTGCAACGTGCCGAAGACAGAAGCGTCGAAGGCTGTGAGCGTGCCATGTGGCGTCATCTCGAAGCAGCATAACTGCCCAGCGGTTACTTAGGATTTGTTTTAGTATAAATACTAGTTGTTCACGTAGTTTTCGCGTGTGTTCATCATTTTATACAAGTCACTCATTTAGATTCAAGTACCCAGCGTGAGAGAACGAATCATTGAGAATGTATGTGTGAAACACCATTTAAATTAATCAAAGTCTTTTATATTCAAGGAATTTATCGCTTTTCATTTACTTATCTCCGTCGAAGCCTTTTACTTAACGCTTTTATTTATTCTATCAAGCTTCTCTTCATGCAATTTACTTAAAGTGTCTTTACTTTACTGGCATTAATCATCATTAGGATTAGTCAAACTCCAGAAAATCAACCATGTCTTAGGATCAATCTGATCGATCCTGCTAGTCACCAAATAAGTAACCTTTTGGAAGATCAGCGGTTGTTTACCAATTTCCACGGTAAACAAATTGGCACACCTGGTGGGACCTTGTGTTGATTTTTATGATTAACCATTTTATATAAAATATCCTCCTTTTTTGAGAGTATTGCATGTTATTGAGGAGTGGTAGAATATACACCAACGAAACCAATACTAGGAGAAGAAGTGAAGAGATGGCGAATCCGCCAAACAATGGAGAAATCCCACAAACAAATGTGGGAGCAACGGTTATCCCAACCGTAAGCGGAGCGGTAACCGCTGGTTCAACGCCAGCAGTAACGGTTACACAAACGGGGCCATTACCTCCATTTACCGGCCCCAGAATGCCTTTGGGAACTCCCCCACCAAGAGGAAACCAAGGAACTAGGCCATATGTTCCCCCAGGTTTTTCGACAGTCGGTTTAAATCGAGAACCACTCTATGGCATGCCAACTTCTGAATTGGCTAGCCTGACGAATGCTACGTCCACTTTTTCAGACCCTTTAGTGAGCGCCTCTTCGCCACTCCAAGGCTCTGAGGTTGGTATGGCAAACAGGGGTAGGACCCAACTCTTAGGAGGAACGTCCCAAGTAATGCATGGCCTTACGAATGCCTCGACAACAGTCTTGAGGCAGCAAATGGACGAGAGCAACCACAATATGGTTCAAATGTTGGCGCAAACTTTAAGCACAGTGCTAAATCCTCTAATACAGAATACCACCCAGTCGAATCAGCAAATGACAGCGCAAATGTCGCGTCTGGCTGACTTTTTTGGGGTACCCCAACCTATTCGACAGCCCCAAAGGGCACAAATAAGGGGAAACCAAGGTATACTTCTAGAGGAAGAAACCACTATTAACCAAGTCCAGCAGCCTGTCGAAGAAAACCTTAGGGTACGAATGGAACAACCCAGGGTCGAAGAGCCTAGAGTCATAGCCCCGGAAGTAAGGATGGTTAATAGAAACCAAAACACTGACGAAGTAGTTCAGCAGATCCAATACCAGAATATGGGTTTGGAAAATAACTTGGCAGCCATGATTGAAAGAATCATGATGAAAAATGGGATGAATACGGGCCTCCGTAGGCCCAACTTCACATCCCCACTGTCGGAATATGTGTTACAAACGAACTTGCCTCCTAGATGAAAAGTCC
Source organism: Vicia faba (assembly GCA_948472305.1). NCBI lineage: Eukaryota > Viridiplantae > Streptophyta > Magnoliopsida > Fabales > Fabaceae > Vicia > Vicia faba. The sequence continues at coordinate 488,578,116 of OX451737.1, forward strand.
CTAAGTTTACTAAGTTTTCAGGGGACACCACATAATCCACTGTCGAGCATGTGGCAAGATACTTAATCGAAGCAGGAGAAATTTCAAACAATGAGAACCTGAGGATTAAGTATTTCCCAAGTTCCCTAACAAAGAATGTGTTCACTTGGTTCACAACTCTCCCCCCAATTCGATCCACCATTGGACCCAGTGGGAGAGATTATTCCATGAGCAATTCTACATGGGACAAACCAAGATAAGCCTGAAAGAGTTGGCCAGTGTCAAGAGGCGATTCACTGAACCTATAGACGAATATCTAAATAGGTTTAGGTTGCTCAAGGCAAGATGCTTTACGCAAGTGCCAGAACATGAGTTAGTCGAAATAGCCGCAGGAGGTCTAGATTACTCCATTAGGAAGAAATTAGACACTCAATACCTGAGAGACATGGCCCAATTGGCCGATAGGGTTCGACAGGTAGAACGCCTCAAAGCTGAAAAAGCCAGGGCGATAAAAACTCATAAAAGAGAAAGGATAGCGTATGTCGAAATGGACGATGAAGATCCAGAAACATTCGACGAACCTATAACCGTCGAAGAAAGTGAGGTCGATTTAGCTGAGTTAAAACAAGGGCCACCATACTCTTGCAAACTACTAGTCCCCTCAAATGGAAAAAACCCCACTAGTCCTGAAAGGGCCAATGATAGGTTCCCTAAAAAGACTTACAGTTTTGATATTACAAAATGTGATGAAATTTTTGACTTACTTGTAAAAGATGGCCAAATGATAATACCCCCAGGGGTAAAAGTGCCTCCTCTTGATCAAAGAAAGAAAAGAGGCTTTTGTAAATATCATAATTTTCTGGGCCATAAAACATCTCAATGTTTTCTTTTCAGGGATCTCGTACAAAATGCTATTGAAGAAGGGAGGTTGAAGTTCGCTGATAAGACCCCCATGACTGTGGATTCTAACCCTTTGCAGGCTGAAGCCCACTATGCTGAACCTTCAGAGGTGAATGTGATCGAGGCTTCCAGGAGTCAGGTGAAAAGGCCAGGAATAACTATGGTCGAAGTCACCAAAGATCATATCAACATGCCAATCTTTGGCAGTTTTTCTGGGAATCTTTCTAGAAAGACAATCGAAGCAATCCAAAAAGCTGCTGAAGGCCCAAAACTGGAGACAGATGGAGCCTCAAAGTCTGGAGCTAAACCCATTTCCTACTTGGCTGCAGCGCAAGGCCAGACAGAAGACCTGGAGGCCCAAATGAAGCAGGTGACTCTTACTACTAAAGACAACATGAATGTCAACATGGTCGAAATCTCTCAATCAAAAGTTTCAGAGGAGGCCATTAGGCAAGAGCAAGCAAACAAAACGGATTTCCCTCGGGAAAACGAAAATCTGGCAGAATTCTTGTAACGATGCCAGAACAAAAAATCAGAAGTAATGTTGTGTCCTCGATGCAGCTCTATTTTTGACAAGAAAGCTACCGAACACATCGAAGGTGTGAGAGCAGCAAACAAAAGAAGGGAAGGTTCTGATGTTCGACATAATCCCAGAAGAACCTACCAAAAGGGTTCAAATCAGGAAAGGAGGCCACTAATGTTCAGGCCTACAACTAATGTGCCAGTTGATACGTGGCTCAAAACATCGAGTCGAAAGAGACCTAGCGAAGAAAGGTGGCATTCCTTCGAAGTGCCAAGAGGTTCATCTTTGACACTCAAGAAAGAACCTTATGTTGCTGCCTCCAAAGTGACCCAAGTGTCAAGTAACTACAAGGGAAAGAATCCAATGTCTCGATCCCAATGGAGAAGATACCAAAGGCGGCGCAAGGCTGAGAAGGAAGCTGTCAACGAACCAAAGCCAAAGTCAAGTTCAAATGTCCCACAGCGAAAGCAAAGAAAGCCTTTGGAGAGGGAACCAGTGACCAATAGGCTGGTATGGCCTAACCAAGGAGAAGTTGGTGACGAAGATGGCTTTGAGTCTGATGACACCCTAGATATCATGGTGAATATAGTCTCAGTTTTGCCAAGAGAGTTCAATCGCCAGATGGAGGCCGAATCGAACGACTGAGAAGTCGAACAAGAAATGGCCAAGCATAGGCCAGTATGCTACTTCGTCATGGATAATCGCTGCACTGAAGAGCAAAATGGTTTCTTTGAACCACCTACTGAGGCGATGAAAAGTCACCTCAAGCCTTTATTCATAAGGGCAAAACTCGAAGAAGCCACTGTAAACAAGATCTTGGTGGACTGTGGGGCAACCATCAACATAATTCCCCACTTCATGCTAAGAAAAATAGGCAAGAGTGATGAAAACATTAAGCCTCATAACATGGTCCTATCGAATTACGAAGGCGGAATAGGGACCACCATGGGAGTGATCCAATTAGACCTCAAAGTAGGATCCATCCTTCGACCAACTATGTTTATGGTCATATCGGCTAAACCAAATTATAATCTATTGTTGGGCCGAGAATGGATACATGGTGTTGGAGCAGTACCATCATCAATGCACCAAAGGTTAATATTATGGCGTCCTAATGGAATTGTCGAGAATATAGAAGCAGATCAGAGCTACTACTTGGGCGAAGTAAATCACCTAGGGAGAGCTGACTTCGACAAAAATTTAGCTCACATTGGGCCATGCCCAACACCTGACTTCGACATGGCGCCAGCGCCAAATGCTTTTTGTTCCTTGTACCTGCACCCTGATCATGGGTTTCAACGGGACAAAGAAGACTTGTCCCACATTGATTTCAGTGAGCTAACTGACATCCATCCAACTGGTTGGGGAAGTGAATTCAGTGATAATGACTGAGTCACAAGCACTACAGCGAATTTCGGCTTACATAGCCGAAACAAGGATGATAGCGGCTCTTGAAGCCGAAGTAAAGTATATGGCCACCCAGGCCAACGACCAAGAGCTACCTTCTGCAGGCCCGGGAAAAGATTTCGACCCAGAACCACCAGATATAGGCCCTAGAAAAGATTTCGACCCAGAACCTCCTGATATCATGACAGAAGGAATGCAGGGTCAAAGGCTCGACCCCATTTATGACGATGAGCCTTTGGGATTAGAAAAGGACCCCCTGGTGAACAACATCAAAATGTTAGCACAGGATCCTTTAGAAGAAATCAACTTGGGAGAAGGGTTAGAGAAAAGGCCAACTTACATCAGCGCCAAAATAGACCCAGAGCTCAGGGTTGAAATGATCCAATTTCTAAAGGAGTTCAAGGACTGCTTTGCATGGGATTACGACGAGATGCCTGGTCTCGACAGAGGATTGGTAGAACCTCAATTGCCAATCAAACCTGGGAAAAAGCCAGTCAAGCAAAGTCTAAGACGCTTCGCTCCAGAAATACTGTCGAAGATCAAAACGGAAGTCGAAAGCCTGCTGAAGTGCAAATTCATACGAGCTACGAGGTATGTCGAATGGATTGCAAACATTGTGTCAGTAATTAAGAAAAATGGTACGTTGAGGGTATGCATAGATTTCATAGATTTGAATGCTGAAACACCCAAAGATGAGTATCCTATGCCTGTGGCGGAAATGCTAGTCGATTCTACCGCCGGCCATGAGTACCTGAGCATGCTCGATGGTTACTCGGGATACAATCAAATTTTCATTGCTGAAGAAGATGTGTCGAAAACAGCTTTTCGATGCCCCGGGGCTTTAGGCACTTACGAATGGGTAGTGATGCCTTTTGGCCTAAAAAACGCTGGGGCAACATATCAGCGAGCGATGAACTCTATCTTCCATGATTTTATTAACACTTTTATGCAAGTATATATTGATGATATTGTTGTAAAATCTGTTTCCAGGAAGAACCATATAGACCACCTTCGACAATCATTTGAAAGAATGAGAGAACATGGTCTAAAAATGAACCCTTTGAAGTGTGCATTCTGTGTAAAAGCTGGAGATTTCTTGGGCTTCGTCGTCCACAAGAAAGGAATCGAAATCAACCAGAACAAGACAAAGGCAATCTTGGAAGCGAAAGTGCCAACGAACAAGAAGGAACTGCAATCTCTACTGGGCAAGATAAATTTCTTAAGGAGATTTATATCTAACCTAAGTGGAAAAGCTCAAGCCTTCTCACCCTTACTTCGATTGAATAAGGAAGGATTCGAGTGGGGGCAAGAGCAACAGGAAGCCTTCGACAAGATCAAAGGGTACCTCACCAAGCCGCCTATTTTGGTGCCTCCTCGTAAAAATAGGAGTATGAGATTGTACATAGCTGCATCCGACAAAACTTTGGGAAGCATGTTAGCCCAAGAAGATGAAAATGGAGTCGAAAGACCCATTTACTATCTTAGCAGAGTTTTGAACGATGCTGAAACTAGATATAGCGAAGTTGAAAAATTATGTCTATGTCTTTATTTCTCTTGTACAAAGCTCAAACAATATATAAAACCAGTTGATGTGTATGTTTCGTCTCATTTTGATGTTTTCAAATACATGTTGTCGAAACCCATTTTGCACAATCGAATTGGCAAGTGGGCGCTAGCATTAACTGAGTATTCATTGACCTTTATGCCTCTCAAGGCAGTAAAAGGGCAAGTGGTAGCAGACTTTATAGTCGACCACTCAATTCAGGTTGAAAATATAAATCACGTGGAGATAGAACCCTGGAAATTCTACTTCGATGGTTCCAGCCATAAAGATGGAACAGGAGTGGGGGTCTTAATTATTTCTCCAGAAAAAATTCCAACAACATTCAAGTACAAGATAGAAGGTACTTGTTCGAACAATGAGGCTGAGTACGAAGCTCTAATTACTGGCCTTGAGATATTGTTGGAATTGGGGGCAAATCGAGTCGAAATAATGGGAGACTCAGAGTTAGTCATCAAGCAAGTCACAAAAGAGTACAAATGCATAAGAGAAAATCTTATTATGTACTTTGTGATAGCAAATCGTTTATTGAAAAAATTCGAAGTGGTTAACATTCGACACATACCTAGATTGGAAAATCAAGTAGCCAATAATTTGGCACAGATTGCATCTGGGTACAAAATTTCAAAAACGAGATTACAAAGGGCAATCGAAGTTCGAGAAAAAATAAAAGCAACCAGTCTGTCTCCGACAGATTTGGAATCGACAAGACTAGGGTATGCTGATCAAAGGAACTTTGAAATTTCATTCATAGATAATTTGTCGGAGCAGGATTGGAGGAAACCCATTGTAGATTATCTACAAAATCCAGCAGCTTTGACAGAACGAAAAATAAAATATAGGGCGTTGAGTTACGTACTCATGGGTAATGAGTTGTTCAAAAAGACGCCTGAAGGGGTATTGCTAAAATGCTTAGGCGAAACTGAAGCATACATATCCCTTTCGACTACGCATGCTGGAGCATGTGGGGCTCACCAAGTAGGCCATAAGATGAAATGGTTGTTGTTTCGACAAGGACTATACTGGCCCATTATCTTGAAAGATTACGTTGAGTTCGCGAAGGGTTGCCAGGAATGTCAAGTCCATACGGGCATCCAACATGTACCAGCAAGCGAACTTCACTCAATAGTGAAACCTTGGCCTTTTAGAGGATGGGCGTTGGATCTTATTGGAGAGATTCGACCAGCATCATCAAAGAGCCAGAAGTATATACTGGTAGGCATTGATTATTTCACTAAATGGATCAAAGCTATCCCTTTAGTCAATACAGACCAAGAAAATGTCATTGAATTTATTCAAAAGAACATTATCTATAGATTTGGAATCCCTGAGACTATAACAACTGATCAAGGGTCAGTGTTTACTGGTCGAAAGATGCAGGAATACGCTCAAGAAACAGGCTTTAGACTCCTAACATCAACACCTTATTATGCACAGGCAAATGGTCAAGTCGAAGCAGCGAATAAAATAGTGATTGGCCTGATAAAAAAGCATGTAGGAAAGAAGCCAAAAAGTTGGCATAAGATGTTAGACCAGATCTTGTGGGCTTGTCGAACGTCCCCAAAAGAAGCCACAAGTACAACACCATATCGGCTAACTTTCGGTCATGACGCAGTACTGCCAACAGAAATTTGTCTTCAATCAGCGAGGGTTCAGAGAAATCAAGATATTCCCTCTGAGGTTTATTGGGATATGATGTTAGACGAACTAGTAGATTTAGACGAGGAAATACTACGCACTCTCGACCTACTGAGAATTCAGAAGAAAAGAGTGGAAGACTCTTACAATAAAAAAGTAAAACCTAAGGCATTCTCGCCTGGAGAATTAGTTTGGAAGGTGATTCTCCCCATGGATCGAAGAGATCTAAGCATGGGAAAATGGTCACCCAAGTGGGAAGGACCATTCAGAATTATTCAAATTTTTTCTGGGGGAGCTTATGAGGTCGAAGAGTTAAGCGAGGATAAAAGACTCTTGAGGGTAAACGTCAAATATTTGAAAAAATATAAACCTATGCTCCAAGAGATCAAAATAAATAACAGTTAATGACTAAGTTAACCATAAAGAGCCAAAATGGAAAATGATATATTGATTAACCAAAATGGCTGCATTGTATTACAAAAATTACAGTACATGGTCAATGAGGTGCTGAGCAAATTAGAAAGGGATGGAAGCTTTAAGTCGAAGATATTTGGCTCGCTGCAACTCCAACTGTTTGTTACACAAGGCATTCGCCTGAGAAAGTCTGGCAATCTGGTCATCTAGGGCTTGGGCCCTTTCAGCGAACTCTAGGCCTCGAGTAACTTCATCTTGGCTCTCTGCATCCGAAACAGTCGAAAGGAGTTCCTCTTTGCGCTTAGTGTTAGCGTTTAATCTGGCCTCCAACTCCTCGATATGCGCCCTTATAGAGGCGCTATCTTGATCTATAGCTTCGATTTCCTGCTGCTTGGACGTCTTCTGTTTCGACAATTCTGCAATTCGAGAAGTCGATTCAGCTACTTCAGTCCAAGCAGAAGAACTCTTGCCATGCAGTGTTTTGAGTTGGCTGTTGAACCCCCTTCGACGATTATAGTCCGCAGAGACTTGGTCAATAATGGAGTATAACTCCAAGATGAAGCTGGAAATTTCTGGAGAAAAAGCAAGCAAATCAACTGCACCTAAGACAGCTCCCAAACAAGACTGGGCAGTAGGATCCCCCTCCAAAGCCTTCATCAGATCCTTCTTGAAGAACTGAGCTTTGACTTTCTTCAAGACCTCATCGAGAGGAGAAGTCGAAGTAGACTTCCCTGATGCAGTAGAAGCATCATGGCTAGGGTCATATGAATTCTCCCTGCTCTCAATGATGGCATTCAGGTAGTCAATTGGATCATTTTGCTTCAAAAGGGCCAAGTCTTCTTTAGACCTGGGCTTTGTCGAGGTGATCGTTTCTGCAACAGTGGTGGCTTGAGGCTGAGTTTGTTCAACAGCGTCAGCATCAACATGACCCTCTTCATCATGTTGCTCTTCTGTCTCATTGACCACTTGAGCTTCCTCCTGGCGGTGTTCCTCTGTTTCAGCAAGGACTTCATCATCCACCAGTTCCTCCTCTCGTTGTCTACTATGGTCAGCAGAGTCTTGTGGCTCCGAAGTTTGATTTACTTCGTTAGCAGAACTGAGGAAAGAAGAAGGATGGTGAATGGGTTCCCCTGCACTATTTACAAAGGAATCAGAGCCTTCGACAGGATGCCCAGTTGGTGCTGAAGTTCCAGCGGTCTCCTGAAAATAGAAGATGAAAAATATTCTGGTTTAGAGAGATGCACAATCGAATGTGATCGTCGACACCTAAGTTAAAAGTAGTCGAAGGCACTACCTGTAGAGGAACTTCAGCCCCAGGGCTAGAGTTGTCACTCTCAACGGGTTTGCTGAGCAAGACGTTTAGCTCCTCCTTCGTGGGCTCTTCAATGATCACAGGAGGTGGCCTGGGTTTATTCCCTGCGACCTTGATTCTGATCGTAGGTCGAGGCTCAGGAGCAGGGGCAGTCTTCTTCACCTTTCTCCGTTTGAGAGGAACAGGGGGAGATTCGTCCTCGTCGCCACTCGAAGATGCGACCGTTAATGCAGGTCGCTTCTTAGGCACAGGTTCCTGAAAGCCCCAAATGGAGTTGGTTTAGAATGCAGCATTGAAAACCAGGATGTTTAAAAGCAGCAGGAAACAAGAAGAATTTTGTTACCTGTGCTGGAGGTTTTGTAGAGGGACCTCCACCCTGATGGATGTCTGTGGCCCTCTTTGCCACAGGTTTTCAAACAACTAAAAGAAGACGCGTTCACAAGTTATAATTGACAGTTATAGTTCGAAACGGAAAGACAAATATAATTTGAAGAGGGAACGTACATTTCTTTATTTTGTCGAGAACCAAGACGAAGGACTTCTGGAGTTCGTCTACAAAATCCTTTTCATCGAGGAACTCTTCGACATAATATCTCTTCCACCAGTCTTCAAAAGATGGTGAACAGAGGAAGTTGAGTTGGTAGTCGAACAATGATAGTACGGTCCGACTAACGTACCTACCAATATGCTTGGTAGCAGCATCCTCAGAGTAGTCATTACAAAAGTACAACACTGATTTCTCCCTAGGGTAAATGGGAGAAGGAAGCGATTGGATAATGCCAAACTGTCGAGAGACAAGATTCGGCTGGTAAGCAATCAGGCTCAGATGATTCTTTGAACTCTTGAAGCGCAATGGCATTATCCTTGGAGTGAGAAACGCTTCCCACAGTGTTGTGTGCTCTTCGAGGTGAGGATCCTCTGATGACTTAGGATGGGGTCTGGTGAACCACCCTGGACCAAACTTTCGACTGGCGAAAGGAGCCATGGTCGAGGTAAATTCCTTCCTCCCTGCAAACATCTGAACGAAGTTTGCAAAGGTCTTTTGGAGTTTCAGCCCATCCTCAGTGGGAGTCAATAAGGCAAGCCTGGTGCCTTCGACATGCCTTCTGGCTATCTCAGGAGCCTTTTCGTTTATTTGAGTCTTCTGGGGTAGAAAAGACTCAAAAGTGGCGTTTAGCCAGAGTTGAAGTAGCAAGAAGGGTCCAGTAAGCAGCAAGCTGGCTCTATTTTCTATTATTTTTAATTGAGTCGCTCTGCTACTTATTGACTCATATAGGTTCGCCAGTATTAATTCGGCCAAACAGATGTTTTGACCATGATGAAGCTGAGTAGAAAGGGTGACCATTTTCTTCGTCACCTGTAGGGATTTCGTACAGAACACGAAGCGTGACAGCCAAAGGGCTAGAAACGCAATGTGCTCCACATCCGTCACCCCAGTTGTCGATTTGTCATGGTAGTGGTTGGTGTAGGTGGTATAAGTGGGTTTGGTAGCTGAAAACCCAATCTGGTCTTCAGACATTTCCTCTGAGTCGAAGTAATCCCCAGTTGGTCGAAGACCAGTAATAGCAGCCACGTCGAAGAGAGTGGGTGTTACCATTCCACAAGGCAGGTGGAAGGTGAAGTGAGTATAGTCCCAAAATAGCAAAGAAGCTACCAGCATTTCAGGACAATAGTTGAGACCAGTTTTGGACAGCATGACTAGGTCATAAATCCCCATGCCCTTCCAAATCGAAGCCTGGCACTTCTCCATCTTGTCGAGCCAAGCGTTGTATTCTGGTGTAAGGTTGGGGCTAGACCTAAAAGCCCTAACCCCCCTGTTGAAGAACCGAAGATCTATTTTTTCTTTTTCAGGATCTTCGGTATCGTCTATCGCCTTCTTGGAGCACCCAATGGGCTTGAGTGCCTCATGCACAGGGAAGAAACCCTCGATTTTCGTTGGGTCAGCAATGCATGCAGATAGAGGACCGGACATGGCAAAAACCTGGTTGGAATATCCAACAGGAATCAGCAGTTGAGAGGAATAAGTTTCACGCTCAGCATCTCCCATGGGTTCAGGAACCCTTCGCATTCCCATGGAGTTAACTATTGAAGCGGTTGAAAAGATTTTCGGTTGAGTAGTTTTAGAGGGAGTGCTAGATCTGGGGACGTTGGAAGAACGAGAACGTGAAGCCTTTTTTTTTGATGAAGATGGATGAAGAACAAAGGTTTCTGAGTTTGGAGAGAAAGAAGTAAAAGTTTGCTTGCAGGAAGTTTTGTTCGACTTAAGGCTTGGATGAAGGAAAGCGTAAAGAGTCCAACAATGGGGCATTTAGTGCTATTTATAGTGATTGAAAAATCATAAGACTCGAGGTCATTTAATGTCTCAGACAAGAGTGGGGCACGTGGCGCTCATTTGGTGATGTAGCCGTTCTGAAGAACGGAAAAGGTGCAGCGTGCATCCTCGATTTCGGGAAATAGTCATTGTGATCGGTGGATCTGGAACTGACTGTTTAACGCTGGTTCGCGAAATGTCGCGGAAGCAAGAGTCGCCACCGTCTTTTATTTTCTCCAAATGGAAAGGACAAAAGCACAGAAAAATTCCTTAAAGAGATCGCTCTCGGTTTGGGAGGTAGGTTATAGAAAGGGAAGGTGTTAGCACCCTTTCTATCCATGGTTATCCATGGGCTCTTAGATACTTGCTCATTTGTGTTTTCAAAAATGGTTTGTTTGCTTTTCAATTGTGGGTTTTAAAAAGGTTTCTTTGAAAATTCCAGATCGACTCTTGTGTCAGAGTGTTTGAAAATTTGCTTTGAAAGCTTTTGAAAAGTGTCAGTGTGAAAAGATTTTTATTTGTTTTTGAAGAGAGCAAGTATCTATGAGAACCTACCTACCCTAAGGAATTCGTCTGTGTAAATGTCCTTTAAAGTAGTGCCATCCCACCATTGAGAGGTAGGTAGCACCACCGTTGGAGGTGTTCGGGTCAATTCGAGGTTCGGGACATGGTGATCACCGGAGCAATAGGAAGACACCTTAGAAGCTACCCTCATGCCAGGTTCCCGGATCATGAGGACTTACTAAGACATCCTCTACTCGACGATCACCTTTCGAGGCAAGGCAACAGTGAGGCGTACCCTAGGGGTGGTGTGTGATTTGTGTGTCATGTTCATTGGTATTTGTCTTGTCATGTCAAAGTGATCTATGCGTTTGTTTTTATTTTAGGCCATTCATTCTTGCATGCATTTTATTAACAGTTAAAAAATATTTGCGGGAAAGTAAATCTAAGGCTATTACAAATGGCGCGGGTCCACATCGCCAAAATTAAACCGGACCCGATTTGACAGAAAAATAAATAAAGCAAATAAGAGTGCGAGAAGTAATTGTTACAAAGCTTTGGGAGAGGTACATAATTATTTAAGCGAAATAAAATAAAATATGCGAACGAGAATAAGAATTAAGGACATGGGCGTTGGACCCTTTTGCAAAATTGAATTAATAAGGAATTAAAATCAAAAGAAATGTTTTTGGTATTTTTATGTTTTTTTTTTTAGATTTAATAGAAAAAGAATTAATTAAAACTAAAATAAAATGTTAAACCTAGTTCTAATTATTTTTTAGTTATTAAGAAAATATTGAATTTTTAACCTAAATTAAACCTAATTTTTACATACAATTTTAATTGTGAAAATAAATAAAATAATAGTATTATTGTGAAAAAGAAAATTAAAAAGGGGTAAAACACTTATTAAACCTAATTCTATATTTTTGGATTTTTTATGAAAAGAATTAAAATTGCAACCTATTTTAAACTAATTAAATTCCAAGCATTTATTTACAAGAAAATATTAAACTAAAATATTTATTGCATTTTTTGTCTTTTTTGAGTTTTTATGTATTTTTGTATTTTGTAAAAAATATAATTAAATTGAAACAACAAAGAAAATAATATAATTGAAAAAATAAAATATAAGAAAAAAAAGATAGAAAATTGCAAACCAGGGGGGGTGGAAGTCCCCAAAATGGAGGTCTTGATCCAAAAGTTCTAGCCCAACAAGCTTTGATCCATTTGATTTTTCTGAATAACGTGTGGATGCGTTGACCAGGGTGTAACGTGTTCCTTAATCCATAGCCATTGATCTGATGAGCCTGGACAGGTGGACATTGATTCCTGAGGGTGTATGATGCGCTTTCACTATTGAGCCTGCACGTGAATTTGTATTGCAAAATAATAGAGAAAATAACGTAGACCTGGGACTCGAACCCAGGTCTTGGACGTGAATGCTATCAACGCCTGCCAGCTGAGCCACTACAACGCGTTCGATATGTTAATAACAAATAAATATTATAAAAAGAAAACGGAGAGTTAGTGGATCCAACGCGCGAAAATTTAAACCAGCTAATCACATGTTGCCACGACTTCGTCTTCTTCACGTTCCCTGTAATACAAAACATATAGGCAACGATTTTGGACGCGTTTCATTAGATGGCCTTTGGAAAAATAGCGATTGGGTTATCTTTGAACATAAATTAGGCGCGAGGGTTGGGATCTCTTCGTCCAGATGCACCGGTTTGAATGGTGGTAATCGCGAGTTCTAATTTTTCCTTGGGTGAAAAGCCCCAATCTGAAGCTTGCGAAACCCTAGAACTTGGCCATGGTGAAATCACGTATACAACGTAAAAACTCAATTAAATGCATTGGTTAGTTTCAGGACAAGATAACAATCATGAATCAATGAATAAAAATTACAAAAGATGCTTAAATCATGATGCACGATTCTGAAAATTTCTTGATACAGTTTGAGTTCGTTTTACCAATTCTTCGTGCTTTGAGGGTTGTCTTTGATTAGAACGTGATCAGGAATCTCCAAGGAAGCTATTGGAATGAAAATTATGCTTTGAATCCACCTCTAACACTGATTTCAGTTTTGCTTTTTTTGACAAAAATTCCAAGTTTGTGGAGAGCTTTGCTGCGCAGCTTTCAGTGTAGTAGGGTTAGGTTTGTGATCATGCCTTTGTAGTGAATCAATTAGGTTAAAAAAACTCAATAAAATCCAATGAATTAATGGTTTTTGAAAATTTGATTTCTTAAGATCTTCCATATCTTTTTTCATGTGTATTTTGTGTCAATTATGCTCAAATCAATCCAATTCTTTCCTATTTGACCTATGCACGAAATCTTGATGGCAAAACATGTATAAAAAGATTTGAAAACTTAGATTAGTATTTTTCCATATTTAATTTGATTTAAATGAATTAATGTGAATAAAAATTCAAATAAATAAATAAAAAATGAGAAAATACTTCCCTTTGGGCCAAGTGGTCGTGCACATGCTTAGAATGATGAATCATGAAAGAAAAATGGGCCCATTAGCAATTTTAGGTCATTTGAGTCAATGTTGACTTTTCAAAATATCCAAAAATTTCCCAACTTCCACAAGGCATAACTTGCTCAATTTTTACGATTTTATCATGTTCTTGGACATTTTGGAAAGGTCTTTGAGTCCTCTAACCAATGTCTATGGTCCCATGTCATTTTGATTTACCAATCTCAAGTTATGGCCTTTGACTTAAAGTCCCTTTTTGTTGACTTTTGAAAATGACCTATAATGTTGAAATTGATAACTTTTTGTGAGAGCATTTCTTGGACTTGAAGTATGAAGATGAGTTGTAGGAAATGTCTTTCTCTTCAAAATGAGCTTTGGATGGAATTTTTCTGATAATCCATGTGAAAGTTATGCCCTGGTCAATTTCAGTTGACTTTTTCAGCTGTCCAAATAAGGAAACTTTTGCATCTTTGATGATTTCTGAGCCAAATTTTGAGAATCATGATCAAGCATTGATCAAATGATGTTTGTGGCTTCAAAATGATATGTTGACCAAAAATTTGAACTTTTGACTGCCAAATGACCATTTTGCCCCTACAGTTGACTGTAGTGCAATTTAGGGTTTTGACTGTGCAATTTTGAGCTGAATGCCTTGAAACTTGATATGAGGATACTTGACCATATTTGTAGGCATGTGAGACTTGGTTGGGCTTTTGAAAACTTCATTTCTTTGATCAGAACACAAACCCTAGTTTTGACTGTATAGGAGACCTTTGCACTGTGCAACCCTTGGGGAATTTTGCAGCTTGACTTGGCAATTTCTTGAAGAATATGGGAGGGCAAATTTTGGGGTACAACAGTTGCCCCTGTTCAATCTTCTTAGACCTGAGGATGCAGATTGGCTGACGTGCCTTTCGTAATCCGAGGGTAGAAGATGATTGGACACTAGAGTGCCCAGAAATTTGCGCTCACATGTTAGCAGTGTGGTGGAAATGGGCTTATAGATGCCATTTAGAGATTGATGGGTAGGGTGATGGGCTTATAGATGCCATCGGGATGTTGATCGCGTAGGAGATTCCTTAGCGAGAACCTGCACACCTACAAAACAGAAAATGAGTACCTGACACGTTGCAGGAGCTGATTTTTAGATGCTTGGCATAAATATGTCCTGACTGGTTACAGGAGCTGAGTCTGGAGCTTCAAAAGATGATGAACGAACCAGGTATGGTTACTGCCTTAGCATGAATGGTAAGAGAACCTTGGGCGACTTTAACCTCAACAACGCTCGTTGAGAAAAATCTTAGCGGGAATTACCATCTTTGCAGTATCGGGAAGAGAACCATAGGCACTTATAATCTGAAAGGGAATTGTCACCTCACTCACCGTCGGAGAGGAAACCATCTGAAAAGGAATTGTCACCTCACTCACCGTCGGAGAGGGAACCATAAGAGACTATCACCTCACACTCACCGTTGGAGAGGGAAACATCTGAAAAAGGACTTACCACCTCACTCGCCGTTGGAGAGGGAACCATAAGAGACTATCACCTCACACTCACCGTCGGAGAGGGAAACATCTGAAAAGGACTTACCACCTCACTCACCGTTGGAGAGGGAACCATAAGAGACTATCACCTCACACTCACCGTCGGAGAGGGAAACATCTGAAAAGGACTTACCACCTCACTCACCGTTGGAGAGGGAACCATAAGAGACTATCACCTCACACTCACCGTCGGAGAGGGAAACATCTGAAAAGGACTTACCACCTCACTCACCGTTGGAGAGGGGACCATAGGAGACTATCACCTCACACTCACCGTCGGAGAGGGGACCATAAGAGACTATCACCTCACACTCACCGTCGGAGAGGGAAACATCTGAAGAAGGAATTACCACCTCACTCACCGTCGGAGAGGGGACCGTAACTTCTGCTGAGTCTTTATCAGAAAAACCTGTTGGGAGTCGATTTAGCTGGACTAGAGAAGGCTTTGAAATATGTTTGAGCATTTTAACTGCGTCTTTCCTGAAAGGTAAAGGTCAGTCATATGCAATGCATGATATGGATCAAGCAATGATGTTCTCAACATAAATGAGATTTGTATGATACGATGCGTTATGTATGCTATAATGATGTATGTGATATTTATATATGTGTTTTTCGTCTAGGAAAGTAAATCATTGACGGGTGCCGGGAAGTCGTATCCTGGGCTGATGCTGAAGAATAGATTTTGCTTCCGCTGGGGATGATAGTTGCAAGAATTCCGGTAGGAGAAGACGACTCCGTTGCGGAATAAACTTGGCAAATGGAAGATTCTGCAGGGAGAAAAGATACTCTAGCGACCATGCTGGGAAGCGATACTCTGTGGGGATAGAGATGCTTTGCTGAATTGTTGATAACTTGCTGAGGATATCCTTGTTGTGCTGGAAGTGTTGATGAACTTCGCTGGGGTGAGAAGACTTCGTCGAGGACGCTCTTTCCAGGGCTTTTGGCTGAGGATAACCCAGTTATATCCTGTTAAGGAAATAACTCTTTGAATAAAGCCGGGCGACGCGTTCATGCTCTGCGAGGGGGTAAGCTTCCAGAATCTACTGGGGATAAGCTTACTGCTTGGGGATATGAATTCCAATTTTCCTGGGGAAACTGGATTGGACTCTTCTGGGGAAGTTTTTGGAACTGCGGGGAAGTGATTCCTTTGAATGTTGGTATACCGCCGGGGAACAATCTTTAGGCCAAGACTGCCGGGGATGCTTGTTAGGAATATATGCTGCTGGGGAAGTATTGAGATCTACGGGAGGATACTCAATTTCCTTGGGATTTATAATTTTGCTTGGAGAGGAATGTACTGTTTTGCTGAACCACTCTCTGGGGATTTAATATGTACTTGGTCGTATTCTTTAGCTGAACCTACCTTGGTACTTTGGGGGATAGAACAATTAGACTGCTCAGACAACTCTTTATTGCCCCTGTTTCTAGTATCACCTGCAATTAATTCCTTTGTTTCGTATGCCAGTATTTATGAGTTAGCAAATTATTGTCAATGCATATATCACAAATTGAACCTTGGACGTTCTTCGCAAAACAAAACAGAAAAAAGGAAAAAACTTGGCACGTTTAACTGAAAATATATTTGTATTGATTTTGAATGGCCTGAAAATAGGCGTTTTGTATACAAGAGGCTGACGTCCTAGTAAGAGGAACGTCGCCGAACAAGAGAGTTTATACAAATTTTGTACAAAATAAAACAGCTGTGTGAAGTGAATGATCCCACTGGGTTTCAACTCTGCTATTGCCTTTATAACTCTGAGCGTCTCATCACTTGATGACCTTGGTTGAAGGTGAAGCTGACTGATCGATGCCGTCTGAACTTGATGTAGATACCGGATTCTGGATGCAAAGTGGTCCAATGAGACATAGTATTACGCTTTTATCCCTAATTTTTGCCTGGACCGCCCTTTCGGGTTTTCGGTCCACCGGGATACCCATTTTTGCCCAAGCCGCCTTTTCAGGTTTTCGACTTGCCGGGTGTACAGATTTTTTTTCATTTTCATCCCTTCATTTTACCCGAACCCTTTTGGTTCGACGGGAAGCCCTAATTTTTGCCTAGGCATGTCAGCCTAGCGGGTCTTTTTCATGCGTAGTATTTTTTTACTATGTCTGCATTGGCGGGGTGAGGAAGGTCGTCACCATCCATGTTGGTCAATATCATTGCTCCTCCTGAGAACACATGCTTAACCACAAATGGCCCTTCGTACGTGGGGGTCCATTTGCCCCTTGGATCACTCTGAGGAAGGATGATTCTCTTGATTACCATATCCCCAACTTGATATTCCTGTGGTCTGACCTTTTTGTTAAATGCCCTGATCATTCGTTTTTGGTACGTCTGACCATGACAGATAGCCGCAAGTCTCTTCTCGTCAATGAGATTGAGCTGATCAAGTCGTGTCTGGATCCAATCATCTTCGTTCAGATTTGCATCCTTCATTATCCGGAGAGAGGGTATTTGCACTTCGATTGGCAAGACTGCCTCCATACCATAAACCAGAGAGAAAGGAGTTGCCCCGGTCGACGTCCTAGCTGAGGTACGGTACCCATGCAGAGCGAACGGTAACATCTCGTGCCAATCTTTGTACGTCACTGTCATCTTCTGCACGATCTTCTTGATGTTCTTATTTGCTGCTTCTACAGCCCCATTCATCTTCGGTCTGTAAGGAGAAGAATTGTGGTGTTGTATCTTGAACTGCTCGCAGAGCTCAGCGATCATCTTGTTGTTCAGATTGGTACCGTTGTCTGTAATAATCCGCTCAGGGACGCCGTACCGACAGATCAGGTTGTGTCGAATGAACTGTGCCACAACAGTCTTGGTTACCGTAGCGTAGGATGCTGCCTTAACCCACTTCGTAAAATAATCGATCGCCACTAGGATGAAGCGATGTCCATTGGATGCCGTAGGTTTAATCTCGCCGATCATGTCTATGCCCCACATTGCAAACGGCCAAGGCGCAGTCAGAACATTCAGGGGAACTGGAGGAACATGCACCTTGTCTGCATAAATCTGGCACTTGTGGCATGTCATGGAGTGTTGGTAACAGTCAGCTTCCATTGTGGACCATTAATATCCTGCCCGTAGGATTTTCTTAGCCATAGTATGTCCACTGGAATGTGTACCAAAGGCCCCTTCATGTAGCTCTTCCATGATTCTTTCTGCTTCAGTTTTATCCACACAACGCAGTAAGGTCGAATCATGGTTTCGCTTGTACAAGATGTCGTTGCTAAGGAAGAACTTGGCTGCAAACCTCCTCAGGAATTTCTTATCGTTGACAGATGCACCTTCAGGGTATTCCTGAGCTTCCAGATATCTCTTCACCTCATGGTACCAAGGCTTCTCAGTCACCAATTCAGTTTCGAGATCACAACAGTACGCCGGTTCGTCCAATTTCCAGATGATGATCCGGGGAGCCTCATTATCCCATTTGACCTTGAACATTGAAGACATTGTAGCTAACGCGTCCGCTAACTGATTCTCTTCTCTTGGAAAGTGTTCAAAGGTTATTTCTGTGAAGTGGGGAATTAGGGTCAACACACATTCTCTGTAAGGAATCAAGTTTGGATGTTTCGTATCCCACTCTCCTTTGATCTGATTGATCACAAGAGCGGAATCTCCAAAGACACTTAGAAATTTGATCCTTAGGTCGATCGCAGCTTGAAGACCCATGATACACGCCTCATACT
Organism: Vicia faba; assembly: GCA_948472305.1. Taxonomy (NCBI): domain Eukaryota; kingdom Viridiplantae; phylum Streptophyta; class Magnoliopsida; order Fabales; family Fabaceae; genus Vicia; species Vicia faba. The sequence goes on from OX451737.1 coordinate 488,596,382, forward strand.
CCGCCATGTTGTTGGTACAGTTGAAACATAGCCGGGCAGTGAGTGGAGTATGAGTACCTTGTGGAGATATGATTATGGCGCCGATACCATTTCCCAAAGCATTGGAGGCTCCGTCAAAGTGCATAGACCATCGGGATCCTGGTTCAGGTCCTTCATCCGGTCCAGGTACTTCACAGTCTGTTACTATCATGATGCTTTCATCCGGAAACTCGAAGTTCATTGATTGGTAGTCATCTACAGCTTGATGTGCCAAGTGGTCTGCCAATACACTCCCCTTGATGGCTTTCTGGGTTGTGTACTGAATGTCGTATTCTGTCAAGATCATTTGCCATCTTGCAATCCTCCCAGACAGAGCAGGCTTTTCGAATATATACTTTATCGGATCCATTTTTGAGATCAACAAGGTAGTGTGAGTCAGCATATACTGTCTCAGCCGGCGAGCAGCCCATACCAAAGCGCAGCAAGTTTTCTCAAGCAGTGAGTATCGGGTCTCACAGTCGGTAAACTTTTTGCTAAGGTAATAAATGGCATGCTCTTTTCGGCCAGACTCGTCATGCTGCCCCAGCACACACCCCATTGAGTTGTCGAGCACTGTCAGGTATAGTATCAGAGGTCTCCCTTCAACCGGTGGCATAAAGATAGGCGGTTCTTGGAGATACTCTTTGATTCTGTCGAAGGCAGCCTGACATTCATCATTCCAACGTACTACCTGATCTTTCTTCAGCAGCTTGAAGATTGGCTCACAGGTAGCGGTCAGGTGTGAGATGAATCGGGCGATGTAATTCAGGCGTCCTAAAAAGCCTCTGACTTCCTTCTCTGTCTTAGGAACTGGCATCTCTTGAATAGCTTTGACCTTAGCGGGATCCACTTGAATACCTTTATCACTGACCACGAAGCCTAGCAACTTCCCAGATCTTACCCCGAAGGTGCACTTGTTCGGGTTCAATCTCAGCTTGTACAGTTTCAACCGGTCAAACAACTTCTGCAGATGATCTAGATGCTCTTCCTCAGTCTGGGACCTTGCGATCATGTCGTCAACATACACCTCTATCTCGTGATGGATCATATCATGAAATAAGGCAACCATGGCACGCTGGTAGGTTGCCCCAGCATTCTTTAATCCAAATGGCATGACCTTGTAACAGAAGGTGCCCCACTGTGTAACAAATGTAGTCTTTTCCATGTCTTCAGGCGCCATCTTGATCTTATTGTAACCTGAAAAGCCATCCATGAAAGAGAAGATCTTGTGTTGAGATGTGTTATCAACAAGGACATCAATGTGAGGTAAGGGGAAGTCATCTTTGGGGCTGGCCCTGTTCAGATCCCTATAGTCGACACACATTCTGACCTTGCCGTCCTTCTTAGGTACCGGCCCCACATTAGCAACCCACTGGGGGTAAGAAGTTACTGCAAGGAACCCAGCGTCAAACTGTTTCATAACCTCGGCCTTAATCTTCTCAGACATCTCTGGACGCATCCGGCGGACCTTTTGCTTAACTGGAGGGCAGTCTTCCTTAGTTGGCAAATGATGGATCACAATATCGGTATCCAACCCTGGCATGTCTTCGTAGGACCAGGCAAAGATCTCCATATAATCATGTAGCATCTGAGTCAACCGTTGCTTCACGCTGAGCTCTAGGTTGGCACCAATTTTTACCTCTTTCCTGTCTGCCTCAGTACCCAAGTTTATTGTTTCCACTGGCTCTTCATGGGGTTGAATTGCCCTCTCTTCCTGAAGCAACAGTCTTGCAAGTTCGCCAGGCACTTCGCAATCATCTTCACCTTCGTCTTCGGCTAAGTTGATTGGATTTTCGAAGTCATAATTGGCAGTAGCAGAGTTGTTATCAGTAAGATCCAGAGTGGATTGAAACCTGTATGAGTGAGTGTGTGTGTAAATACAACTGTTTTGAAATATATGAAAAGGAAATAAAGACAGGAAAGGAGCACAATATTTGTAATGCGAAAATACGTCCAAGATTTTTATTCATGGTATATGAAATGACAATTTGTATGCCCTCACAAATAGAACCACGGTGCCTCGGGTAAGACACCGGGCCATAGAGTTTATCATTGTTTATTACAAAATAACAAAACAAAGAAATTTATTACTGCGTCACAAAGGTAACAGGGGTATGGTCCTTTGCACTCCAATTGTTCAATCCGCCTTCGGCCGTCGGATAGATCCAGCTGTTGAATTCAGCTTCATCCACTTCATGGTCTTCCCCCACAGCATTCACTCCTGAGCTTTTAATAAATACTGGAGGTCTTCCGATCTTTGCTTTCCTCATAGCTCTCTGACCTTCTGTGGTAAAACCCAGCCCAAGTTTATCAGTCTTCTGAGTAAAGTCTGGAAGTCTGCCCCAGTCGGCACATTCACCCTTCTGGACCACAGCCCGGGCATCCTTCAGGGAAGCCATCTTTAAAGGACCACTTTCTTCTGCTGCTGTTGCTGCAATTGGAAACACCTCCTCGAAATGCTGAAAGGGGGTCTCAATGAACTCCCCATCCATCTCAATGTATCTGAAAGAGTTTAGGTGACTCACCATATATTCCTCCTCTCCCTGCACCGTGACGATCTTCCCTCTGACGGGGTACTTCAGCTTCTGATGCAAGGTAGAGGTCACTGCCCCAGCCTTATGTATCCAAGGTCGACCCAACAGACAAGAGTAAGATGGACGGATATCCATCACATAAAAAGTGGAGTCGAACACCTGAGAGCCCACACGAATCGGAATGTCAACTTCTCCATGGACCATCCTCTTTGAACCATCAAAGGCCCTGACGATGATGTTGCTGGGTTTCAATTCCAGGCCTTCGCAATCTAGACGGTCCAAAGCCTTCTTAGGTAGAACATTTAAAGACGAACCAGTATCCACTAACACATGTGCCAAGGTAGTGCCCCTGCATTCAATAGAGACATGCAGAGCATCATTATGGTCTCTCCCTTTTGCGGTCAAGTCAGCATCTGAGAAACCCAAACCGTTGTCTGCCGTCAGACTTGCCACGCAATCAGTGAACTGGACCGCAGAGGTTTCATGTGGCACATGGGCCGTCTTGAGGAATGAGATTAGGGCCTTAGCATGGGCCTCGGAGCACAGCAATAAAGAGAGCATGGAGATCTTGGAGGGCGTATGCCCCAACTGTTCCACAACATTAAAATCGCTCTTCTTTATAATCTTCAGAATCTCCTCCATCTCTTGTGGGGAGGCCTCAGCAGCTATGGGTACGGGTGCCTCCATCTGGGCAGGCTCAACTTCAATTCCCTTGCCCCGAGCATTGGATGACTCGGCAGCAGGAGAAACAATCGGATCAGCAGCAGGAACAGGTATACTTGCAGGGGTTATGAGAAGTGGTCTTCGGGCAGCAGGCGGTGCAATGTCAGGCGAGAAGAGCCTGCCACTGCGAGTAACTTTGGCTGGGCCAGTGATGTCACAGATGCTGGCGCCAGCGTTGAGCTCTTGTTTAATCCCGTTTACATATACATCTGCCCCATAGTGCCAAGGGACAGCTTTATCAGATACATAGGGCAGGGGCCCTGGAACAGTGATAATAACGGGCGCAACGGTCATAATTTGAACGGGCTTCTTCTGGAGAGCCGGGATCAGATTATTGAAGATAGTCACCACAGAAACTTCTTCCATTGGAATCAACCGAACAGCAGACTTCTTGAATAGAATCTCCTTGCTATCCATTAAGCTTTGGATGCCTAACTTTAGCAAGGGACAACCAGATGGGGACACAGCACAGAATAGGCAACCCTCACTACAACCCGGAAATAAACCGGCTTGCAGTAGGTTCTTCTTGACGATCTTTAGAGGAGTGGCTAGATCATCCACAGAAACAGCATAAACGTCTTCATCAACAGCATTTACCCCATGCTGAGGCATAGGGGCAGTAACTACATTCGGCTTTGCAGGCGCTTCGAATTGTATCTCCTTTGCGTCGATAAGGTCTTGCACCTTATTCTTTAACGCCCAACAGTCATCGGTAGAGTGCCCCGGGCTATCTGAATGGTAAGCACAACGAGCATTCGGGTTGTACTTGGGAGATGTTGTATTTGGGAACTTTGGAGCCTCCCTGACAGTCACCAAATTGGTTGAGAGCAACTGTGGCAGGATCTGCGATAGGGTCATGTTTAACCGGGTAAACTCCCTCCGGGGTCTTTCAGCCCTTTGAGGATTGTTTGGCCGAGGAGCGGCAGCAGGCTTAGCAATCATCACCGCACTGACAGATTGGCGGTGCTCAGGTCTCTCTGATTTCCTAGAACCATACACGGCACTAGACTCCTTCTTAAGTGGTTTCTTTTCCGAACTAGATGATGCACCCTTCGCAATCTTCCCAGACTTCAGCCCAGCTTCAATTCTCTCTCCAGTCAAGATCAAATCAGTGAACCCAGCAGAAGAATTCCCAATGAGATGGTTGAAAAATGGCCCAGATAGGGTCCCCAAGAACATGTCTACCAGCTCCCCGTCAGTCAACGGAGGCTGCACCCTACCAGCCAGGTCTCTCCACTTCTGAGCGTACTCCTTAAAACCTTCGCTTGCACCTAACGACATACCCTGGAGTTGGGTACGTGTGGGGGCAAGGTCGGCATTATATTGATACTGCTTATAGAAAGCAGTAGCCAACTCCTCCCAGTTACGAACTTTGGTCCCATCCAGCTGATAGAACCATTCGAGATGAGTCCCTGAAAGACTCTCCTGGAAGAAGTGGATCCATAAATTCTTATCCGTAGAGTACGGCTGAATTTTCCGAACATAGGACCTTAGATGCAGCTTGGGACAAGACGCCCCGTCATATTTGGAGAAGGATGGTGCTTTGAATTTGTGGGGGATGATCACACCAGTTGACAAACCCAGATCTCCGAAATCCAGCCCTGGTACCTGTTGAACCTCCATAGCCTTCAACCTATCCTCCAGTTGCTTGTATCTGTCATCTGCAGGAGGGTATTGCTCTTCATCAAAATCTGTCTCGTTGTCGGAGACTACCGGACTAGGGACCTTCACTTCTGCCTGAGAAGGACTCTTGCCAACAGAAGAACCAGCCTCTTCATGCTGCAGAGTATTGCCAAACCTTCGGCCCGAGTTGAACAGAACAGTTCTTCTCTTCTTCTTCTTCTCCTTCTTCAGGAGCATAGCCTTTAGTTCTTCTTGGCCTTGAGCCAGACCCTTGATTAATTCTTGAAACTGCGCATTCTGCGCCTGAAGAGCCTTGATTGATGTCTCAGTTGATGCAGATTCGGGATTCATGATGCTGAAATAAACAGCGAAGAACTGTAAGCAACCTGAAAAGGGAAAAACCTGCTATGCACATGATGAATGAGATGTGTTTATGCAATGCATTCAAGGGTTCGAAAGTTCAAATTTGTTGTAGACAAAAAGGAACACACGTTATCATTAGAGAAATCATTGTTTTAATACATCACAGCCTCATGGGCAAAAGTACAAAAATCAAATCAATCCCAAAATACACTGCGCATCCTCTTTGGAGCTATGTAGGTGTTGAGATTCCTCTCCTCATGCAACAGGCGGGTGAGCTCCAAGACCTTCTTTTCACTGGCATGTAGACTAGTCTCAAGAGAATTCCTTTCCTCCTTAAGCTGGATCCAGCTCTTCTGCATCTCTTCCCAGGATATGGGCATATCAGGGTGCTGAATAGTGTAGGACACTTCCCCTTCCAAGACTGGTTCTTTGATTACTGGGAGCATATGGGGATAAGGCATCACTAACTTCTGGGAGCGGGCGCGTACCCACTTGAGATAAGGCTCCAAAGGGATGGAGTTCCTGTGCCCCAGTGTCTTGCTGTCTATCCTACTTGGCATCCTCCAGGCTCTGATAAATTTCTGGCGAAGTCCTTGAGTATCGTTGTCGAAGTCAAAAACTATGTCAGGAATTAACATGTCATGAGGACCATCCCTCCGAGCATAACCAAACTGTCTCCAAGCCAGGCATGGGCTATAAGTAATACCTCCTCTGATTCCAAGTAAAGGAACATTAGGGTACTCCCCGCAACGATCAATGATGGTGACATCTTCTCTGGACCTAGGGCACCAATGTATATCTGCATGTGTAAGAGTCATCAACCGTTGTGACCATCTCAGACCCCGCTCATTCTTCAAGGCTGATTGTGGAAGGTGCGAAATAAACCACCTTCCCAGGAGAGGAGTGCAACACATAAGGACACCTCTTTTTCTCATGGTTCGAGTGTAACATGAGTGAAGGATGTCCCCCAGCAATGTAGGTATAGGATTCCTGGACATAAAGATCTGGACAGCACTGATATCAATAAGCTGATCTGGGTTAGGAAACAACACCAGACCATAAACAAGGAGGGCCACAACTTCTTCAAAAGCTTGCAAGTCAAGGGAGTTCCAACATTCAAGGGCCTTCTCAAACAGAAACCTGGCTAAGAACCCTTTGATACCACTTCTAACTTCCCAATGTCCCTTGAGGTCAGATGACTGTAGGTGCAAGGCTTTAGCAATCTCTTCAAGCTTAGGTTCCTTTTCTGTACCATTGAAGGGTAGCTGATCAAGGATAGGGATCTTCAGGAGCCGGGAGAACTCCTCCAATGTAGGTACCAACTGATAGTCCAAGAAGGTGAAACAGTGATGCAGAGGGTCAAAGAATTGGAACAAGACCTTTATCATATCTTCCTCAATGTTGGTGTTGACCAAGCTGATGAGGCTTCCATGTCTTTCACTGAATGACGAGTTCTCGGGAATCCTGGATATAAGCTCCTTAAGCTGAGGAGGGATCCTTACAAGGCCGATTTGAATTGTCTTTCTACGAACAGTTTCCATGTCCTACAAAACAAGAACAAAGATGAAAATTCGAACCCCTGAAATGGTTAGTCAATGCATATGATGCTGGATGATGTCATGATGCTATGATTAAACACACCACAGATATTTACAAAGACAAACATGTAAGGTACACAAGGCACACAAGACAAGCCCTTAAGGTTTAAGGCCAGCATGGGGTCTGGGTAGTACCCTCTTGAAGTTGGTGGGTTCAACCTGTCCTAATCAAAGTAACCGGGTTCTAAGGTTCCCAATATCACGGGATTGCTTTCATTGTTCATCGTTTCGATTTAGCCACTGAACTGGCGACCGAAATATTCCAGGAAAGCAACCCTCAATTGAGCGTAGTATCGAGTATCAACCAACCTCGGACTGCACCAAAGTCAGTTATCTCACTACCCTAAAGAGTCCAAGATAGTTCAATTAAGGTTCCTAAGGTCTGTTGATGTTTCACGACACCACGCGGAGGCCCCGTACTCTCCTTGACTGAACTCAAGGGTTACCGGTACACACCAAAGTGCCACATCAACGTAGCAGACTGTTTCAACCATGTCGGTATACCCCGCACAGTTCCCTCACAGTCTTGTTGCTACTTTCTAAGAAAGGTATCCCCCAGATCCGGGTTTAGGATCTATAGAACTCCCAAGCAACCCACAATAATAAAGCAAGCAAAGAAGACAATTGAAAACATAGTTATGACCTAGCCCTAAGGTACACCTCACTTTAAAAGTATCCCCAGCAGAGTCGCCAGTTCTGTGATCGGTGGATCTGGAACTGACTGTTTAACGCTGGTTCGCGAAATGTCGCGGAAGCAAGAGTCGCCACCGTCTTTTATTTTCTCCAAATGGAAAGGACAAAAGCACAGAAAAATTCCTTAAAGAGATCGCTCTCGGTTTGGGAGGTAGGTTATAGAAAGGGAAGGTGTTAGCACCCTTTCTATCCATGGTTATCCATGGGCTCTTAGATACTTGCTCATTTGTGTTTTCAAAAATGGTTTGTTTGCTTTTCAATTGTGGGTTTTAAAAAGGTTTCTTTGAAAATTCCAGATCGACTCTTGTGTCAGAGTGTTTGAAAAATTGCTTTGAAAGCTTTTGAAAAGTGTCAATGTGAAAAGATTTTTATTTGTTTTTGAAGAGAGCAAGTATCTATGAGAACCTACCTACCCTAAGGAATTCGTCTGTGTAAATGTCCTTTAAAGTAGTGCCATCCCACCATTGAGAGGTAGGTAGCACCACCGTTGGAGGTGTTCGGGTCAATTCGAGGTTCGGGACATGGTGATCACCGGAGCAATAGGAAGACACCTTAGAAGCTACCCTCATGCCAGGTTCCCGGATCATGAGGACTTACTAAGACATCCTCTACTCGACGATCACCTTTCGAGGCAAGGCAACAGTGAGGCGTACCCTAGGGGTGGTGTGTGATTTGTGTGTCATGTTCATTGGTATTTGTCTTGTCATGTCAAAGTGATCTATGCGTTTGTTTTTATTTTAGGCCATTCATTCTTGCATGCATTTTATTAACAGTTAAAAAATATTTGCGGGAAAGTAAATCTAAGGCTATTACAAATGGCGCGGGTCCACATCGCCAAAATTAAACCGGACCCGATTTGACAGAAAAATAAATAAAGCAAATAAGAGTGCGAGAAGTAATTGTTACAAAGCTTTGGGAGAGGTACATAATTATTTAAGCGAAATAAAATAAAATATGCGAACGAGAATAAGAATTAAGGACATGGGCGTTGGACCCTTTTGTAAAATTGAATTAATAAGGAATTAAAATCAAAAGAAATGTTTTTGGTATTTTTATGTTTTTTTTTTAGATTTAATAGAAAAAGAATTAATTAAAACTAAAATAAAATGTTAAACCTAGTTCTAATTATTTTTTAGTTATTAAGAAAATATTGAATTTTTAACCTAAATTAAACCTAATTTTTACATACAATTTTAATTGTGAAAATAAATAAAATAATAGTATTATTGTGAAAAAGAAAATTAAAAAGGGGTAAAACACTTATTAAACCTAATTCTATATTTTTGGATTTTTTATGAAAAGAATTAAAATTGCAACCTATTTTAAACTAATTAAATTCCAAGCATTTATTTACAAGAAAATATTAAACTAAAATATTTATTGCATTTTTTGTCTTTTTTGAGTTTTTATGTATTTTTGTATTTTGTAAAAAATATAATTAAATTGAAACAACAAAGAAAATAATATAATTGAAAAAATAAAATATAAGAAAAAAAGATAGAAAATTGCAAACCAGGGGGGGTGGAAGTCCCCAAAATGGAGGTCTTGATCCAAAAGTTCTAGCCCAACAAGCTTTGATCCATTTGATTTTTCTGAATAGCGTGTGGATGCGTTGACCAGGGTGTAACGTGTTCCTTAATCCATAGCCATTGATCTGATGAGCCTGGACAGGTGGACATTGATTCCTGAGGGTGTATGATGCGCTTTCACTATTGAGCCTGCACGTGAATTTGTATTGCAAAATAATAGAGAAAATAACGTAGACCTGGGACTCGAACCCAGGTCTTGGACGTGAATGCTATCAACGCCTGCCAGCTGAGCCACTACAACGCGTTCGATATGTTAATAACAAATAAATATTATAAAAAGAAAACGGAGAGTTAGTGGATCCAACGCGCGAAAATTTAAACCAGCTAATCACATGTTGCCACGACTTCGTCTTCTTCACGTTCCCTGTAATACAAAACATATAGGCAACGGTTTTGGACGCGTTTCATTAGATGGCCTTTGGAAAAATAGCGATTGGGTTATCTTTGAACATAAATTAGGCGCGAGGGTTGGGATCTCTTCGTCCAGATGCACCGGTTTGAATGGTGGTAATCGCGAGTTCTAATTTTTCCTTGGGTGAAAAGCCCCAATCTGAAGCTTGCGAAACCCTAGAACTTGGCCATGGTGAAATCACGTATACAACGTAAAAACTCAATTAAATGCATTGGTTAGTTTCAGGACAAGATAACAATCATGAATCAATGAATAAAAATTACAAAAGATGCTTAAATCATGATGCACGATTCTGAAAATTTCTTGATACAGTTTGAGTTCGTTTTACCAATTCTTCGTGCTTTGAGGGTTGTCTTTGATTAGAACGTGATCAGGAATCTCCAAGGAAGCTATTGGAATGAAAATTATGCTTTGAATCCACCTCTAACACTGATTTCAGTTTTGCTTTTTTTGACAAAAATTCCAAGTTTGTGGAGAGCTTTGCTGCGCAGCTTTCAGTGTAGTAGGGTTAGGTTTGTGATCATGCCTTTGTAGTGAATCAATTAGGTTAAAAAAACTCAATAAAATCCAATGAATTAATGGTTTTTGAAAATTTGATTTCTTAAGATCTTCCATATCTTTTTTCATGTGTATTTTGTGTCAATTATGCTCAAATCAATCCAATTCTTTCCTATTTTACCTATGCACGAAATCTTGATGGCAAAACATGTATAAAAAGATTTGAAAACTTAGATTAGTATTTTTCCATATTTAATTTGATTTAAATGAATTAATGTGAATAAAAATTCAAATAAATAAATAAAAAATGAGAAAATACTTCCCTTTGGGCCAAGTGGTCGTGCACATGCTTAGAATGATGAATCATGGAAGAAAAATGGGCCCATTAGCAATTTTAGGTCATTTGAGTCAATGTTGACTTTTCAAAATATCCAAAAATTTCCCAACTTCCACAAGGCATAACTAGCTCAATTTTTAAGCTTTTCTCATGTTCTTGGACATTTTGGAAAGGTCCTTGGGTCCTCTAACCAGTGTCTTTGGTCCCATGTCATTTTGATTTACCAATCTCAAGTTATGGCCTTTGACTTAAAGTCCCTTTTTGTTGACTTTTGAAAATGACCTATAATGTTGAAATTGATAACTTTTTGTGAGAGCATTTCTTGGACTTGAAGTATGAAGATGAGTTGTAGGAAATGTCTTTCTCTTCAAAATGAGCTTTGGATGGAATTTTTCTGATAATCCATGTGAAAGTTATGCCCTGGTCAATTTCAGTTGACTTTTTCAGCTGTCCAAATAAGGAAACTTTTGCATCTTTGATGATTTCTGAGCCAAATTTTGAGAATCATGATCAAGCATTGATCAAATGATGTTTGTGGCTTCAAAATGATATGTTGACCAAAAATTTGAACTTTTGACTGCCAAATGACCATTTTGCCCCTACAGTTGACTGTAGTGCAATTTAGGGTTTTGACTGTGCAATTTTGAGCTGAATGCCTTGAAACTTGATATGAGGATACTTGACCATATTTGTAGGCATGTGAGACTTGGTTGGGCTTTTGAAAACTTCATTTCTTTGATCAGAACACAAACCCTAGTTTTGACTGTATAGGAGACCTTTGCACTGTGCAACCCTTGGGGAATTTTGCAGCTTGACTTGGCAATTTCTTGAAGAATATGGGAGGGCAAATTTTGGGGTACAACAGTCATGATGACAATATGTGAAAGGACATCGGGCGTGCCAAACGCCTTACTGAAGTGACGTCTTGGGAACAGGTGAAATGATGACTTTTTGAGATTGTCAGTTGGTTGGTAGGAGACGAAAAGCACACAAACTAATTTATGGTTGAGAGTGAAGGACAGGTGTCGAATGGAATCTCAAAGAATGCCTTTTTCTTTTTAGCGTCGAAATAAGACATTCTTGGGGGGCAATTTGTTGGCTCCTAAATTCGACACCCTTGTTTGTTATCATATAGACTATTAATTATGAGTCAGAAGAGTTTCCTACATAAGAAGGCTTCGACCAGATGATCATGTCGAAGGCTCATCAAAGAATGACAAGATACTTAGAGGAATTCCTTTAAGTGGGAATCTTGTTGTCTTCGACATCGAAGGAACCTCTCGACAAAGGTATCTGATGCCCAAGGTCGAACGGTTTGAGATTTGAATTGTTGGAGGGAAAACGGTTCCCAGCAGTTACCAAGTGCAACGTGCCGAAGACAGAAGCGTCGAAGGCTGTGAGCGTGCCATGTGGCGTCATCTCGAAGCAGCGTAACTGCCCAGCGGTTACTTAGGATTTGTTTTAGTATAAATACTAGTTGTTCACGTAGTTTTCGCGTGTGTTCATCATTTTATACAAGTCACTCATTTAGATTCAAGTACCCAGCGTGAGAGAACGAATCATTGAGAATGTATGTGTGAAACACCATTTAAATTAATCAAAGTCTTTTATATTCAAGCAATTTATCGCTTTTCATTTACTTATCTCCGTCGAAGCCTTTTACTTAACGCTTTTATTTATTCTATCAAGCTTTTCTTCATGCAATTTACTTAAAGTGTCTTTACTTTATTGGCATTAATAATCATTAGGATTAGTCAAACTCCAGAAAATCAACCATGTCTTAGGATCAATCTGATCGATCCTGCTAGTTACCAAATAAGTAACCTTTTGGAAGATCAGCGGTTGTTTACCAATTTCCACGGTAAATAGGTACACATGCATACCATCAGCCTACCGTGCATCATCAATGTCCCACCATCAGATCACCAAGGCTTAAGATCCAAGGCTACCCCCATACGGGTCCACCATACGCCCAGTCAAGCAAGCAGCATAGGATTGGAAAAGTCAAACAGGGCCAGAGCTTGTTGGGCTTGATATTTGCAATCAGCACCCCCCTTCTTACAAAGACACCGGCCCATTCTTGTTTCTTTCTTTTTTTCTTTTATTTAGTTTAATTTGTTTAATTTATTTTCTAACAAAATAATTTCTTTTTTTTACAAAAAATCTTAAAATCAATTTTCACAAAAATTAGAATTAGATTTTTATTTTATCAAATTAAATTAATAATTAATTTAGGGTAATTCTAACTTTTTATATATAATTAAAATCAATTAGCAAATTAGGGTTATCATGTGATTTAATTTTTATTTCTTTTTTCAATAAGACAAAAATACAAAAATAGGTTGATCTAATTATTTTCCTTAAATTTTAAATTAATTAGTAATTAGGTTTTTATTTATTTAATTAAACTTTATTTTCTCCAAAATAATCAAAAGCCATAAAAATGATTTTTTCTTGTAAATAACAATTAGGCAGTTGGGGTCAAAACCCTAAATTTCTTGTTCTCGATTCATCGTGTGCGCTCTATTATTTTTGTAATATTAATGTAATTGCTCATGGTATGTAATAGTTAATCTAGTATTTTCTTTTATTTATCGTTTTACGGGTTTTTTTTTTGCTATGTAATTAATACCCCTCCCCGAAGCCTTGTAATAGCGTAGTTTTTATTTCTCGCATTTTAATTCTCGCAAATATTAACTGTTAGATGTATGTTAATAGGATTGTATGACAAGATTGCATGATAATTTTTTAAAATGGCTAGAAAACCCTAATGTGCAAAGATAATAACTGAAATCAAATCACTCGCACATGCGCACTCTTAGGGTATACTCTCACTTCGGTTTCCTTCGGAGAACGATCATTAAGTATAGGGTGTTTTAGTGGTCGCCCTCCTGTCTAACAAAGATCAAAAGTCCTGTTCGAAAAAGTTGCCTCGGAAATGTTGCCTCAGAAAGGTTGCCTCGGAAATGTTGCCTCGAATATGATCTTAAGACATTAGGGTTATTACTAAGACGTCCTAACATTGCTTCAGTGATCGTATGTCCCTTACGAATTGACCCTTTCAACTCCAACGACGGTGCTACCTATTTCTCAATAGTAAGATAGCATTGTCTAAAGGAAACGAGAATAGAAACAATCCTTTTTCGAGTAGGTAGATGCTAGTAGGTACTTGCTCAAAACAAACTTTTTCACACCAAACACTTTTTTCAAACTAAAGTTTTCAAAACCCTTCGTAACACTCTTGAAGACAGAAGCAAAGGTTAAAATGAAGTAAAATCAAAACTTTTCAAAACACAAACACACAAGCAATTTTAAAGATGAGCAAGTACCTAAGAGCCCATGGAAAACCATGGATAGAAAGGGTGCTAATACCTTCCCTTTCTATAATCTACCCCCCGTACTAAGAATATCTCAAAAAAGGAATTTTTCTGTGCTTTTGTCCTTTCCAGTTGGATAAAATAAAAGTCGATGGCGACTCTTGCTTACCGCGATATTTTGCAAACACAAACACAAAATGCAAACCAGCATTTTTCAAAACAGTCGGTTCTGCCACCATATCACAATTCCCTCAGAGAGTTGACGACCACATCAGGAGAATCGGGAGGAGGCACTACCTGGTTGTCGATAATATGTGACAGAACTCCAACCCCTTCGGTGTTTAAGCCCGGATTTAGCGCAGACAGCTGACTTACCACAGCCTCAAACTCGTCGGCCAAAGCGCCAATGCAATCTGACTCTAGGAGGTGGATGCGAGCAACAAGATCCGCGCGTGTACGCAAGTCAGCCATCTCCTTTGGCTCATCCTCAGCGGGCAGCATAGCGGCTTTTAGCTCCCCAATCTCCCTCGACAACTGTTGGTTGTCGCTCTCCAGCCACTCCTTATCGATCTGAAGGAAGTCTCTCTCTCCTCGAGAGCCTTGTCAGCCCGCTCCTTCTCCCCCAACAGCAAATCAGCCTGTTCACAGAACATTTCCTCGGACTGTTTGAGGGCTGCCTTCAACTTGCGAGACTTGGCCGCAAGAGCTGCCTTCTCCGACTCCATCTCCCTAACCCGGTCCATAGAATCTGATCCTTCCTTCGCGAGGACCACAACCATCTCGGCCATCTTCACCACTCCGACCATGCTAGCAGCAAGGTGTTTCCTCCGACCTTCCTTGTCAATCCGCTTGATAATGTCGGCCTCGTTGTCAGACACGGTCAGGGGAAACCCCTCGAAGAAGTCCTTCTCCATAAAGCAAGGCAGTAAGCCAAAAGCCCATCCTCTGGCCGACTCCTCTTCCTGTTGACCAACGCAGTTTGGCGCTCGGCGTTGGGGGAATCGGAGGACCCACTGGATCCTTCTCTGCCCAAATCAGCAGGCAGGCCCATCCGCGTGGCCTGCTGCGGTCTCACCAGTCTCTTATTTATCTTCTTATCTTGTGTTAACTTTAGCAACCTTTCACGTCGCTCCATCATGTGACCTACAAATAAAGTGAACCAGGGTTAGCTACGTAGGACTAAAGGCAATTAAAAAGGAATAACAATAAGAGCAAAGCAAGAAACCTAGGAGATCTACTGCCTGCCCGTAGGATTGGCATTAGACGAGCGCCTCGGTATTAATAGGGCGTGCCTCGAACGTCGGATAGCCATCCCCGTCAGGAATGTCGTCCCATTCCCTGGTGACCCACCGGGCAGGAAAGAAGCCATCAACAAACTTATTTAGGACGCTGTAAGCCTCCTCATCCTCGACACTCATACCCCTAGCAGGAGTATGGTAGTGCCCGAGACGATGGTCGTAATGAGCCGGGCACCAATGAATGGGGAACCTGGAAATCCGCCCGACCTCGGGATTACCCTCGGCATCCAAACAGGGCTCCTCGTACTCGTCGACCACAGTGGTCAGTTCGAACAAAGAATCTAAGGCCGTCTGGGTGGATGGCTGCAGTATGTACCATTTGTCCTTAAAATCCCTCACAGAGTCCATGTACATCCTAAATAGTCCCTTCGGCTGCTTAAGGGACACCCAACTATGTTTTCCTCCTCGGGACTAGCGTTGCAGGTGGAAAACCCTGAAGAATAGGGGAATCGTCGCCCCAATTCTCAGGAAATGACAAGTTAGCTCGAATGCCCGGAGAAAGGCAATCGTGTTGGGGTGGAGCTGGGAGGGGGCCAGGTTCAGATGGTTGAACACCCCGACCTGGAAGTTGTTAAAAGGCAATCGAAGACCAAGATCTATGAACCCTATCTCGTACATGGGGAATGCGTCTTGGGTGAACTCCGAGCAGATGCAAGCATCCCTCGTCGGCCTCATTATTTTAAAGTTCCATTGAAATCCTTCTTGAGTACTGTCGTACTCGATGACGGTATAAGCTTGTCTGATGCGATGGCTGTACACCGAAGCTATTTCCCGGGGCTCGGTACCCACCCAATCTAGCGTGGGATCATCGACGGTGTCGACCAGGGTAATGGACTCTTCTGTTGTGATTGCATCCTCGACGTCATTACGCCCCGAGGACTCGGGAATGTCAGCCATTTACCTGCAAAGTACAGGAAACCGGTGAATTCGACAACAAATTTGCGTGCCCGCCACAAAGGCGAGAAAAAGTAAGCAACGCTCAACTCGAGTCTACAACCATTCGCGAGAGAAATGAGAAACAAGTGGATCTCAACCAAATGCCGACACCCGGCGCCCGCTGCGCATCAATCATGAACGACACGAGCGCAACATGAGTACCCCGGGCGAAGCTCTAATCGCGCGACCAAGTTCATAATTGCGCTTACCCGGTACAAGAATACTACGGAGAACCTAGCCTGCATACTAACGAAAGGGTGAATATCCCGGTCAAGTTCATGAATCTACTAACCAGAACGCGTGAGTATCGCGGGCAAGATCATGAACCATATGCCTAAACTTATGAATGTCCCGGGCACAACCATGAATCAGGCGCCTAGTGCACTTAAATCTACCAGGCATAATCTCCAGATACAAGTTTCTACTAGCAAAACATCATCAAAACTACCTACAACACGGGAAATCAAAGGGAAAGGATACTTACTTGGAAGAAGATGCAAAGAACGACGGTGGTGGAAGTAATCGGACGGCGAATGGCGCGGCGGTCTCAACAGCGTTATGGGAGCTCGCGACAGTAGAAACAGAGAAAATAGGAAAAGCGCAAAGAGGTGAAACGGACTATGGGCCCTGGGATCCTATTTATAGAGATGACATGGAATATGAAACGTCGCACCAGGGAACCACGAACCGCCCCCGTCCTCGACGCCTGCTCACCTAGACAATGATGGCCCTATTCACTAGGGCGGCATTACGATTTCCAAGAACTACACCACGTGTCCAACAAACACAACTGATGCGTCCCCGCAAGCAATCCTCGAGCACCCCTCGACATGAAAAAACCCGGTACCGGGCATGAGGTCCCCGTGAAAGAACGAACTGGGATCAAGTGATAACTCATGTACCAGGAACAACGACTTGGGGGGCTCCTGTTCTGGACTGGGCCTGTCCTTGGCCCAAATCACAAGTAAGGCCCAATCCAAACCGTGCTTCGAGCTATGCTGGAAACCATATCCCCCGAGCATACCCAGTCACGGGCTGTAGAACTAATACAGATGTACCCTCTGCGGTCCGCGACGAGAGGCATCCCTGACCAAGGACATCCCAACTCGAGCCTTGCTCGAGCATCCTCCCTGTAGGGCAGACTCTCAGTCCCTCCGGATGCTTCAGAGTCTTTAGAGCTCTGGGAAGATTGCGTCTTCGTTCGTCCTTATTCTTCGAAGAGCATCATCCAGGAAGGGGACCACGTGCAGGTCCCCACTACTCACGTAGAACCTGGCAGTCTCTTTGTTGGGCCAATTTTGGCCGGCCCAATAAAGGGACTTTGGCCCAACGTTGGGGGCTATAAATACCCTCTATTCCATGAGGGTCAGGTATTCATTCTTTACACACCTATATACAATTCACCTGCTCATTCCGTCGCTTACTTTATCATCGAAGTGTCTTGTAGATACCCTCATCTCTCAGATCCAGTTCGAATCAGCTGTGGTGGTCCAACTCTGATCAGATAAGATCATTTATCATATTAATTGTATATCCATTGTGATAAACTATTCTTTTTATAATGTGAAAAAGTATTTTATTGAAAGTGTGACGTCAAATCGAAAGTACATACAAGAGAACTACATATAGAAATCTTTAAATCCAAACAAACTCAGAAACAATGTATTTTTCTAAATAGTGTAACTTGATTAGAAACTTCTGTTTTCTAATTTTTATTTTATCGATATAAAAATAATTTACTAACATTGTTTATATTAATATAGTTAATATTCAATTTGCTTTTTGGGCGAGTATAAAAAAACTCAAAACTATAAAACTCTCTTTAATGTATGGTTTGTAAGGTAAAAATTGATTATTTTTTTTAATAATTAGGTATCAGAAAAAAAAACATAAATAATTATATTTTAGAAAAAATTATATAAATAAATATATTTCAGAATATTGAAATATTAAATTAGATTAGATTAAATTTGATTAGATTTAATATTTAAATATAATTCAAGTTGTATTAGTCCAAACCCAATTAGGGTTTATATAAATAGTTATAGTGTGTATTATTATTTGTATAATTTTAATAATACAAATTCTTATTTCCTTTATCATTCTCTCTTTCTCTCCTCACTAGAAGTGCCTCACGCACTAACAAATTGGTATCAGAGCTTTCGGTTATTGTTCTTGATCAAGTTTTCAAGAATTTCACGTCAGAGATCGTGTTTCTAGGGCAAGTGAATCAACCGCAGCGAAGATGCCTAGTGATAAGGGCCTTCTGAATTCTCTTCCAATGTTTGACGGCAAAAATTTGATCCAATGGAAAAAACAGATGCAATCCTTGTTTGGCTTCCATGAAACCCTAGAAGTGGTTACCGACGACATTCCTGCGTTGGCTGCAAATGCAACCGACGAACAGAAAAAAGCCCACAACAAAGTCAAGAAGAAAGATTGCAAGGCTACTTATTACAATCAAACGGCTGTCGATGCTGCTAATTTCGACAGAATCTCTTATGTTGAAACGGCTAAGGAGGAATGGGATATTCTGGTGAAGTATTACGAAGGAGGTGAGAAAGTCAAGGTTGTCAAATTACAAACCTTGCATCGACAATATGCGTTGTTATCGATGGGAGAAGGTAATGAGAACGTTGACCTCTCAGTTTGATCACGTTATCGTAGCTATTAAAGAATCCAACAATCTTGAAACCACTAAAGTGGAAGATTTGGTTGGTTCGTTGGAGGCGCGTGAGATCAGGATTGTCAAAAGGAAATGAGTTTAGGACTCGATACAGGCGCTGTAAGCTTAGTCATGGAAAAAGGATGGTGGTTCCAACAAATTCAAAGACAAGTTCGACAAGACTCATGGCAAGAAGTCTTGGTTGAATTCCCATAAGAATAAGGTCGAAGATAGATCTTCTAAATCCTCGAAAAGGGGAGGAGGAAACTATCGAAAGGACAAAGAAGATAATAAAGGTATAAAGTGTTATAACTGTGAAAAGTGGGGACACTTGGCCAAGAATTGTTGGTACAGAAAAGACAAGGGATCGACAGGCAAGGACGAAGGAGAAAACCTTGCACGCCAAAATTTAAATGATTCTGAAGGTGGTATGGTGGTTATGGATGTAGTTGCAGATAACCATGTCGAATCCAAGATCTGGTTTCTCGACTCAGGCTGCTCGAACCACATGACTGGTTGAAAGGAGTGGTTGGTAGATTTTGATGAGTCGAAGAAGAGCAAGATAAAACTTGTTGATAGTAGTTCGTTACAAGCAGAAGGTACTGGCAACATAGTCTTTCAAATGATTAATGGAGGGAAAGCTATGATCAAAGATGTTGTGATACGGTGGGAGAACTGACTTGGGGTTTTGCGTTTGTGTTTGCAAAATGTTGCGGTTTATCAAAAGTCTCCACCGACTTTTCTTTTATCCAATAAGGAAAGGTGAAAAAGCACAGGAAAGACCTTTCGAGATGTTTTCTTGAGTTCGGGGGGTAGATTATGAAAAGGGAAGGTATTAGCACCCTTTCCATCCATGGTTTTCCATGGGCTCTTATTTACTTGTTAGATCACTTGCTTTTGTTTGAAAATTGTGCTTTTGTATGGTTTTGAAAGTATTTTGAAAAGGTGTCATCGTTTAGGAGAACTTTGCAATGATCCCCGTTCGTAAGAATGTATGCAAAGTGTTGGGCTTTTGAAAATATTTCAAGTTTTGGAAAGATGTATGTGATTGTTTTGAAAATAGCAAGTATGTTTATTTTGAAATTGAGCAAGTAACTAAAAGTAATCTACCTACTCAAAAGGTTTTAGATGTGTTTTTCCTCCTCCTTTAGATGTTGCTACCTTACCATCGATTTGATGAGAAGCCCCATCGTTGGATGTGAAGGGACAGACGTGGGTCATCGTATAGTCATGATAGCAATATTGTGAGATATTTTAGCATTCTCTTGTAGGGACTAATATCACTTGTAAGGCAACATTTGTAGCGTCATCGAGGGACTATGATCTTGTATTTGTGATTTTTTTTGCTAAGATATCCCACATGCATAACATGACCATTTTTATAAGGCAACAAGTGGAATTTCCCTAAGGGTGCATGTGTGCAAGTGTGTTTGATTGCATGCATTTTGCCATACACACCTAATTACTTAACATTTATATGAAGGTAATAAAAGAGTGCAAAAAAAAAAATCCTACACTATTACAACCATATTGAATTACATGAAAATATAAAGGCAAAAATAAGGTAAAAGCAAGAAAAATGGATCTTTTGATTTAGGGCAGCAAACCCTTCGATTCTGCCATTTCTGGCCCTCTTCGACCTTACCTGAAAAGGGGTGAAGGAATGAGTTTCGATTGGGGCCTAGAAGCCAGCATATTTTGGCTTTCGATTGGGGGCCTGGAGGCCAGCATGTTGTGCCTTTCATTTGGGGCTTGGAGGCCAGCATGTTGTGCCTTCTGGCTGCCTCTTTCATTTGGCCCGAAGGTTAGTATGGAAGCCAGAGGCTTCGTTTCTAACTTTTCTGTCTTCTGTTTCTTTCATTTGAGTTTGAATAGCAACATGGCCCAAGGCCATGCCAACATCACCTTAAGACTAGATTAGTTCTTTAAAGCGTATTTAAATGTATCAAGAGCAAAAGCCAAGAAGATTGTTAAACATGACACATATTAAGAGAGTGAAAACAAAAAGAAGAAAATAGTGTGTACATGTTTTAAATGAAAAAGAAAACTTATTTACATGCTATGCTGGAAACGAAGGGCCAAAGGTTAAAAAATGACTTACCTTGCTGGAGGTTGGAGCGTGTTCTGGACTTTGAAGCAGTTGCTTTGAATGCCTCTGGATTCGAAGGAAAAGACCCAGGGTAGGCCTTCGACACTGGATTCGAAAGAGCAAAACAAGTGAAATATCCTTCTTTGCTGGATTCAAAGGAAGGAACAAGTGGGATGCTCCTTGATTCGAAGGAAAATGGAATGTGTTGTTCTTCAGAATTGAAGGAGGTAACGATGATTCTGGTTTTTTTTTATTTCACAAGTGTTGAAGTGTTGGAGAATTTTATGGTGTGTGAGAATTTTGAAGATACATTCCCCCTCCTCTCTTCTCTTTGTGCAAATGAACTCTCTATTTATAGAGAAAGGCTTTTGGGAAGCTTGGGGAGCAAAAATAATAAAATAAGGCTCAGCTGGAAAGTAAGTGTCCACTTGTGCCATAAAAGCAAGATGAATGGTTCACATGGGTTGCTTCTTTCTGAAGGAAAACAGGCGCAAGGCTCAAGACAAACTTTTCTAAAAGGTAGTATTATGCTATTAAGTGCAAGTGGTCTTGTACAACAAATGGGTAAAGGCCTATTTTAACTTGCATAAACAACTAAGTATAGGGTGAGTCATAGATTTGAGGCCTGAAAAGGGAAAACACGTAGGCTAGCCTATGGGTCTAAATGTTCAACTTGATCTTTTGAGTAGAATCCTCCCTCTTTCTACACCTTTCGACCAGACTAGAACAACACAACATTCATTTTCACCAGTTGTGTGTCCTTCTAATGAACCAACCGTGTGTTCTTCGAATGGCCCTTTTTAGCTGAATATGCCATTTTGAGTCTTCTTTATTTTAATAACTTAGGCCCAAACCTTCGACCAGACTCCAAAGTAAGAGAACAATTATTCCCCAACTATGGCAAGTCCTTCGAATGGACCACCAAGTTGTGTGTCATAATGCAGGACTATGGCGTATTGAAGAGTTTACAGATGCATTCGAAGGTGATATGAAGGCGCATTCAAATCATACATGAAGATGAATTTAAAAGTCACAGGAAGGTAGCCATTCATCCAATCGAAAACTTATGAATCCAAGGCAAATGGGTGAGGGGCGAATGGTGCAATCGAATGACACTTTTCAGAAGGTTATTAACTTCTGAATCGAAGGAAGCTTTTAGAAGATTATTTACTTTTTGAATTGAAGAAAACCAAAAGGAGGCTTTTAATTCCTGAGTCGAAGGACACTGTTTCAAAGGGAAACAAAAACTCAATTGAAGTTTGTATGAAGATCATTTCCTTCTGAATTAAAGGAAGCTTCAGTATCCAAATGAAATATGTAACCCAAGTGGCATGAAGCCCTTGCTCAACTGAAGCTTGCATGCAGGCATGGCCAGAGATGAATGCCCAAAGGAAGGCTTACACGCAGATATGCAAGAGGTGAATGCCCAAATGAAGGCTTGTATGCAGGAGGCACATTTGGCCACCAGATCATGGCCTTCGATTGCAAGCATGCAGGCAACAAACTTGTCTAATCAAAAGGCTTGCCTTCTAGGGGGCACTTGTGGCAGAAAATTTGGTACTCAAAGCAAACATGCAGGCAGTGGAAGACACAAACGAAGCCTACAACAAGAAGTCACATGCCCAGGCGAAAGAGGCATGCTAGCAGCAACTTTTGAGCAATCGAAGGAGGTGCAAAGTCCAATCGAAGGGGGCTGAATCGTAGGAGACCTATTTTCCTCCAAATTTGTCAAAATGTTATTTTTATCTGTTTTCTCCCTTTTTGACAGTTTCCTTTTAATTCTGGTGCTGGGAAATCCCAATGTACTTGTGCAAGCTTTAATTTTGAGAATCATTGTGAGAGATGCCTTGAGAATTGAGAGGGGAAATTTTGGGGTACAACAGATGTGCTCCATATACCTGGAATAAAATGAAACTTGCTAAGTGTTGGATAGCTAGTATAAAATGGTTTCTCAGTTGTCATGAAAGATGGAGTTTTGAAATTGTTCGATACCAAAAACAATATGGTCTTAAAATCTCCATTGTCGAAGAATAGGACATTTAAGACTATGATCAGTTCGACAGAAGTTCAATGTTTGAAAATTGTTGTCGACCACAAGGATAGTTGGTTGTGGCATTTGAGATTTGGACATTTGAACTTTCAATCACTTAATCAACTGATTACTCAAGATATGGTTACTGGTATTCTGAGCCTTGAGATGCATGAAAAACTTTGTGAAGGTTGTTTAGTGAGAAAGCAATCCAGAAATTCTTTCGTTTCGACTATGTCATTGAGATCATCCTGTATTCTCGAAGTGGTGCATTCAGATGTATGTGGTCCATTCGAAGAACATACAATTGGTGGAAACATATATTTTGTTTTGTTTGTCAATGAGTTTAGTCGAAAGCTATGGATCTATGTGATCAAACAAAAGGACAGAGTATTTGAAATCTTTAAGAGATTCAAGATACTTGTCGAAAACCAGAGTGAGAAGAAGATCAAAGTTCTGTGAACAGATGGAGGTGGTGAATACACATCCAAGATGTTTAAAGATTTCTGTGCAGAACATGGTGTTGATCATGAGGTAACTGCTCCTTATAAACCTCAACATAATGGAATTTCTGAAAGAAGAAACATAATCATGTTAGATATGGCGAGCTGCATGCTGAAGCAAAAGAATTTGCCAAAGTCTTTATGGGGAGAAGTTGTTTCGACTGCAATTTATATTTTGAATAGGTGTCCTACTAAGATATTGAAAAACAAGGTTCCTGAAGAAGTATGGAGTGGCAAACGACCATCAGTAAGTCATTTTAAGGTGTTTGGCTCTATGTGTTATAAGCATGTTTCTGATGCAAGGAGAAGGAAGCTTGATGACAAGAGTGAACCTATGATTCAGGTAGGATATCATAAAACTGGTGCATACAAACTATTCAATCCAGTTAATAAGAAGATTGTGTTGAGTCAAGATATTGTGATTAATGAAAATTCTGCCCGGGATTGGAATTCCAACAATTCAATTAACAAGCCATTAATGAACTTTGATTTCGGCGAAGAAACATGAAAATAGAGGTCGAAGGAATTGTTGAGAATCCAGTCGAAGTTGAAGAAGAAGTAGTTGCTGACACTCCCGACACAGTCGAAGTTGAAGAGGTTATGGCTGAAACAAGCCAAAGACCTCAAAGAAATAGAGTTCTTCCAACAAGAATTCATGATTATGAAGTGGTGGGTGATGATAAAATCACACCAGATGGAGAATTAGTTCATTTTTCTTTACTTGTAGGTGCTGAACCAATCAACTATAGATAAGCTTTGAAGATTAACAAGTGGAAGTTAGCTATGGTCGAAGCGTTACATGCAATAGAAAGAAACAACACATGGGAGTTAGTCGAATTTCCAGCACATACAAAGCTATCAAAGTAAAGTGGGTGGTCAAGTTGAAACACAATGCAAATGGGTCAATAGCAAGACATAAAGAAAGATTAATAGCTCGAGGTTTTCTTCAAAGAGCAGGACTCGACTACTCTGAAGTATTTTCTCCAGTAGCAATATTAGAGACTGTTCGACTAGTGGTAGCATTGGCATGCAACCAAGGCTGGTCGACATTCCATCTAGATGTGAAATTAGAATTTCTGAATGGTCCTTTAAACGAAGAAGTTTATGTCATAGAACCTCCTAGGTTTTTGATTCAGAAGGAAGCGAGTAAAGTATATAGATTGCACAAAGCGCTCTATGGCCTCAAGCAGGCACCTAGAGCATGGAACAAGAAGATTGACTCATACTTAGTCGAATTGGGATTTGTCAAATGCAAATCAGAGAAGGGTGTTTATGTTCAGGTTGTAGCACAAGATATAATAATCATATGCTTGTATGTTGATGACTTGCTAGTAACTGGAAATAGTTTGGAGAACTTGTCAAAGTTCAAAGAGTTGATGACGAAGGAATTTGAAATGTCGGATCTAGGAAAATTGTCTTATTTTCTAGGCATGGAATTTCAAATGTCGAAGCAATGTATGGTGGTACATCAAAGAAAGTATGTCAAAGAGATACTCAAGAGATTCAGAATGGATGATTCGAATCCCGCATCCTCACATGTCAAACCAAATGTGAAGTTGGAGAAGAATGGAGAGGAAGACAAAGTCGATGCAACTTTGTTCAAGCAAATTGTGGGATCTCTGAGGTATGTATGTAACACTCGACCTGATATAGGTTTCACAGTCGGATTAGTAAGCAGATATATGGGTGAACCAAGAGTGTCACATATGAAGGCTGCAAGAAGAATCCTGAGATATTTTAAGGGTTCAATAAATTGTGGAATACTATTTCGACGAGATTCTGAAGGCAAAAAAGCAATAGTTAATTTTTTTTCCAGATGCTGAATGGTGTGGAGATAAGAAAGATCGAAGAAGCACAACTGAATATTTTTTCAAGTATTTGGTGCCCCAATCTCATGTTGTTCAAAGAAGCAACCTGCAGTGGTATTGTCATTGTGTGAAGCTGAATATATAGAAGAATCCCATGCTGCATGTCAACAATTTGGATCTGATCTGTACTTAAAGAAATTACTGTCGAAGTGAAGAGACCTCTAGTATTGCAAATCAGCAACAAGCCAGCCATAAATCTGGCGAAGAATCTAGTTCTGCATGGAAGAAGTAAACATATTGAAGCAAGGTTTCACTTCTTGAGGGAAAAAGTAAATCAAGGTGAACTTGAAGTTAGGAATTGCTCAAGTGAAGCACAATTGGCCGACATTTTCACCAAAGTATTGAAGATCGACAGATTCCTGAATTTGAGAAAGAAATTAGGAATAGTTCAGATTGACTATTTTTGAGGATGTTCGACAACTTGGATTATGGGGGTGTATTGAAATATTAAATTAGATTAGATTAGATTTGATTAAATTCAATATTTAAATATAATTCAAGTTATGTTATCCCAAACCCAATTAGGGTTATATATAAATAGTCATAGTGTGTATCATTATTTGTACAATTTTAATAATACAAATCCTTATTTCCTTTATTATTCTCTCTTTCTCTCCTCACTAAAAGTGCCTCATGCACTAACACAGAAAACGTTAATATACAGTAGCCAAGTGAGATGGCACATCCACTTGTCTTTTTTCCTTAGACGCCATCCCACATGGCGTATACACTTCCTACAAGCTATGTGAGATGGCACATGCTCTTTATTTATAGAAGGAGGCGCCATATGAGATGACTCTTACATGTAACTATGTTTTCTATAAATAAAACACATATTTATTCATTATTCTTCACAACTTCTCACATTCTCTTCTCATTTTATCTCTGTTTTTTGCGCCATGACATCTCCCATAATCTTCACGAGATATGTGTACGTCATTTTATCAACCACCAAACCTCTGATGAAAATGAAATTTTGGCACATTCATACCATGGGCAAACTAAAGAAAGAGTTGATGTGATGGTTAGAAGGGGACATCAAAGATGGGGAACTAATTAGAAGGATCCAAAGAAGAAAGATGAAAACCTCATATTTAATTGCAAGACCTCAAAATTGGTTGGAGGAAGTCAAAACAGACAGAGACGTAATCACAATGATGCACAAAGATGATGAGATTGTTTTAACGACTGTAATTTCTTAGATATGTTGTTGTGTTGTTGATGTTATTTTGATGTTGTGTAAATGTTGTTGGTTTATTTGGTGTTTATGTTGTTGGTTTATTTGGTGTTTATGTTGTTGTTTTAGTACTTATGTCATTTATGTCTTGAGTGTGTTTGGTATGTTGTAACAAAAGTTCACAATGAAAAATATGCGGTTGATGTATAAAAAAGTGTAGTTATTGTAAATACATTTTTTATGTAGTTGAGCTAGTAGTACTGTTTACAGTGATTTCTGGTAAACAAACGCTAGTCCTCCAAACTATCAAATAATCTTAATGACAGTTATTTAATCTCTCTGGTAACTTGTAGGATCGACTAGATTGATCCTATGGTGTATTGGTCGTTTGGATAATTCTCATTGTAGAACTGATATTCATGGTTAGTATTTAGAATGTAGTGTAGGCGTTCAACTTACTTCGATTACCATATTGAAAAGATCTAATGACATGATCAAGTAAAGACGTGCGAAACTAAATTGCATGAATAAAGATTCGATTGTAAAGAAATGTAAAACTGCAAGAAACAAGTAAATAACTTTGAAGTATAAAAGCATGTAATGTAAAAGAGTTTCTGAAATGTAAAGGATTCGAAATAGAAAGAAAGCGTTTAAATGCAAGAAATCAGTAAATGACTTTGAATGAAAAGGTATTCGAATGACAAAAGCATGAAGATAAAAGCATGAAATGTACAAGAGTTTCTGAAATGTAAAGGATTCGAAATAGAAAGAAAGCGTTTAAATGCAAGAAATCAGTAAATGACTTTGAATGAAAATACTTTAATGTAAAGGCTTTTGAATGATATTAACATGAAGATAGAAGATAAACTGGAAATGATAAAGAGTTTTGTTGAATCATAAATATTTGGTGTTATCATACGTACATTGTTCGAGCATTCGTTTCCCTAGCCATGTGGTATTTTGAATGTTTACTGAATTTTGTACAATAGATATGACACATGAAATCCTAACGCTAAGACTTCTATTTATACTACTTCGACCATAACGGTCTTGCCTATAAGATTCTGCCACGTTCAGAACATGCAGAGCACTGCTCCTCTCTAGCTTCCATGCGTCTTCGAATGCTCCAGCGCATATATTTTAAATTTCGAACATCCCGCTTGTGTTTGAATTTCAAATGTTTTGGCACTCTCCGCTTCGTACTCATTTCTTGGACACAGTCTCGTTACCACTTCGAGACTTCTTTTAAATATATCTCCACAATTGTCACTCGAAGCTCCAAGCTTTGACATGTTCATTCGAAGAACTGCTTCTACCATTCCGAACCATAACATCTTGCTTTATTCCAACGAAACATCCAACTTGCTTCGTTTCGAACTGTATCATCAAAATCTTCAGCCAACAAAATGCCCCTTTAAAATATGTATTTCGATCCTTTGAGAAACACTTATTTTAAATATATATGCAAGATTTTGATGTGACCTTTGAGTAATCGTAACATTTATTGAGTATGACTCCAGTCACGTCAATCACGACGCCTCTTGAATTCCTTAACCGTCTTGAATCAGTACTTCACAGCATGGTGCAGTTATAAAACAATGATTATTATTAATCACGCCTATTACCAATATCAGCCTTTACGCCACCTCCTTCTCAATCCAACCCACGACTCCCACGTATCCTAGTCTCACTTAGTGGATGTTTAAACTTCCACACTATAAAAACCAATCAACATAGTCTTTTATTCTCTTCCACTTTCTGAAACCTTTTCTTCTTTTCTTCTCACCGAAACCCTAAAACTTCCAACAATCTCCAACAATGTCTTCTACAACATCATCCCAACTGAAGAAAACTTCCAAAAAGAAAGGAAAGAACACAGGAACAATAATGGAAAGCAAGGTTGGTACTTATCAAGGTTAATCTGTGCTTATCCCCCAAATGATCTCCAAAGAGAAGGAAATGCTTTACGCCTCTCAGGTACTAATTCCAACTAACGCTGCTGGAAAGAGGTTTGCTCTGATGGGTCCACTTACAGTCTTTGAAATCTTAAAAGATACTAGAAAAATCTTCCCTGTTTGTTATAACTTTAAGCCTTTGTTTAATAAAATGGATATCCCTAAGACAGGCGAGTCTTCTGATTCGACAATCGTGGAAACTCCAATCGTTCCCCCAAAAGACCCCTTTGTGCTAGACTATGTGAAGAGCAACTTTAAACCATTCTGATCCTGCCCTACCTCTGACACAACTTACCAAAACTGGTTTACCAAAGTAGAAGCCAAGAAATCCCAGCAATGGGAGGAATTAGGAATTTACAATTTGATTAAGTTATCGAAACCAGGCTTCACCTATAGTCATCCATTATTATTTGCGTCCTTATATTTCTGGGATAGCACCTACAACACCTTTCATCTCCCTGGGGGAATGATTACACCCACATTTTTCGATATAGCAGCCATTACTGGTTTGTCACCAGTAGGAGAAACCTACATCCCTGACAATGAAGAGCACTCCAGTATTATTGACTTCGAAGTCAAATTAGCCAGCTTTTCAAAGTTCATTAGCCACTACCACACTGAAGGAGATAGTGTGTCTGATGTGGAACATATTGCTTTCCTCACCTTATGGTTATCAAGGTATGTATTCTGCAGCAGGTCCTTACAGGTAGCAAGCAGGTTCATCCCTCTAGCTAGAGACTTACATGAGAATAGGAGGGTGTGTTTAAGCGAACTGTTACTTGTTGATCTTTACGAAAGTTTAAGATCATCTGTTTCGAGTTTGAAATCCCACACTCCCAAAAACATCCTTCTAGCTGGCCCCTTCTGGTTACTTCAGTTATGGCTTAATGCCATGTTTGAACCCTCACTATCAACTGCTAACACTATTGTTGAACAAGATCCGGAGATAGCGGATAGAATCATTGAAGGTACGAGGCTGCGAAAACTTACCCCAAACGATGATAAAGATGACTTCAAGGTCCTTTTTTCAAACTATATCATGATTTTCTCCAAGAGACACAAATTTGAAGAGACCATGGCGCCCTTTGCTTCAAGGACTCATGGACCATCATGGTTCACCATGGCTCTCTCAGAAGCAGTTAAAAGCAAAGAAATTCAAGATATTTGGAAAGCCTTTTTGCTTCCCAGATTAATCTCCTCACGAATCACTCCTTCCAAGAATCAAATCTTCCTTTTTGCCTATCAATCCAACTTTGTTTCTAGACAATTTGGCCTGTGCCAGCTAATCCCTGAACCTTTGTTCCAAACAGAGAGTGCCATCACCTCTGGTCGAACCTTTAAAGCCAGAGAAGCCAAACTGCAACAGGAACAATATCAAGGCTTCGCCCACTTCGAACTAATACCTTTTGAACCCACACACTTCACAGCAAAGGGTTTTTTGGAATGGTGGACAAAGTTCTACCAATCTTATATGTTCGATACCCTCTCTATTCAACAGAAACTAACTGATGCGTTCGATGTGCAGGTACACTCCAAGAAAGGTATGTTCACTCACGCCAAAGAGATTAGGGCTTTTCAAAATTATTTCGAAACCACTTATGATCCCACACACTTGGAATCCACTGTGCATCAAGCGGCTGAGACCTTGAAGGAAAAATTTAAAGAAAAAATTTCTAAGCTAAAACTTCCTTCAGGGTTGTCACCTGAGGATAGGTATAGGTTGGCACTCGAAATGCATCCACCTAAATTCCCTAGATTGCCTACCTCAGAACTGGCTCTGGCTTGGTTTCCTCCATACCCTTGGTGGTTCACTTGCAAAGAAATGTTCAAATATCTTCAAAAGAAACCAAAGCCATCTGAGATTGTGACATGGGCTCGTCATTGGCTCCATGATTTCCCAGGACATCTTCACTATGACCTTTCTGCCATGTCGATTATATCTAATCAAGGCGCGGGTGCGAATGCTTGGGAAAATCCCAAATGTTTCTTACTTTCTACATTTTTAACTTTTACCTTAATTGTTTCGATTTTCAGCCATCAGGATAAAGATCGCTGCTTCGAAGTCTAAGGAAGGAAGTGCCTCCCAAACATCTGTCGAAACTATTGATGATGTGACCTTATCCAAACCAATAACAACTACTGCAACAACAACAACAACACCAGTAATAACAATTGTTCCAACTCCACAGGTAATCAATTAGCCCTGATGTTTCGAATAAACTGAGTTTCATGATTTGGATCTAACTCATGTTTAAATCTTTTCAGACTAACAAACTCCCACCAACCACTCCGAAGAAAAGAAAAACCAACACTACTGGGAAGAATCCCAATGCTGGAGGGAATTCACCAACTGCTTCGAAGAAGAAGCAGAAGAAATAAATTTCTAAAGGCGCTGCACCAACTGGCATTTCTGGACTTGATTCCAGAGATGCTGCTCCCTCAACTAAATCCAAAAATCCACCTTCGACCTCCAACGTAATGTTGGAACATATAAATAGCAACCTCTCTTCAGAGAATCCACAGGTAAGTTGAACTCTAATTTTTAACAAAATAGTTATTCATTACCTTGGTGCGTGCTCTTAATATTCTTTGCCTCTGTAGGACATTTTGAACCCAACTCTTACCACTTCGACTTCTCCATCAAAGACTGCTGCTCCCATCAACTCTTCTCCTCATGGGGACTCCAGTAACCTGGTGCAAAACAAAGGATCCTCCAACATGGCGGTTCTGACCGGGGCTTCAGAGCAGCAAGATGACCAAAGTACTTCTCCTCCTTTGAAAGAAACGAATGAAGCAACACTTCATGCATCTGCAGAGATTTTACCAGAAACTTCTCTTCAAAAGTCCCCTCTCGAAACCCTTCAAGAGAACCCAAAGGACATTCATGCTGAAGAAGAGAAGGCTGATTCTGATCAAGAAAACGAAGAATCTGCAGAGGAAGGATCTGAGGAAGAAGATGACCACAATGGTTCGACTGCTGGAACAGAGTCAGATGCCAATAGCAGTGAGAACAATGATATCGAAGTGGTGGATCTGGTTGATAATGAAGAAGGCAATGAGCGGGAAACGAGTGAAGGTGACGGTGACCGGACCAATGAGCCCATGGAAGTCGAAATGGATGTGACTCCCTTGCGCATGGAACTTCCTCAATCATCTCAATCTCAAATGACTGAAGAGGAGCTAGCTCACCTGAGACGAAATGGCCCAATTGGGTATATGAAGGCGAAACTAGCTCAAAGGGATATTCCTCTTGCTAGGGCTGGTACTAGTTCGACTAGCAATCTGTTGCTCTCATAGGATAGAGTTGTACTCCTTAACAGAATTAGGAGAACAATCCTTGATGTGGACTTGTTCGAAGTGCTCAAACAGGATAGTACAACTTGCTATACCATGAAGGAGCTACTTACGCAAGTTAACCTCGCCACCAGCTCTTTGCCAATCAGCACCATCTTATTCGATCTTCAATCTCTGTTAGACAACGTGACTGGGTGTCTTCTCTAAGACTAATTTGCTACCAGAAAGGTCCAAGAGAAACGATCTGCCATGGACGCTGCTTATGAGCATGCTTCGAAGCTCTCTAAAGAAGCTGAAGATCAAGCCATGCACATAAAGCAAGCCAAAACTGACTATGAAGCTCGAGCTGAGTCTATTCTTCTCTGGGAAAAGCAAATTCAAGAACTTCAACAAAAGGTTAAGGAGGCTCAACAACAACAATTGGCCTACGAAACCAATACTGCTGGTGATCAGTTCAAAGAGCTCCTCAACAAAGGATTTGCAGAAATGGAGGCAGTAGAGCAACTTAAAGGAGAAGTAGCTACCCTAGAAGGAGCAAGGCGTTTCACTCAACAAAGGCTTGAGTCCTTTCGGAGTACCTTTAATAGATTGAGGAACAATGCCTATTTTTAAATCTTAGTTTTAACTAGTTTTGAAATTTGGTTTTGGTCTGTAATATCCGAACAACGCCATTTTGGCAATCCTATATTACCATTTTGGCATTCCTTTATGATGTTTTGATTACGTTGTTATTATTCGAATCTCCTGCAGGCGTGGCTTATATTTCTTTAAATATTTCCCATTAACCTTTAGGATTCGCTTATCATCAGCCAACTCTTCGATTTCATATGCATTGTTTGAAAATATCTTTATTATTCGAAAAGGTCCTTCCCAATGAGGTGACCATTTACCTAATGTTTTATTTTTCTTGTCCATGGGCAATATGACTTTCCAGACTAAGTCATTAATAGTGAATGATTTTCCTTTCACCCTTTTGTTATATGCCCTGGCTACCCTTTCCTTTTGTCTCATTAGGATTTGCAATGCATGCAATCTAACTTCATCTAACTCAACTAACTCATTCATCATCATCTCCCAATATAATGCAGATGGGATTTCGTTTTGTCTTTGAATTCGAACTGATTGTAGATGAATTTCTACTGGCAGAACTGCATCATGACCAAATGTTAGTTGGAAAGGCGTGGTGTTAGTAGCTTCTTTAGGAGATGTTCTACAGGCCCATAGTATTTGGTCCAAAGTTTTGTGCCAGTTCCTTGGCTTTTTACCAATATGTTTCTTAATTAATCCTATTATCACTTTATTGGCTGCTTCGACCTGACCATTTGCTTGAGCATAATATGGTGTTGATGTCAGTAATCTAAACCCCATCTCTTGAGCAAATTCTTGCATCTTCCTACCAGTAAACACAGAACCTTGGTCTGTGGTTATGCTCTATGGCAATCCGAACCTATAGATAATTTGTTTCTGTATGAACTCAATAATAGCTTCTTGATCAGCATCTACCAATGGTATCGCTTTGATCCACTTGGTAAAATAATCTATTCCTACCAAGATATATTTTTGTCCTTTAGACGAAGCAGGATTTATTTCTCCTATTAAATCCAATGCCCATCCTCTAAAGGGCCATGGTTTAATGATCGAATGCAACTCACTTGCAGGAGCATGTTAAATCCCTGCATGTTTCTGGCATTCTTCACACCCTTTAGCAAAGTCTATACAATCTTTGAGCATGCTGGGCCAATACATGCCATATCGAAATAACAACCATTTCATTTTATAACCTGCTTGATGTGCCCCACATGCCCCATTGTGGACTTCTGACAATGCTAAGTACGCCTCACTTTCTCCTAGGCATTTCAGTAATACGCCTTCTTGGGTCTTTTTGAACAATTCATTTCCCATGAGGACATATGATAATGCTCTATATTTTATCTTCCTATCAACATTCAAAGTTGGATTTGTTAAATAACTCACAAGTGGACTTCTCCAATCTGCATCTGATAAGGTGTCTATGGCTAGTACTTTGAATCCCTGTTTCTCAGCATGACCTAATTTTATACTCTCTAGATCTGATGGTATGAATCTAGTAACCATAACTCTACCTCTTAATTCAACCAAATCCTCAAAGTTTTTGGCAGAAACTTTATAACCTGAAGCCAATTGTGCTAAGTCATTTGCTTCTTGGTTTTCTATTCTTGGTATATGTTGAATATCCATGTATTCGAATTTTCTAAGTAGCCTGTTAACTATGACGAAGTATGTCATCAGATTTTCCTTTATGCATTTATACTCCTTTGTTATTTGCTTGACCACTAACTCTGAGTCTCCTTTAATTTCGACTCTAGTTGCCCCCAATTCCAACAAAGCTTCAAGTCCAACAATAAGCGCTTCATACTCAGCTTCGTTGTTCGAGCAACGAGGACCATCTAACTTATACTTGAATTTTGTTGGAATTCCTTCAGGAGAAATTATGAGAACTCCAACACCACTACCATCCCTATGGGTCGAACCATCAAAGTATAATTTCCAAGGTTGCATTTCAACGTAAGCCATGGCAGTCTTTTCAACCAGTGAATGGTCCACAATAAAATCAGAAATTACTTGGCCTTTCACAGCTCTCAAAGGAATGAAAGTCAAAGAATATTTTGTTAAGGCTAAAGCCCATTTACCAACCCTGCTATGCATTATTGGTTTCAAAAGCATGTGTTTAATAACATCGAAATGAGATGAAACATAAACATCAACAAGCTTTATATAATACTTAATTTTCATACAAGAAAAGTACAAACAGAGACATAGCTTTTCTATATTGCTATATCTAGTCTCTGCATCATTCAATACCCTACTTAAATAGTATATGGCTCTTTCGATGCCATTGCTATCTTCTTGTGCTAACATACTACCCATACTAACTTCAGAGGCAGATATGTACAATCTCATGGGCTTTCCCCATGAAGGTGGAGACAAGATGGGAGGCTGAGAGAGATATCTTTTTATCTTGTCAAATGCCTCTTGATGGGCTTCGTTCCACTCGAAGGCTTGGCCTTGCTTCAAACGAAGCAACAGAGAGAAAGCTTGGGTTCTTCCACTTAGATTCGAAATGAACCTTCTGAGAAAGTTAATCTTCCCTAGCAAAGATTGCAGCTCCTTTTTTGACGTAGGTGCTTTCGTCTCCATTATGGATTTGGTTTTATTTTGGTTGATCTTGATTCCTTTTTTATGAACCACAAAGCCAAGGAAATCTCCAGCCTGCACAAAAAATGCACATTTAAGGGGGTTCATCTTTAAGCCATGTTTTCTCATTCGTTCGAATGATTGGCTCAAATGATGCAAATGGGTTTCTGCAGATATAGATTTGATGACTATATCATCAATATACACCTGCATAAAGGTTTCAATGAAATCATGGAAAATCGAATTCATTGCCCTTTGATAAGTTGCCCCAGCATTCTTTAAACCAAAAGGCATCACCACCCATTCGTAGGTGCCTAAGGCTCCTGGGCAACAAAATGTTGTCTTGGCAATATCTTCTTCAGCAATAAAAATCTGATTGTACCCAGAGTATCCATCTAACATACTTAAATATTCGAATCCCGCAGCAGAGTCTACTAACATTTCTGCCACAGGCATGGAGTACTCATCTTTAGGGGTTGCAGTATTTAAATCCCTAAAATCTATGCAAATTCTCAGAGAGCCATTTTTCTTAATAACAGGCACTATATTTGCTAACCATTCGACATACCTTGTGGTTCTGATGAATCTGCAGCACAGCAACCTTTCAATCTCAGCTTTGATCTTTGTGAGAACCGCTGGTGCGAATCTTCTAGGAGTTTGCTTGATGGGCTTCTTGCCATCCTTGATTGGAAGTCTATGCTCCACTAACTCCCTCTTCAAACCAGGCATTTCATCATAATCCCACGCGAAGCAATCTTTGTTTCTCTTGAGGACTTTGATCACTTCCTGCTTGAGGCCTGGATTAAGTTTTGCGCTTATATAAGTTATTCTTTTCGTGTTCTCATCCCCTAAATTCACCTCTTCGAGTGGATCCTGCGCCAACATTTTGGCACCCGAGTCTATAGGGTCCTTCTCGAAGCCTAAGGGTTCTTTATCATAGATGGCATCCAGCCTTTGATCTATTTCGTGTTCTTCAAAGGGTGAGTCTTTCGAGCCATCCCCATTTATTTCGTTCACCTCTACAACCAATTTATTTATTTCAGCCTCTAAGGTCGCTTTCAATTCGTTCTCAGCCATATAGGCCGAAATCCTTTCGAAGAAGGAGGACTCAATCATGAGCAAGGTTGTCGAATTCCCAGCCTGTTGGCCATCTTTGCATAGTACCTTCAAATCCTTCATCTTCACTGACTATTCTTCTATCCCAATATATGCCATCATGGCGGAGGGTCATATAATAGTGTGCGTTCCTGGTTTCGTTGATTTCATCATTAGGGACGCAAGGAGCAATCTTGGCCAAATGTTTGTCATAATTCCTCTTGTCAACTAAGTTGACTGCTGTCATGAAGTAACTCTGGTCCGCTTCAATGTTCTCCACGATCCCATCTTCTCTCCATAAAACCAACCTCTGGTGCATTGACGAAGGAACTGCTCCTACGCCATGGATCCACTCTCTTCCCAATAACAAGTTGTAGTTGGCCTTGGCTTCGATCACCATGAACATGGTGGGCCTACAGCTTGATCCTATCGTCAAGTCCAGTTGAATTACTCCCAATGTTTGGCCTACTTTCCCTTCATAATTGGACAGAACCATGTTGTGTGGTTTGATGTCACCTTCGCGTATTTCTAACTTTTTCAGCATGAAATGGGGTATTAAGTTAACTGCAGCGCCCCCATCCACTAAAACCTTGTTTACGCCATGGGCACCAACCTTTGCCCGAATGAATAATGGCTTCAGATGATTTTTCATAGTTGGCTCTGGGCGTTCGAAGAAAGCATTCTGCTCCTCGACAGCTCCGTTATCCATCATGTAGTAACACACAGGCCCATGCTTCATCAGATCTATTGTATCATCCTCCCCATACTCTTCGATTTCAGTTTCCTGTCCAAACTCACAAGGTAGTACAGATACCACGTTGCAATTGATATTGAGCGAAGACTCCCCCTCTGATTCGAAGTTGTCCGTTAGCATATCTTCGTCTTCTTCTGGACCTGGAGTGTATTCCTTCTATTCATTTGGTTGTGCTTCAGAGAAGAGTCTCCTACTAACTGGGGGTTTGTCCCCAGTTTGATTATTTGGTGTGGGTTTGTTGGTGCTTGATTCCCCTTGGTTTTTTATCAAAGTTGCTCCTTTATTTGCCGTAGCTTCCCTTTCAGCCTTTCGAATTCTCTGTTGCCTTTGCCATTGAGATCTTGACATGGGGTTTATTCCTTTGTAGTTTTCTAACCTCACTTCCTCCCTATTCTCCATGTTGAACTGCCTTCTATATGTTATAGCGTGGCGTGCGTTTCGTTCATTGTTTCTCCATTTGTCTTTGCCCTTGTCAGTTCTGACTTGCAGCCATTTGTCTGTTGGTATTTCAACAGGAATTTTGAACGTCACTCTTCGAGCGCCCTTGGGATGAGGACTATCAGGCCTTCGTTGATTGTATTTGCTACCGAAATGTTGGCCCATCTGACCAGTCTCTTGGTGGTTCCAGCATGGGGCGAAAGGGATTGTTTCGAAGGCCCTGGCCATACTTTGATTGTACACCGCAGAACACCTTGGGCATACCAAGCATTTAGTTTCCCCTTTGTAATAGCGAACCAAAAACTCCAACAAACTTTCTCCAGCTTTAGGATAACACCTGAATAACTGGTTATCCTGGCGCCAGTTGATGCCAGTTCGTGCCCTTTGTACCCTCTCGAAATTTGCAGCAATTCTCTGGTTGCAGATGATGCTGCACCTAGGGCATAGTACCATTTCCGCATCTCCTTTGTGGCACAACATGAGGTAATCTTTAAGACTGGAATCCCCAGCATAATTATCCTCCATTTTATATTTTTCTTTTTCTAAGTATCTCTCCACCTCCTCCATTTCAGAACGAGGTCTCTCCATATTCACCATGTTTACATCCACATCCTCTCCCTTTATGTCATCATCTCCCCATCCTGTGGGTTTTATATCTTCAATTTGGATTTCTGAACTTTCTAGGGCAGAACACTTTACCAAGTAGTCAAACTTTCCACTGGGCTCTCCTAAAGTATCCCATATTTCTTTCTGAGGGGAGGGTGGCTTTGTGATCTGGACTTTCTCCAATTTTAGCCTCAAGCCTTCAGTAACTTGTGTCAACTCTTGCTTTTGGTTTTCCTGGCCTTCAGTAGCCTGGATTTCTTTTGCAACAGCTAAGGGTGCTGCTTCAATCGAAGCCTCTGGTTGCTTGTGGACGTCCTCAGTGACCCCCTTGTTGACTTCGATTAACACCCAATTTTCATTCTCAGTGCCTTTCTCTCCTAATGGAATGTCATCTTGATCTGCTTCCACCATATTGATTTCTCCAATGCATACAGGCTCGGAGTAATTGGTGTCTGCAACATCCAAGGGATCTTCATCTACTTTCATTTTTGGTTTGTCAGCGAATTTCAGTCTTCCATCCTTAATTGCATTTTGAATTAGATCCCTGAAAAGAAAACACTATGAGCTTTTGTGGCCTAGGAAACTATGATACTTACAAAATCCTCTTTTCTTCCTTTGATCTAAAGGAGGTATTTTGACATTTGATGGCACAATGAGTTGGCCATCTGTGATACGGTGGGAGAACTGACTAGTGTTTTGCGTTCGTATTCGCACTTGTGCGGTTGAGCAAGAGTCGCCACCGACTTTTTATTTTATCCTAAAGGAAAGGTTAAAAAAAGCACAGCAAAAACCTTTTGAGATATTTCGTGGGTTCGGGGGGTAGATTATGAAAAGGGAAGGTATTAGCACCCTTTTCATCCATGGTTATCCATGGGCTCTTAGTTACTTGGTTTTTTAGATCACTTGCCTTGATTTTCGATTGCTTGAAAATGGTGTGTGTGTGGGTGCTTTTGAAAATGTTTTGGAAGAAGATGCCTTGTCTTAGGCTAACCTTGTAACAATTCTTTACTCGAATATTTTACAAAGGTGTGTATCTTTTCGAAAAGATGTTTCAAAATGTTTTGAGAGTTTGTTTGAAAGTGCTTGTGGATTGTGGTTTTTGAAAAGAAGGTAAGTGTTTTTGCAAGTTGATCTCAAGTAACTAGGAGTTTATCTACCCTATTGTACTCAAAGGTTTTTGTTATGTTTTAACCCTTTTTAACAGTTTTGTTCCACCATTGGATTTGGTGGACAATCTTGCGTTTAGGAAGTTTATTCGGGACGGGCGCGGGTCATCGTATGAACCATGAATGCAATGATGCCAAGTGTATTTGGCAATTTTTCTTTGAAGGGACTATGATCATTCCGTTTAGGCAACACTTTGAGACTTATGATCATTTGATTTTGTTTTGCCAAAGATACTCGACGTGCAAGCATAGCCCATTTTGGAAGGCAACATGTGGGATTACCCTAGAGGGTGCAAGTGTGATTGTGTATTGATTACATGTATTTGTCTTTGTATTAGGTTATCTAGCATTTGATTTTATGTACATGCAAACCCTAGGTCTAACCATGGTATAATTGAAAGCGGTAAATTGCGAAAATGTAAAATCTACGCTATTACAAAATAGTATCCGGGAGTGGGGGTACAAGTGTATGAATGGGGATGAGACTTATAGCATCCAATAAGTTACAACCAAATCGAATTTTGCGATCAAATGTAAATATCAAATATAAAAATATAAGATAAATAAATGTGTATAGGGCAATGTGAATGTATTGTGTAAGTGTACAAGTATATGAGTATGTAATTATTTACAGGTGCGATAATATGAAATTGAAATGTATTAGGGTATTGCTTTAACCTAAATGATAATTAAACGTTTATTTAATTATTGATCTTGTATTTCTTTTAATATGTACAAAAGAAAAATGTTTTAAATTGAATGTTCAAATTCTAATTAAATTATGAAATGATGTTTCAAGAAAAGAAAATATTTCTCAGTTTTTAATTATGTATACAAAAAGTATTTTCTCCATTTGTTATATACAAAAAATATTTTAATTAAAAGAAAGGGAAAGAAAGTTTTCAATTCTAATTGCATGGTATAAGAAAATGTATTTTGTCATTTATGTACAAAAATATATTTTAATTAAAAAAATGTTTTCAATTTTAATTATATGATAAAAAAAAATGTATGATATGTACCGATTATATTTAAATTAAAAATTTATGTACAAAGAGAAGTATTTTCTTAAAAGAAAAGGAAAAGCTTTTTTACATTTTTATTGTGTTGTATAAAAAAACGTTTTATAAGTAATAATAATAAAAAAGAGTTTTGTTAATTTAAAAGTAAAAAAGGAAAATGAATGTTTTGTTTTTTTTTAAAACAATTTACAATTAAAACCAAAACAAATCAGGAATGGGCTTTAGACAGGGCATTGAGACGAGGCCCATTCGTTTGAGACGAATTTTAGGGTTTGCGCTTGTTTTTCAATTGGGAGCGAAATCTAGGGTTCGTGTGGAAACGGCGCCATCCGTTCGCTTTCGTGCTCTTCCTCGTTCATCCTGCTTCTTGGTCATGGCTACTGAGTTCATCTTTACGCATGTCCCGGTACTTCCTTCCGTTCGAGGCCACCGGCGCCACCCACCTTCCTCCTCTTTACACTAGCTCCAACAGCAAAAATAAAAGGTATGAATTTGTTCAAACGTATTAGGGGTTTCGTGTTCTTGCATGCTTAGGTCTTTGCTTATTGATTCGGATTTATGTACTTTTTTTGTTCGAGTTATACGAAGAGGAAAAGAACTGTACCTTTCTGAGGAGACGGAGGAGGGACGGTGGTGGAGGCGTCCAGGCGGCCAAGGGTGGAACGAGGTGATGACGAACCTGTAGGCTCCGGTTTGCGTATTCTTTCTTTTTCTCTCCTTTTGCTATGACTCTGCTGTATGCTTGCTTGGAATGTTTGTTGCTGGCCCTCTGAGATTGATATGCTTTTAGTGCTTGACCTTCTACCCTGTGATGAATGTTCTGAGGGTTGTCGTGGGTTTGGAATATGGTATGCCTTGATGTTTGTTGCTCCTGAACGAACTTTCTCTCTTCTTCTCTTGTTGCCCTGAACTTGTCTTGAGTTGGATGCCTTTGGAATGTTTTATTGCCCAGTGATGTATGTTTACTGAGGGCCTAGGGTTGGTTGGCTCAGGTTTGAACTTGGTTATGTTTGTGCTAGCAGGTTGGTGTGTTGACAGTAGGTGTTATGCTTAGGACTTTTTTCTGGTTTGTTACCTCGAGTGTTGGTCGTATGCTTGCGTATGTTGCACCCTATGATGAATATTCTGAGGGTTGAGTTTGCTTCAGGAAGAATTGTCTTTGAGGCTTGGACTTTGTTTTGCTAGTTTTATATGGATAGACCAAGTTTTGCTTCAGCAAGTTTTATGTTTAGACAGGGGTTCAGCAGGTTTGTACATTGGTATGACTTATTTTTGGTTCAGGCTAATGCATGCAGCAGGTTTTATGCTGGTGTGGGTTTGAACTTGGTAGCAGGCCATTGTTTGGCTTGCTTCAGGTTATGAGGTTTTTGTTTGCTTTATGACAGGTTCAGCAGGTTTTAGGATTCATGGTTCAGGCTATTGCAGGTTTAGCTTCAACAGGTTTTAAGGCTTGGACAATGCAGGTTTTTGCTTGCAGTAGGTGTTTGGTTTATCAGGTTTGAAGTATGGTATATTTGCATATGCTGGTTGTGTATGAACTTGAGCAGTTTCTTTCTATGCTTCAGGTTTTGTATATTTTTCTTCCTCCTCGTTTGCTTGCTGAACTGTGTTCTCTTTTGTATATCTTTTCTTGTATCTTCTGCCTAAGCCTGAAAACCTGCCTCTGCTTGCTTTATCTCTCTCTCTCCTCTTTCTCAGTACAGTTAGACATTATAATATGATTTATTCTATACTGTTTTTCTGAAAGTGGCCACTTTATTCTGGGAAATGATGAAAAGAAAATGTGTTGCTTTGCATACAATTTTCCTCTGCATACTTGATCTCTCCTTGACAGCTTTTTGTCCTTTTTGATATCTTTCAAAAATCTTCTTTTTTGACAGCTTCTAGTCTTTGTGACAGTAACTTGTACTTCCTTGGCATTTTTGACAGCAAGTTTGAGTTTGGAAGTTGTGATTCAGTTTGGATTTTCAGTTTGATTTGTACTTGGAGTTTTGAACTTATGCAGTTTGGATAATTTTTGAATTGTGCAATTTTGACTTTTGTGCATTCATATTTAGCAAATAAACATTTGTCCCTCTTTGTGAACCGGGAGAAATCCCGTGATTTGCAGAGAGGGTCAACTGATCCCAGTCAGTGGCCCTTAATGATGATTGCAAATTTTATCTGTCTTTAATTAATTCAACTGCTTTTGACTTTCTCTTTTCTTTTTTGCAGATGAATAATGGAGCACCGGAGCGAAGTGAAGAATGAAGAGATTAGGGATTTAGAAAATGTTTAGAAAAAATAGGATAGTTTTTATTTTCAATTTAATTATTGTAAACCATTATTATTTTAAATACTTCGTAATAAATACTTGTATCCAAATAATAATTGTAACAACTATTAAATATGAAATAAAAATTCCAATGATTCACTTAATTCTTTTCAATTCCCTTTCTTTAATTATTTACTTGTTATTTATAGTTCCTTAAATTAAATAAAATGAAAGTTAAATTCCAAATATTTAATTCTTAGAACCATAAATAATCAACTAAACCTTGTTTCTTCGTCGATCAAAATAAATGAACTTGACGTCTCCATCATTCAAAGCAACGCACAGTCGAACACAAAAAACTGATCAGACGCAATCCTTTCTTATTGATTTCTTACCAAGCACTGTAAATCCAAACTGCATCTTTCTTTTGACTGGCTCAAACAAAACAACATGAATTCAACCCAACTGCCTCTTTTACTGATTAAATCAAGATAATGCGAATTTAACCCGAATCTCGGAATAAACTGCGACGTGCTGTGGAATTTTAATCTTTCTGAGAATATGCCCACAAAACCTTAATTCCTTATTAAATGCCAAATAACGCTCGCCTGATCAAAATTGAACCAAAAATCATCCAAAACCCTAAGCCAACTGTGAAACAATCCAGAGTCCTGAAAATCAGTAAAAACCCTAATTTCGCTTGACTGACAAGAAAAGTCCGCTTGTCCGATTCTTGAGCCAGTTTGAAGAATCCGGAAAGGCTTGAAGCTGAGATTTCTTGGGGAAAAATGCGAGGGCAAATTTTGGGGTACAACAGTTGCCCCTATTCAATCTTCTTGGACCTGAAGAGTTAGATTGGCAAGTTTGCCTTTCGCGACTTGAAGGTAAAAGGAGATTGGACACTAAAGTGCCCAGAAAATTTGCACTCGGCGATATGATGGTAGATGTGAATAGGCTTACAGATGCCATTTGGTGATGGGCTTAAAGATGCCATCTGGTGATGGGCTTAAAGATACCATCTGGTGCAATAGAATTTTGTCAGGGGATGGGCTTAGAGATGCCATCTGGTGACTGCTGGTAGGAGGATGGGCTTATAGATGCCATCTGGAAATGTTGAACTGTATGTCAATGGTGAGTGGACAAGTATCAGAAGGGCCTCCATGTTTCGGAACATCTCTGAATCGGGGTCCGAACAAGCAACAGATTGACGTCCATGTCTGGAGAATCTGTAAACTATTTTCAGGAGTTGGGATTGAATAAGCAATGGAGCAACATCCGTTGTTGGGAAGCGTCCGTAAACTATTTTCAGAAGTCTGAACAAGTTGGTAGATTGACATCCGTTGTTGGGAAGAATCCGTAAACTGTTTTCAAAAGTTGCACCTGAACAAGTTGGTAGATTGACATCCGTTGTTGGGAAGAATCTGTAAACTGTTTTCAAAAGTTGCACCTGAACAAGTTGGTAGATTGACATCCGTTGTTGGGAAGAATCTGTAAACTATTTTCAAAAGTCTTGAAGTTGAAGAGGAACCGGTGTAGGGTTTCCTGCTGATGCGTCTGAATGAATCTGGAATAGGTATCAGAATGTCACCGTGTCCGGGTCACATCTGAACTATTTCTGGATGAATCTCGGGAGATGATCTTTGTCTATCGACTGATCTTACCTGAAAAGGTGAAGGGTTAGTTGTATGCAATGTTATGGTGCATGATGCAATGTACGTGACATCAATATTTATAAATGTGATGGATGCGCATGTGAGCTGATGAGATAATCTTGCTGAGGATAAATGAATCCGAGATGGCTGAAGATAAAAGCATCTTGACTGCTGCCGGGGAGGATAAGTCCTTGGCTGCTGCTGGGGAAGAGAACTCCTGATGACCTCTACTGGGGAGTTCCAAGCTAGTAGACTCATGCTGGGGAGGCCAGATTGAGAATCTTCAGCTTGATGGGAAGTAACTCTGGCGACTTCACTGGGGAACTCAAGATTTGTCCTCCCAAAACTCTGTGGGGAGAAGGTTCAATGGTCTGGCTCCGCTGGGGATACTGAAGCTTAAACTCTGAGGGGAATTGAATTCCGGAGGATTCTCTGGCTGGGGATTTGCAAAGATAAGTTACTGCTGGGGATAAAGAGAATTTTGGCGAGCGCGATCTTCCGTGGTGGTTAGCTTGAGAAGAATCTAAACAAGCGATAGGTTAATATCCGTTAC
Source organism: Vicia faba (assembly GCA_948472305.1). Classification (NCBI taxonomy): domain Eukaryota; kingdom Viridiplantae; phylum Streptophyta; class Magnoliopsida; order Fabales; family Fabaceae; genus Vicia; species Vicia faba. Next base: position 488,640,615 of record OX451737.1, read on the forward strand.
TTGGAGAACCCGTGAACTATTTTCAGAAATCTTGAAGTTTAATCAGCAATAGAGCCGCATCCGTTGTTGGGAAGCGTCCGTAAACTAATTTCAAAGGTTGCATCTGAACAAGCTGATAGATTAACATCCGTTACTTGGGAAGAATCCATGAACTGTTTTCAGAAGTCTTGAGAAGAATCTGAACAAGTGATAGGTTAACATCCGTTTACTTGGAGAACCCGTGAACTATTTTCAGAAATCTTGAAGTTGAATCAGCAATAGAGCCGCATCCGTTGTTGGGAAGCGTCCGTAAACTAATTTCAAAGGTTGCATCTGAACAAGCTGATAGATTAACATCCGTTACTTGGGAAGAATCCATGAACTGTTTTCAGAAGTCTTGAGAAGAATCTGAACAAGTGATAGGTTAACATCCGTTTACTTGGAGAACCCGTGAACTATTTTCAGAAATCTTGAAGTTGAATCAGCAATAGAGCCGCATCCGTTGTTGGGAAGCGTCCGTAAACTAATTTCAAAGGTTGCATCTGAACAAGCTGATAGATTAACATCCGTTACTTGGGAAGAATCCATGAACTGTTTTCAGAAGTCTTGAGAAGAATCTGAACAAGTGATAGGTTAACATTCGTTTACTTGGAGAACCCGTGAACTATTTTCAGAAATCTTGAAGTTGAATCAGCAATAGAGCCGCATCCGTTGTTGGGAAGCGTCCGTAAACTAATTTCAAAGGTTGCATCTGAACAAGCTGATAGATTAACATCCGTTACTTGGGAAGAATCCATGAACTGTTTTCAGAAGTCTTGAGAAGAATCTGAACAAGTGATAGGTTAACATCCGTTTACTTGGAGAACCCGTGAACTATTTTCAGAAATCTTGAAGTTGAATCAGCAATAGAGCCGCATCCGTTGTTGGGAAGCGTCCGTAAACTAATTTCAAAGGTTGCATCTGAACAAGCTGATAGATTAACATCCGTTACTTGGGAAGAATCCATAACTGTTTTCAGAAGTCTTGAAGAGGAACCGGTGTAGGGCTTCCTGATGATGAGCTTGTGTAAAACTGCATCGGTTTTGAACACTTTTGACATTCGAATGCCCCAAGTGGTGATGTAGATAATTTCCTGGCTTATTACAGGTGTTGGTCTACAATCGGTCGTTCACAGATGTTTTCCTGGGTTGTTACAGGTGTTGATCTGGAATTCTTCAGACATGCCCTGGCTGGATACAGGAGTCGAGTCTGGAAATGTAATAGTTGATTTGTTGAACACTTTTGACATTTGAATGCCCCAAGTGGTGGTGAAGGAGTCTTGAATCAGATTACTCCGCGAATTGAGAGATTTCTTGAAATCTTGACTGGACTGCCCCAGGTTAATTGGATTGTGACATGTCATGCCCCTTGTTGATAGGAGTTTTGATGGAAGTGTTATCCTCTTGAAGTGATTTTGACTTACTGAGAGAGTTTTCGTTCCTCCGAACATTCGCTGTATGAATTTCTTCGCTGTCAAACAAAAAGCCAAATGCAGACAGTGATATTCAAGCAATGCAAAGTTTATGTTTGTCTCGAAGTTTTGAAAAATGCGTTTTTTAGCAGAAAACTTTTCATAAGACAAGTTAACACAAGATTTAGAGCAAAGCCCTACAGGAGTCAGGATACCTTTTGTAACAGTATGCTTTCGAACTAACCCATGCTTCAATTAGGACTTTTGAGGGGTTGTAACGTGGCCTGGTTCACGGTTTAAGAAACAAAGGATAAAGGCTCAAAGTATATTTGTACCCACCCGCTCTTCGTGATGTTCTTCATACCTAAGCTCAGTTAATTGTGCGTCACACTCTGTTTTGAGTTTGGAACGACTTGTGGGCGATGGTTCACCAGTTGAATTTGGGGAGACAGTCATCATCTCCTTTTTTCTTTTTCGACATTTTTCATGTTGTTGAGGATTTTGTAACGACCTCACTATTTTGATTTTGATTTGTCATCCCTAACTTTTGCCTGACTGTTACCGTTTTCCGGGATTACTGTCAGCGGGATGCCCCAGCTTTCTTAAGCCTCCTTTATAGGTTTTGGCTTGGCGGGCTTTTCTCTTTTGAGAGATTGACTGTCTATGTGATAGGGAGCCACCCTTGTCTTTTGATTCCAAAGGAATGCTTTCTCTTTTTTGACGTCGTTCGTTGTATTACGAATTTGAAAGTTAGCGACTTCAATGCGCATTTTCTCTTGAATTAACTGAGAGACTACCCTGCCCCGGGTTTATATCAAAGGTTTTGACTGTTTAGAACAGAGAACTCCTACTTCTTTGGCTCGAAGGGGTTGACTAGGGATTAACTTCCTTATAACTCCAGTGTTTGGGATTTGAAAGAAATGCCTGTACATCATCAGCAAGGTCCGTTCAAAAGCATACTGTATAAGATCATGGTATTGTTTCGTCATCCTCCCTCTAAAGGCTCACAGCTTTTTATCAAGAGTCAAATATCATAAAGAAAAGCATAAGAGTAGTGAAACGAATGGATGAATTCAAGACAAACATATGCAATGCATTAATGAAAACAGAGTTTAACATCAACAGATAATTGTTTGACAGCAAAAGAAATTACAACTTTGAAAGTTCAAAAAGAAGCAAAGGTCTTTCAGCTTGAGCTTCGTCACTTCAGGTGGAGAACCCTTTAACGGAAGATTTTCATCTCGCCGTCTGGCATGAATTCCAGCACCCCAATGTCGATCAGATCTTGAATTTTATTCTTCAAGGCCCAACAGTCGTTGGTGTCGTGTCCCGGGCTGTAGGAGTGGTAAACACAGAAGGCGTCGGGATTATAGTGAGGGGAGGAGATATTGGGCTTCTGAGGGGGGTCCTTTACGGTGAGCAAGTTGACCTCCAACAGGCGCTTCAGTATGAAGAATGATGGTATTTCAATCTCCGTGAACTGTCTTCCCGACTTTTCTTGTTTACGCCGATTGCCCCGTTGACGCTGGCGAGGTTGTTGATGGGTTTGTGATCCTGAAGCAAGCAAAGGAGCTTTCCCTTTGTATTCTTGAGTTGATGGAGGCTGAGCAGTGACTTGCTCTTCGACCTCAGATGTTTGCCCCAGTTGGTTGTTTGGAAGCAGTTGGCGGACAAGAACTCTGAGTTCCTCTTGTCTTTGAGATAGGTCTTGGATGAGAGCCATCTGGCCCACCAACTGTCCCATCATTTGAGTCCTCAGTGTTGTCAGATCAAACTGCAGCTCCGCAAGTTGATCACTCCTGGCATTGTTGGAATTCCCCAAGCCCTTGGTGAGGAGAGCTTTCATTTCTTCTTGCCCCAGAGACAAATTCAGGAACATCTCCTGCAGATGAGCGGTCTGGTCTTGAATGTCTTTGACAGACCTTTCTAGAGCCATCTCTTGCTGAAATAAACAGCAGGAGAGTAAGGAAACCTGAAAAAAGGAAAGATTGTTAAAATGCAATGCATGATATGTGGATGCATGCTTTCAAGGATCTCTTGGGGTAAACACAAGAAAATGTTAGAGGTTGAACTTTGCTCTTGGATTGGAGAACTTCGCACCGGCGGATGTCTTTCCACTAGAATCAAGCTCGCCATGTCGAGTGGGTCATATCCACTGATTCAAGTTGTTGCATTTGATCTTTGATTGGAGAACTTTGTGTCGGTGGATGTCTTTCCACTAGAATCAAGCTCACCATGTCGAGTGGGTCATAGCCACTGATTCAAGTTGTTGTTTTTGAACTTTTGATTGGAGAGCTTTGTATCGGTGGATGTCTTTCCACGAGGATCAAGCTCACCATGTCGAGTGGGTCATAGCCACTAATTCAAGTTGTTGTTTTTGAACTTTGATTGCATCGGTTAGAGGAGAAACCCTTTGCCCCTTGATAGACGTCTGGTTCAACGTAACCCTGCATCAAAAGAACCCTCGAGATTCTTGAAATGGTTATTGAAAATGCTATGGTATGATGTCATGATGTTATGTACATGTATGCACAAGCAAGTGAGTGTATATACAGGCAAACATATTCATACAAAGCAAGCAAGACCTTAGCTTTAGGCTTGCATGAGGTTCAGGTACTACCCTTTTGAAGTTTGTTGGTTAAAACCTGTCCTATCAAAAGTAACCGGGTTCTAAGGAGCTCAATATCATTGGATTGTTTTCTGTGTTCATTGTTTCAGTTTAGCCACTTACTGGCGACCAAAATATTCCAAGAAAACAATCCTCAAAAGAGTGTAGTATCGAGGATCTACCAACTTCGGACTGCACCAAAGTCGGTCATCTCACTACCCCTAAAAAGGCTAAGATGGTCAATTAAGGTTATAAGAGTTCGTTAGTGCTTCACAACATCACACAGCGGCCCCGTACTCTCCTTGACTACTCAAGGGTTACCGGTACTCACAAATATGTCACACTAACATAGCTTACTGCTTCAACCATGTCGGTATACCCCACACAGTTCCCTCGCAGTTTTTTGCTATTTACCTAAGAAGGTACCCCAAATCCGGGTGGAGGATTTACAACAAACCCAAACAAGAACCCAAAGGATAAATCAATCAAGTCAATCAAAGCAAGAAAGCAAAGGTGATCTAAACCCTAAGGTAACCCCACTTTTAAGCTTCAGCTCCTCCCCAGCAGAGTCGCTAGTTCTGTGATACGGTGGGAGAACTGACTAGTGTTTTGTGTTTGTATTCGCACTTGTGCGGTTGAGCAAGAGTCGCCACCGACTTTTTATTTTATCCTAAAGGAAAGGTTAAAAAAAGCACAGCAAAAACCTTTTGAGATATTTTGTGGGTTCGGGGGGTAGATTATGAAAAGGGAAGGTATTAGCACCCTTTTCATCCATGGTTATCCATGGGCTCTTAGTTACTTGGTTTTTTAGATCACTTGCCTTGATTTTCGATTGCTTGAAAATGGTGTGTGTGTGGGTGCTTTTGAAAATGTTTTGGAAGAAGATGCCTTGTCTTAGGCTAACCTTGTAACAATTCTTTACTCGAATATTTTACAAAGGTGTGTATCTTTTCGAAAAGATGTTTCAAAATGTTTTGAGAGTTTGTTTGAAAGTGCTTGTGGATTGTGGTTTTTGAAAAGAAGGTAAGTGTTTTTGCAAGTTGATCTCAAGTAACTAGGAGTTTATCTACCCTATTGTACTCAAAGGTTTTTGTTATGTTTTAACCCTTTTTAACAGTTTTGTTCCACCATTGGATTTGGTGGACAATCTTGCGTTTAGGAAGTTTATTCGGGATGGGCGCGGGTCATCATATGAACCATGAATGCAATGATGCCAAGTGTCTTTGGCAATTTTGCTTTGAAGGGACTATGATCATTCCGTTTAGGCAACACTTTGAGACTTATGATCATTTGATTTTGTTTTGCCAAAGATACTCGACGTGCAAGCATAGCCCATTTTGGAAGGCAACATGTGGGGTTACCCTAGAGGGTGCAAGTGTGATTGTGTATTGATTACATGTATTTGTCTTTGTATTAGGTTATCTAGCGTTTGATTTTATGTACATGCAAACCCTAGGTCTAACCATGGTATAATTGAAAGCGGTAAATTGCGAAAATGTAAAATCTACGTCTATTACAAAATAGTATCCGGGAGTGGGGGTACAAGTGTATGAATGGGGATGAGACTTATAGCATCCAATAAGTTACAACCAAATCGAATTTTGAGATCAAATGTAAATATCAAATATACAAATATAAGATAAACAAATGTGTATAGGGAAATGTGAATGTATTGTGTAAGTGTACAAGTATATGAGTATGTAATTATTTACAGGTGCGATAATATGAAATTGAAGTGTATTAGGGTATTGCTTTAACCTAAATGATAATTAAACGTTTATTTAATTATTGATCTTGTATTTCTTTTAATATGTACAAAAGAAAAATGTTTTAAATTGAATGTTCAAATTCTAATTAAATTATGAAATGATGTTTCAAGAAAAGAAAATATTTCTCAGTTTTTAATTATGTATACAAAAAGTATTTTCTCCATTTGTTATATACAAAAAATATTTTAATTAAAAGAAAGGGAAAGAAAGTTTTCAATTCTAATTGCATGGTATAAGAAAATGTATTTTGTCATTTATGTACAAAAATATATTTTAATTAAAAAAATGTTTTCAATTTTAATTATATGATAAAAAAAATGTATGATATGTACCGATTATATTTAAATTAAAAATTTATGTACAAAGAGAAGTATTTTCTTAAAAGAAAAGGAAAAGCTTTTTTACATTTTTATTGTGTTGTATAAAAAAACGTTTTATAAGTAATAATAATAAAAAAGAGTTTTGTTAATTTAAAAGTAAAAAAGGAAAATGAATGTTTTGTTTTTTTTTTAAACAATTTACAATTAAAACCAAAACAAATCAGGAATGGGCTTTAGACATGGCATTGAGACGAGGCCCATTCGTTTGAGACAAATTTTAGGGTTTGCGCTTGTTTTTCAATTGGGAGCGAAATCTAGGGTTCGTGTGGAAACGGCGCCATCCGTTCGCTTTCGTGCTCTTCCTCGTTCATCCTGCTTCTTGGTCATGGCTACTGAGTTCATCTTTACGCATGTCCCGGTACTTCCTTCCGTTCGAGGCCACCGGCGCCACCCACCTTCCTCCTCTTTACACTAGCTCCAACGGCAAAAATAAAAGGTATGAATTCGATCAAACGTATTAGGGGTTTCGTGTTCTTGCATGCTTAGGTCTTTGCTTATTGATTCGGATTTATGTACTTTTTTTGTTCGAGTTATACGAAGAGGAAAAGAACTGTACCTTTCTGAGGAGACGGAGGAGGGACGGTGGTGGAGGCGTCCAGGCGGCCAAGGGTGGAACGAGGTGATGACGAACCTGTAGGCTCCGGTTTGCGTATTCTTTCTTTTTATCTCCTTTTGCTATGACTCTGCTGTATGCTTGCTTGGAATGTTTGTTGCTGGCCCTCTGAGATTGATATGCTTTTAGTGCTTGACCTTCTACCCTGTGATGAATGTTCTGAGGGTTGTCGTGGGTTTGGAATATGGTATGCCTTGATGTTTGTTGCTCCTGAACGAACTTTCTCTCTTCTTCTCTTGTTGCCCTGAACTTGTCTTGAGTTGGATGCCTTTGGAATGTTTTATTGCCCAGTGATGTATGTTTACTGAGGGCCTAGGGTTGGTTGGCTCAGGTTTGAACTTGGTTATGTTTGTGCTAGCAGGTTGGTGTGTTGACAGTAGGTGTTATGCTTAGGACTTTTTTCTGGTTTGTTACCTCGAGTGTTGGTCGTATGCTTGCGTATGTTGCACCCTATGATGAATATTCTGAGGGTTGAGTTTGCTTCAGGAAGAATTGTCTTTGAGGCTTGGACTTTGTTTTGCTAGTTTTATATGGATAGACCAAGTTTTGCTTCAGCAAGTTTTATGTTTAGACAGGGGTTCAGCAGGTTTGTACATTGGTATGACTTATTTTTGGTTCAGGCTAATGCAGGCAGCAGGTTTTATGCTGGTGTGGGTTTGAACTTGGTAGCAGGCCATTGTTTGGCTTGCTTCAGGTTATGAGGTTTTTGTTTGCTTTGTGACAGGTTCAGCAGGTTTTAGGATTCATGGTTCAGGCTATTGCAGGTTTAGCTTCAACAGATTTTAAGGCTTGGACAATGCAGGTTTTTGCTTGCAGTAGGTGTTTGGTTTATCAGGTTTGAAGTATGGTATATTTGCATATGCTGGTTGTGTATGAAATTGAGTAGTTTCTTTCTATGCTTCAGGTTTTGTATATTTTTCTTCCTCCTCGTTTGCTTGCTGAACTGTGTTCTCTTTTGTATATCTTTTCTTGTATCTTCTGCCTAAGCCTGAAAACCTGCCTCTGCTTGCTTTATCTCTCTCTCTCCTCTTTCTCAGTACAGTTAGACATTATAATATGATTTATTCTATACTGTTTTTCTGAAAGTGGCCACTTTATTCTGGGAAATGATGAAAAGAAAATGTGTTGCTTTGCATACAATTTTCCCTTGCATACTTGATCTCTCCTTGACAGCTTTTTGTCCTTTTTGATATCTTTCAAAAATCTTCTTTTTTGACAGCTTCTAGTCTTTGTGACAGTAACTTGTACTTCCTTGGCATTTTTGACAGCAAGTTTGAGTTTGGAAGTTGTGATTCAGTTTGGATTTTCAGTTTGATTTGTACTTGGAGTTTTGAACTTATGCAGTTTGGATAATTTTTGAATTGTGCAATTTTGACTTTTGTGCATTCATATTTAGCAAATAAACATTTGTCCCTCTTTGTGAACCGGGAGAAATCCCGTGATTTGCAGAGAGGGTCAACTGATCCCAGTCAGTGGCCCTTAATGATGATTGCAAATTTTATCTGTCTTTAATTAATTCAACTGCTTTTGACTTTCTCTTTTCTTTTTTGCAGATGAATAATGGAGCACCGGAGCGAAGTGAAGAATGAAGAGATTAGGGATTTAGAAAATGTTTAGAAAAAATAGGATAGTTTTTATTTTCAATTTAATTATTGTAAACCATTATTATTTTAAATACTTCGCAATAAATACTTGTATCCAAATAATAATTGTAACAACTATTAAATATGAAATAAAAATTCCATTGATTCACTTAATTCTTCTCAATTCCCTTTCTTTAATTATTTACTTGTTATTTATAGTTCCTTAAATTAAATAAAATGAAAGTTAAATTCCAAATATTTAATTCTTAGAACCATAAATAATCAACTAAACCTTGTTTCTTCGTCGATCAAAATAAATGAACTTGACGTCTCCATCATTCAAAGCAACACACAGTCGAACACAAAAAACTGATCAGACGCAATCCTTTCTTATTGATTTCTTACCAAGCACTGTAAATCCAAACTGCATCTTTCTTTTGACTGGCTCAAACAAAACAACATGAATTCAACCCAACTGCCTCTTTTACTGATTAAATCAAGATAATGCGAATTTAACCCGAATCTCGGAATAAACTGCGACGTGCTGTGGAATTTTAATCTTTCTGAGAATATGCCCACAAAACCTTAATTCCTGATTAAATGCCAAATAACGCTCGCCTGATCAAAATTGAACCAAAAATCATCCAAAACCCTAAGCCAACTGTGAAACAATCCAGAGTCCTGAAAATCAGTAAAAACCCTAATTTCGCTTGACTGACAAGAAAAGTCCGCTTGTCCGATTCTTGAGCCAGTTTGAAGAATCCGGAAAGGCTTGAAGCTGAGATTTCTTGGGGAAAAATGCGAGGGCAAATTTTGGGGTACAACACCATCTTTGACAAGTAAATCAAAAATCTCGTCACACTTAGTTACATCGAAGGTATAAACCTTCTTTGGGAATTTGTCACTTTTCTCATTTTCAACAATTTATTTCCCTTTTGTGGGAACTAATAATTTTCAAGAGTAAGGTGGGGCCTGTTTTAATTCAGCGAGATCAATTTCGACCTCTTCGAATTCAGGGTAATCTTCTGCTTCCTCAGCTCCAACATAGGAGACCCTTTCTTTCTTGTTATTTTTAAAAACTCTGGCCTTTTCGGCCTTTAACCTTTCGACTTGTCGAACCCTATCGGCTAATTGAGCCATGTCCCTCAAGTATTGTGTATCTAATTTCTTTCGAATAGAGTAATCCAGGCCGCCAGCAGCCATTTCGACTAACTCATGTTCAGGAACTACTGTAAAGCATCTAGACTTCAAGAGTCTGAACCTATTCAGATAATCATCTATGGGTTCAGTGAACTTCCTCTTGACACTGGCTAGTTCCTTCAGACTTATTTTAGATTGTCCCATGTAGAACTGTTTATGGAATAATCTTTCCAACAGAGCCCAAGTATCTATGGACCCAGGAGGCAAAGTGGTGAACCATGTGAAAGCGTTCTTAGTTAGGGAACTTGGGAAATATTAGATCCTAAGGTCTTCATTATTTTCTATATCTCCTGCTTCGGTTAGATACCTGGCTATGTGTTCGACTGTTGATTCATTGGTATCTCGAGCAAACTTTGTAAACTTAGGGACTTTATATCCCCTTGGTAAATCAGTATGCATTATGTAATCTAATATAGGAGAGGCATAATTTGGCCTTCTAATTCTTGTGTTGAGGCCATTCTAGGCCATGATTCTCTTTATCATGGTGGTTAAATTATTTTCCGCCAAGATGTTATCGTTTTGAATTCTGTGAATGACTGCATCAGCATCTTGATTTCGACCCACCATGAAAACTCCTCTAGGTTGTTTTTCTCGAAACTCTGGGACTTCTAACCTTTCGATCCTTGCCCCTGGTTCCATAATTTCCCTTTGTGGGCCTTGAATCATTGGGGCTTCTAACCTTTGTGCCCTTGCCCCCAAATTAACCCCCTCTCTGGCTGGTCTATAGGGTGGGTCATCAGTAACTTGTTCTATGATAGGTATGTTTGCTCGAAATCCCGCCTGATTCTGCCTACGCCTTTCTGGGGGAGCGAAAAAATCTGCTATTCGACTCATGTTATCCGCGTTTTCTCTGTTTGTCACAGTTACATTTTGTACTATTGGGGCAAAGATCTCCTGCATAGTTTGCACTAATACTCCTATCATATTATGGTTACTGTCATCCATTAATTGCCTAAAGGCCAACTGATTTTCTGTGGTTAAGACAGGCATTGCACTATAACCCACTGACCCTTGGTTATTTGTCATAAATTGATTTGCCCCAGACCCAGACCCTAATTGTGGTGACGTATTCGATGTCGAAGTGTGCAGACCCGCCATAAAAGATGTTGGCATCCCATAAGAGGAATTTCTGTGTCTGTTAGCATCGAACCCGGGTGGTCTAGTTAGTGGGGTGGCGAAATGGGTTTGTGTCCCTGATGGTGGGACGAATCCCCCAGGATAACCAATGGTTCCTGTATTTCCTAGGATCGAACTGTTAGTCGACATGCCACTTATCCCATATGTGGCTATACTACTGGTAGAAGATGCAACAGACTGTGCGTTCAAATGGATCATATTAGATGTTCCCGTCGAAGCGGACATATTAGTGCCTGTTGCATGTGGGATATTTTGTTCCCCCTGTTGATTGTCTGGATTAGACATCTTGTTTAAACGTTTTCTTCTGGGTAAGGGTTGGTTGCTATTGGTTATTCTACCACTTCTAAGGTTCATATAACAACGAACTTATCACTCAGAAAGTACTTTTACAATGGTTATGTCTCAACAATTTTTTTACTTTGTTCTAAATTTCGTAACGACCAATGAGGGTCCCACCGGGTGTACCAATTTGTTTACAGTGATTTTTGGTAAACAACCGCTAGTCCTCCAAACTATCAAATAATCTTAATGACTGTTATTTAATCTCTCTGGTAACTTGCAGGATCGACTAGATTGATCCTATGGTGTATTGGTCGTTTGGATAATTCTCATTGTAGAACTGATATTCATGGTTAGTATTTAGAATGTAGTGTAGGCGTTCAACTTACTTCGAGTACCATATTGAAAAGATCTAATGACATGATCAAGTAAAGACGTGCGAAACTAAATTGCATGAATAAAGATTCGATTGTAAAGAAATGTAAAACTGCAAGAAACAAGTAAATAACTTTGAAGTATAAAAGCATGTAATGTAAAAGAGTTTCTGAAATGTAAAGGATTCGAAATAGAAAGAAAGCGTTTAAATGCAAGAAATCAGTAAATGACTTTGAATGAAAAGGTATTCGAATGACAAAAGCATGAAGATAAAAGCATGAAATGTACAAGAGTTTCTGAAATGTAAAGGATTCGAAATAGAAAGAAAGCGTTTAAATGCAAGAAATCAGTAAATGACTTTGAATGAAAATACTTTAATGTAAAGGCTTTTGAATGATATTGACATGAAGATAGAAGATAAACTGGAAATGATAAAGAGTTTTGCTGAATCATAAATATTTGGCGTTATCATACGTACATTGTTCGAGCATTCGTTTCCCTAGCCATGTGGTATTTTGAATGTTTACTGAATTTTGTACAATAGATATGACACACGAAATCCTAACGCTAAGACTTCTATTTATACTACTTCGACCATAACGGTCTTGCCTATAAGATTCTGTCACGTTCAGAACATGCAGAGCACTGCTCCTCTCTAGCTTCCACGCGTCTTCGAATGCTCCAGCGCATATATTTTAAATTTCGAACATCCTGCTTGTGTTTGAATTTCAAATGTTTTGGCACTCTCCGCTTCGTACTCATTTCTTGGACACAGTCTCGTTACCACTTCGAGACTTCTTTTAAATATATCTCCACAACTGTCACTCGAAGCTCCAAGCTTTGACATGTTCATTCGAAGAACTGCTTCTACCATTCCGAACCATAACATCTTGCTTTATTCCAACGAAACATCCAACTTGCTTCGTTTCGAACTGTATCATCAAAATCTTCAGCCAACAAGTACGAGTGAGACAATTTTTTCGGTTGTGACTGACCTAATGGTATAAACCACACTTTCTTTCTAGTTTGTCAAGCGAGTCCATTTTAATTGTGATACATTTGATTTTGGGACGACCCTTTTTATTTCTTCGCATTGATCATTGTGCCAAATTATTTCGCCTTCGTACGCAAGTCAATAATCCGGTTTTGATACCATTGGGAAGCCATTGTTGTATACGTTGAGCAAGGTCTCGACCTTGTAAATGGGGTATAGAAGTAGTAATGCATCTTGATGAATATACACACATGGTGCAATGACATGAGAGCAAGGCATTTAAAAAGCCTGGAAATTTCCACAATCGCACCTACGAGATGGTAGTATAACCCTATACTCTTTTCTAAGAATCCCCTCGTTATGGTCGAGTGTCTCTTTAACAATGAAGTTGTGGTTATATCGGTTGAATCTTGTAACATGATGAGTGGTGTCTTCCGAAGAGCCCTGTCTTTAATCTCCCACATAATATTTTGAACGATATGTATTACGCAGTAGACATGCGTAGAAGGGGAGTCATGCCAATCATTAGCAGGATTGTTGTATGCGCTCTCAATAGAAGCATGTCTGTCGAAATCAAGCAAAAATTGGGTCGTGGAGCCACGTGTGTTCGGAGATTCTTGGGAAATAAACTCCAACCACCACATGTCTCTCCCTCGACTAGAGAAAAGGAAATTGGGAAAATGTTATTGTTTCATCTTGTGCAACTTCCATCAGTAGTGTGCCCTTGTATTTCCTGTACAACCAAGTTCCATCTATCTGAATAATAGGTTTGCAGAACACATACCTTGTGATACAAGGTTGAAAAGCCCAGAACAGTCGACTGAATATTCCATTTCTGTTGATACAAGTACCGTCTGGGGCATACACCAACATTGTTTCCATAACATATACAGTACCAGGAGCATACATGTGAAGTGCATGCAAGTAGCACGATAGTTCTTTGTATGAATCCTCCCAGTTTCCGTATACCCTTTCAATAGCTTTGGTTTTTGCTAACCATGCCTTCTTGTATGAGGGTGTATAGTTGTATACTGTAGTGATATGAGAGATTATTGTTTTCACCTTCAATAACAAATTGTTACTGACGAGAGGTAAGATTTCTTCACATATTTGATCATAACTTAGTTTATGATGATACTGTGATTGAGTAGAATTAACACAAGTGTGGATGGACATAGAGCCTATCACCTAACAATCATTTCTCATCATGTACGATGTAGAAAGCCTGAACATACACTCTAGATGGACACACTTGATTTCGTACCTATCTACATTTGTTCGATCTACAAAAAAATCATAGGTGTTTATCATGTGAAACTTTTTTATAGCCCACACACGGTCTTCTTTTGAACGAAATTTGTCTTTCTCCTTAAATTTTCATCTGACTGCATGTATGGGTTGTACAAAACATATGATGACGGGTCATCTCCATCCATGTTGAAGTTTGTCATGTGCAAAGGTGGTGCATAGATTTCGTTTGGAGGTATTTCAGGTAGATCATCGTCCTCAGAATCATCGTTGACCATGGTATCAAACTCTAACTATTCATCTTCCTATTCTTCGTCCATGACGTCCACTTCAGCTTGTTCGGCTTCAATGGGATCAACCACTTGCGACTCAATTGGTTGTGACAATTGAGGCTGTTGTACCCCAAAATTTGCCCTCCCATATTTCTCAAAACATTTCAAGAAAAATTCACAAGCCCAACCCGGCGCGTCATATTCAGGTGTTCTTTCACCAAGATATCTCTGATAACATATTCTCAAATTCAGGTTCGGCTCAAGAGTCAATTCTTTAAAGAAGGTATCCGAATGTGTGAGTTTTCTCGAAGAAATATGGTGAAAAAAGTGTGCTGAAAGTGCAGTTTTTACGCGCTAAAAAAATCATAACTTGAAGATCGTGGCTCGTTTTGAACCCGTTCCGGTGCCCAAAATTCCGTCTTGACATTATCTACGTTTTCATCTCTCACGGCTGGAAGCCAATTTCGATCATAAGGTCTTCAAAAATGTGGATTTATCAAGTATTTTCATACAAAAAATTTGTGACGGAAGTTTATTTGCGTCATGTTCAGAAAATCATAACTTGGTCGGTTTTCATCGTATCGAGCTGGTTCCGGTGCCAAAATTTCAAAATTTGAGATGGCTACATTTTCACAGAAGGTATTGAGTTCAAACGGTATTCAAAAGGCCTTCGTTTTTTGCTCAGAGTGCGTGACACGCTGAAAATCCTGAATGCTGAATATTATTTCATCTGAGCCGAAACTTCGAAAATTCATAACTCGGTCAATTTTTATCGGATTGGACTCATATTTTTACACAAGGTCATTGACTCATAGATCTACAACTTTGCTTCAAAAGTCGAGACCAAATTATGCACCGATCAATACCAGTTTTTTATTGAAGAACGTGTCAGAGTCGACACTGGAGCCCAAAATAAGTTTGTCTGAGCTGAAACTTCAAAAATTCATAACTAATTCACCGTTTATCCGATTGAGCCGATTTTCGGACAGGAGTTATTTATCGATGTCAGCTACATTTTGTTTTCACATTTCAACTTCAAAAAATGCACTTAAGTCCCTGTGATTTAGCCTGGAAAGTGACGAATTCAAGTGAATATTGGAGGCCCAATTGCACATTCAAAGCCCATTTGCTTTACCCTAATTTCCATTATATAATCACCTTCTTTTCACACAAACCAGAGGAGAAAAAAAAGAGAAAAAAAACCTTGCCACAACACTGTTATAATATCAAACTCTTTCAAGAACCCTAAAACCTTGAAATCCTTATTACAAATCCCTCTCTCACTACAAACAAGCCATCACAGTAAGGGCTTGATCTCCATGATCCTAATTTTCCAGTAAGGCATAAAAGCATTCAGACCACTGATTTTCCAGTAAGGGTAAGATTGATTTGATCTCCATGATCAAAAGGGTATAATCATTCATACATGCCATATTGTGCCTAAACATTAAATTTCTTCATATATTGGCTTTATTGGCATTTTATGATTTTATTTAATGTGTTCGTGAGATTCAACTGCAGATTTAGACAGGATCCCAGGTTCATTAAGGAACGTTGAGGCCAAAAGCTAAATGGCCAAAAGCCAAATGGCCAAAAGCCAAAAGCCAAATGGCCAAAGTAGAACAATTTATGCATACCCCAAAATTTGCCCTCCCATATTTCTCAAAACATTTCAAGAAAAATTCACAAGCCCAACCCGGCGCGTCATATTCAGGTGTTCTTTCACCAAGATATCTCTGATAACATATTCTCAAATTCAGGTTCGGCTCAAGAGTCAATTCTTTAAAGAAGGTATCCGAATGTGTGAGTTTTCTCGAAGAAATATGGTGAAAAAAGTGTGCTGAAAGTGCAGTTTTTACGCGCTAAAAAAATCATAACTTGAAGATCGTGGCTCGTTTTGAACCCGTTCCGGTGGCCAAAATTCCGTCTTGACATTATCTACGTTTTCATCTCTCACGGCTGGAAGCCAATTTCGATCATAAGGTCTTCAAAAATGTGGATTTATCAAGTATTTTCATACAGAAAATTTGTGACGGAAGTTTATTTGCGTCATGTTCAGAAAATCATAACTTGGTCGGTTTTCATCGTATCGAGCTGGTTCCGGTGCCAAAATTTCAAAATTTGAGATGGCTACATTTTCACAGAAGGTATTGAGTTCAAACGGTATTCAAAAGGCCTTCGTTTTTTGCTCAGAGTGCGTGACACGCTGAAAATCCTGAATGCTGAATATTATTTCATCTGAGCCGAAACTTCGAAAATTCATAACTCGGTCAATTTTTATCGGATTGGACTCATATTTTTACACAAGGTCATTGACTCATAGATCTACAACTTTGCTTCAAAAGTCGAGACCAAATTATGCACCGATCAATACCAGTTTTTTATTGAAGAACGTGTCAGAGTCGACACTGGAGCCCAAAATAAGTTTGTCTGAGCTGAAACTTCAAAAATTCATAACTAATTCACCGTTTATCCGATTGAGCCGATTTTCGGACAGGAGTTATTTATCGATGTCAGCTACATTTTGTTTTCACATTTCAACTTCAAAAAATGCACTTAAGTCCCTGTGATTTAGCCTGGAAAGTGACGAATTCAAGTGAATATTGGAGGCCCAATTGCACATTCAAAGCCCATTTGCTTTACCCTAATTTCCATTATATAATCACCTTCTTTTCACACAAACCAGAGGAGAAAAAAAAGAGAAAAAAAACCTTGCCACAACACTGTTATAATATCAAACTCTTTCAAGAACCCTAAAACCTTGAAATCCTTATTACAAATCCCTCTCTCACTACAAACAAGCCATCACAGTAAGGGCTTGATCTCCATGATCCTAATTTTCCAGTAAGGCATAAAAGCATTCAGACCACTGATTTTCCAGTAAGGGTAAGATTGATTTGATCTCCATGATCAAAAGGGTATAATCATTCATACATGCCATATTGTGCCTAAACATTAAATTTCTTCATATATTGGCTTTATTGGCATTTTATGATTTTATTTAATGTGTTCGTGAGATTCAACTGCAGATTTAGACAGGATCCCAGGTTCATTAAGGAACGTTGAGGCCAAAAGCTAAATGGCCAAAAGCCAAAAGCCAAATGGCCAAAGTAGAAAAACTTATGCATGACACCAATACATGGCGAGACAGACATCCTGAGAAGATTAAGGAACGTTGAGGCCAAAACACAAATGGCCAAAAGCCAAAAGCCAAATGGCCAAAGTAGAACAATTTATGCATGACACCAGTACATGGCCAAACCACCTCAATTCACCTCCAATTGGGGACAGAACCCCCCAAGGTATTGTATTTCTTTTCTTTTCTTTATTTTATTTGTTTCAATTATTTCTTTTTTAATTAGTTCCTTTAATTTAATTTATTTTCATAAAACATAAAAACAATATAAAAATCAGAAAAAAGACAAAAAAATAAGTATTTTTATTTAATGTTATTTTTTTGTAAATAAATATCACTAATTAATTTTAGCTTTGTAAAATTAGGTTTAATTCAAACATTTTTCTTAATAAACTTAAAATTGGTAGAATTAGATTTTAATCAATTTTTATCCTTTTTTTCTTTTCTTTCACAATAATTAATTATTAAATATTATTTTTGTAATTAAATTACCATGTAAATAATTAGATTAATCTTAGGTTTAATTTTAATATGTTTTCTTAATAAATAAATAAAAAACTAGAAATAGGGTTAGATTTCATTTAATTCTCTCATAAAAAACCATAAATACAAAAATCTCAAAATAATTTCTTTTTTCATTCTTATTTCATTAATTTAATTATCATAATTTAATTTCCTTAAAAAGGGTCCAACGCCCTCGCTTGCGATTTTTTATTCAATTCGCGCATCTTATTTTATTTCTTGTAAATATTAATGTAATTCTCCCAAAGTTTTGTAAACTCGGACATTTTATTTCTCGCACTTTATTTACTTTCTGTCAAATCGGGTCCTGGATTTTAATTTGGCGATGTGGACCCGCGCCTTTGTAATAGTTTAGGAACTTTACCTTTCTCGCATTTTTTTAACTGTTAATAATGACATGCAAGAATGAATGACTAAAATAAAAACAAGCGTAGAACACCCATGACATGACAAGACAAAATAAATGAAAACGACACACAAATCACACACCACCCCTAGGGTACGCCTCACTATTGCCTTGCCTCGAAAGGTGATCGTCGAGTAGAGGATGTCTTAGTAAGTCCTCATGATCCGGGAACCTGGCATGAGGGTAGCTTCTAAGGTGTCTTCCCATTGTTCTGGTGATCACCATGTCCCGAACATCGAATTGACCCGAACACCTCCAACGATGGTGTTACCTATCTCTCCATGGTGGGATGGCACTACTTAAAGGACATTTACACAGACGAATTCCTTAGGGTATGTAGACGACTCTAGATACTTGCTCTAATTTCAAAAACAAATCAAAAATACTTTTCACATCGACACCTCTTCAAAAAGCTTTCGAAAGCAACTTTTCAAACACTCTTGAGGACCGATACAAGAGTCGAACTGGAATTTTCAAAGAAAATTTTTTAAAACCCACAGTTGAAAAGCAAACAAACCATTTTTGAAAACACATTGAGCAAGTATCTAAGAGCCCATGGATAACCATGGATAGAAAGGGTGCTAACACCTTCCCTTTCTATAACCTACCTCCCGAACCGAGAGCAATCTCTTTAAGGAATTTTTCTGTGCTTTTGTCCTTTCCATTTGGAGAAAATAAAAGACGGTGGCGACTCTTGCTTCCGCGATATTTCGCGAACCAGCGTTAAACAGTCAGTTCCAGATCCACCGATCACAGAACTGGCGACTCTGTTGGGGATACTTTTAAAGTGAGGTGTACCTTAGGATAGTTCATAACTGTGTTTTCAATTGCTTTGACTTGTTTGCTTTAAATTGTGGGACTGTCTCGGGAGTTCTATAGATCCTAACCCGGATCTGGGGATACCTTCTTAGAAAGTAGCAACAAGGCTGTGAGGGAACTGTGTGGGGTATACCGACATGGTTGAAACAGTCTGCTACGTTGATGTGGCACTTTGGTGTGTACCGGTAACCCTTGAGTTCAGTCAAGGAGACTACGGGGCCTCCGCGTGGTGTCGTGAAGCATCAACAGACCTTAGGAACCTTAATTGAACTATCTTGGCCTCTTTAGGGTAGTGAGATAACTGACTTTGGTGCAGTCCGAGGTTGGTTGATACTCGATACTACACTCAATTGAGGGTTGCTTTCCTGGAATATTTCGGTCGCCAGTTCAATGGCTAAATCGAAACGATGAACAATGAAAGCAATCCAGTGATATTGGGACCCTTAGAACCCGATTACTTCTAATAGGACAGGTTGAGCCCACCAACTTCAAGAGGGTAATACCCAGACCCCATGCTGGCCTAAACTCTAAGGGTTTCTCTTGTGTGACTTGTGTGCCTTCGTACTTGACTATTTGCATGCTTGTTGTCTGACACTTGAGCTTCTTGCAGGTTTTGTTTGTAGTCCTTAATTAGGACTCATAACAAGGTCTACCGAGTTTCTTGCAGGTTTCGTTTATAGTCCTTAATTGGGACTCATGACAGGGTTTACTAAGTTTCTTGCAGGTTTTGGTTTGCAGTCCTTAATTGGGACTCCTAACAGGGCTACTCACATTACCCCATGCATACCATAACATCATACCATTGCATACATCCTAACCCATTTCAAGGATCTCAAGGGCTTGTGATGCAGGTCATGGTGAATCAATTATCCCAGCAAGGGGCAAAGAGGATTTATTTTCCTCTAGCCAAGGTTGTCAGGGGCTATGACCCACTTGATATGGTGAGCTTCGACTCCTGGAGAAGGTTCCCCTAACCAAGGTTGTTTGGAAACCAAAACTAGACATGATGACTAAAGTCAGGGGCTATGACCCACTTGATATGGTGAGCCTTTGACTCTTGAAGAAGGACTCTTAACAAATATGAAGTTCTTTCAATCAAGCTACTGGGTCCCAAATGCTAACAAATTTCCTTGTTTACCCTGCGAGATCTGTGAAAACATTGCATGCATACATCCATATCATTGCATTGCAGGTACCCTTTGACAGGTCGCTTACCTTCTTCGCTGTTTATTTCAGCCGATCGTCATGAATCCTGAATCGTCTACTGAGCAAACTATCAAGGCCCTCCAGGCCCAGAATGCCCAGTTCCAGGAGTTGATTATGAGCCTAGCCCAGGGTCAAAAAGAATTGAAGACTCTGATTCAGAAGAAGAAGAAGAGAACTGTTTTGTTCAGCCCTAGACGCAGATCTGGGAACACACTACAGAATGACGCTGAGAGAACCACTCCATCTGTGAGGGAAGGCAGTCACCATGAGAGAGAGGTGCCTAGTCCAGTGGTCTCCGACAACGAGACAGATTTCAACGACGAACAATACCCTCCTGCTGAAGACAAGTACAAGCGGTTGGAAGACCGTCTGAATGCAATGGAAATTCAACAAGTACCTGGTTTGGATTTCGGAGATTTGGGTCTAACTTATGGTGTGGTGATCCCACACAAATTCAAAGCACCCTCTTTTGCTAAGTACGATGGGGCATCCTGTCCCAGGCTGCATCTCAGGTCTTATGTGCGAAAGATTCAACTGTATACTATGGACAAGAACTTGTGGATCCACTTCTTCCAGGAAAGTCTTTCAGGGACTCACCTCGAATGGTTCTATCAGCTGGATGAAACCAAGGTTCGTAACTGGGAGGAGTTGGCTACTGCTTTTTACAAGCAGTATCAGTACAATGCCGACCTCGCTCCTACGCGTACCCAACTCCAGGGTATGTCGCTAGGATCGGGAGAAGGTTTTAAAGAGTATGCGCAGAAATGGAGAGACCTGGATGGAAGGGTACAACCACCGCTGACTGACCGTGAACTTGTGGACATGTTCCTGGGGACCCTGTCTGGTCCATTCTATAACCATCTGATTGGGAATTCGTCTGTTGGATTCACAGATCTTATCTTGACTGGAGAGCGAATAGAAGCGGGCATCAGGTCTGGGAAGATTCAAGAGGTTGCACCTGCTGATAAAAAGCCTTATCATGGAAAGAAAGAGTCCAATGCTGTGCACGGTAAAAAGAGTCGTCATGAGGTAGGGGCAACCAAGATCTCCAATCCTCGACCTGCTCAACAAGGGCAGGGGCAGCAGCGCAAGGAGAGCGCACCCAAACGACAGTTCACCAAGATCAACATGTCGCTGGATCAAGCACTACAACAAATGTTGAAGGCAGGGCTGATCACCTTAAGGGCTCCTCTTCGGAATCCGAACACTTCTGCTCCTAACTATCATCCCAACGATAGGTGCGCATATCATTCTGATAGCCCGGGGCATACTACGGACAACTGCTGGCCTCTCAAGAACAAGATTCAAGATATGATCGACGCCAGAGAGATTCAGTTTGAAGTGCCTGAGACTCCGAACGTAATCACTGCTCTATTGCCCAATCGTTGAAGACCTTTTGTTTATTTGAATTTTCGAGTTGTAGTTTTCTTTGCTTATACAAACAATTAATGTCATAGCAAACTCTTTTATTCTATCAATGCATCGCATATGTCTGTTTTGGGAATTAATACAATTGTTTTCATTATATTCAAAATTCTTTTCATTTTTCTGTGATGATCAACTCTCGGTTAATAATTCTAAGCCTCTTGAGGGAGGATGACGAAAACGATACCACGAACCTTACAGTATGCTTTTGAACAGACCCCGCTGATGAGGTACAGGCATTATTTCAATTCCTAAACACTGGAGTAATAAGGAAGATAATCCCTCGTTAACCCCTTTGAGCCAAAGAAGTAGGAGTTTTTCTTTTCGAAAATTAAAACCCTTAATCATAACCTGGGGCAGGGTAGTTCTCTCAGTTGATCCAAGTGCATAACAAAGGCACCAAAGAGGTCCTTACAAAATGAAGAAAGACAGTGATGGTTCCAAATAATCAAAAAAAAGAAAGTCAGTCATCATCTTTCAAAATAAGAACCCATTAAGTCAAAACCTATGAAGGAGACTTACAAAACTGGGGCATCCCGCTGACTGTCATCGCAAAGGAACAGCTCAGGCAAAAAATAAAAAAGGGATAACAAAAATCAGACAAGAAAGAGGTCTTACAAACCCTCAACAAAAAGGAATGACTGCCTATTCAAAATAAGTTATCAACATCCGAATCATCACCGGAAAATCAGAGCAAAGACTCAAAACAAGGTCTAACGTATGATCAACTGAGTTTAGGATTGAAGAACATCACGAAGAGCGGGTGGGTACAAATAATTTGAGCCTTTATCCTTTGTTTCTTAAACCGTGAACCAGGCCACGTTATAACCCTCAAAAGTCCTAGCTGAAGAATGGGTTAGTTCGAAAGCATACTGTTACGAAAGGTATCCTGACTCCTTAAGGCCTACGGTAAAATACGGAGTTGACATCACGTTTTACAAACATTCATTTGTTTTATGAAAAAGAATGCATTTTCAAAATCTTCAAGACAGACATAAGCTTTGCATTTTTAACATAACTTTGTTCGCATATGACTTTTTGTTTGAACAGCATAGAAATTCGCACGACGAATGCCTAATGAACAGAAGTACTTCCAATCAAGGGGCAGACATGACCATGGTCCATTATCTGGGGCAGTCCAATCAAGATTCGGAGAATCTCTCAAAGGCCAACCGGCCTGGGGCAAATCTCCGCCTGAGTCACTTGGGGCATTCCAACAACGAATCTTGCCTGATTAAACATCTTCTGGTGGCATGGCAAAACACTTCTAACAGGGGAAACTCCCTACATTCTGCAAGCACAGACATAGTCGGAAAAATACTACGCATAATCAAAGACCCGCTAGGTTGACACACCTAGGCAAAAATAAGGGCTTCCCGACGAACCAAAAGGGTTCGGGTAAAATGAAGGGATGAAATGAAAAATCTGTACACCCGACAAGTCGAAAACCTGAAAAGGCGGCTTGGGCAAAAATGGGTATCCCGGTGGACCGAAAACCCGAAAGGGCGGTCCAAACAAAAGTTAGGGATCAAAGCGTAACGACTATGTCCTGTCATCTTGTCACCTGCCTACCTGAAGAGGGTTTGACCCTCAACAATTATCAGCATCCCACAGGTGCCTCCCCCATAGAAACAGGGGCAATATTGGGTGGTCTAAGCAATCTGATTGTTCTGTCCTCCAAGGTATCAAGGTAGGTTCCGTTGAAGAACATAACCAATACAGTTCAATACTCCCCCAGGAGAGTCTAATCCAGTTTCCCAAGAAAGTTGGAATTCATCTCCCCAAGCAGTAGGCTTATCCCCAGTAGATTCTGGAAGCTTACCCTCGCAGAGCACGAACACGCGTCTCCCGGTTTTATTCAAAGAGTTATTTCCTTACCAGGATATAACTGGGTTATCCTCAGCCAAAAGCCACGGAGAGATCGTCCTCGACAAAGTCTTCTTATCCCCAGCGAAGTATATCAACACTTCCAACACAACAATGGTATCCACAGCGAAGTTACCATCAACATCTCAGCAAAGTACCTCTCTCCCCACAGAGTATTGCTTCCCAGCAAGATCACTAGAGTACTTTTCTCCCCGCAGAGTAATCCATTCACCAAGTTTATTCCCCAACGGAGTTATCTTCTCCTACTGGTATTCTTGCAACTATCATCCCCAGCGGAAGCAAAATCTATTCTTCAACATCAGCCCAGGAGTGACTTCCCGGCACCCGTCAAGGATTTATTTTCCTAAGACGAAAACATATGTTCATAAACATCACATCTTCATACATTATAGCATGCATATGCATCATACTACACGAATCTCATCAATTTTGAGTA
Organism: Vicia faba; assembly: GCA_948472305.1. NCBI lineage: Eukaryota > Viridiplantae > Streptophyta > Magnoliopsida > Fabales > Fabaceae > Vicia > Vicia faba. The sequence goes on from OX451737.1 coordinate 488,664,339, forward strand.
CATCATGAAATCATGCAGTTCATGCATCATGATCTTGCATACAATTGATGCTTTACCTTTTCAGGAAAGGTCAATACAAAGATGATTACTATCAACTATCGCGACCCCTTCTAGATATAGTTCAGATGTGACCCAGATATGGCAACGTTCTGATACTTCTTCCAGATTTCCTTCTAGATATAGTTCAGATGTGACCCAGATATGGCAACGTTCTGATACTTCTTCCAGATTTCCTTCTAGATATAGTTCAGATGTGAACCAGATATGGCGACATTCTGATACTGCTTCCATATTTCCTTCTAGATATAGTTCAGATGTGAACCAGATATGGCGACGTTCTGATACTGCTTCCAGATTTCCTTCTAGATATAGTTCAGATGTGAACCAGATATGGCGATGTTCTGATACTTTTTCCAGATTTCCTTCTAGATATAGTTCAGATGTGAACCAGATATGGCGACGTTCTGATACTTCTTCCAGACTTTTTCTAGATATAGTTCAGATGTGAACCAGATATGGCGACGTTCTGATACTTCTTCCAGACTTTTTCTAGATATAGTTCAGATGTGAACCAGATATGGCGACGTTCTGATACTTCTTCCAGACTTTTTCTAGATATAGTTCAGATGTGAACCGGATATGGCGACGTTCTGATACTCCTTCCAGATTTCCTTCTAGATATAGTTCAGATGTGAACCGGATATGGTGACGTTCTGATACTGCTTCCAGATTTCCTCCTAGATATAGTTCAGATGTGAACCAGATATGGCAACGTTCTGATACTTCTTCCAGATTTCCTTCTAGATATAGTTCAGATGTGAACCAGATATGGCAACGTTCTGATACTTCTTCCAGATTTCCTTCTAGATATAGTTCAGATGTGACCCAGATATGGCAACGTTCTGATACTTCTTCCAGATTTCCTTCTACATATCGTTCAGATGTGACCCAGATATGGCGACGTTCTGACACTTATTCCAGTGGAAAATTTCAAGACCTAGACCGGTTCAGTTAATCGACCCTAAGATTTTCTGTTTCTTATCCAGTCCAAGGCTTTCTCTAGTCCAGCTAAATTGACCCCAAACAGATTTTTCTGATGAAGACTCAGTAGAAGATATCCAAGATTCTCTCAATGATTGCTGTTGAGGTTGTAGTCGCCCTTGGTTCTCTCCCCGATACTGCGGAGGTAGTAATCATTCCAAGTTTCTCTCAACGATTGCTGTTGAGGTTGAAGTTATCCAAGATTCTCTCAATGATTGCTGTTGAGGTTGTAGTCGCCTATGGTTCTCTCCCCGATCCTGCGGAGGTAGTAATCATCCCAAGATTCACTCAACGATTGCTGTTGAAGTTGAAGTTATCCAAGATTCTCTCAATGATTGCTGTTGAGGTTGTAGTCGCCTATGGTTCTCTCCCCGATACTGCGGAGGTAGTAATCATTCCAAGATTTTCTCAATGATTGCTGTTGAGGTTAAAGTCATCCAAGGTTCTCTCACCGTTCCTGTTGAGGTAGTAACCATCCCTGGTTCATTCATCATCGTTTGAAGCTCCAGATCCAGCTCCTGTAACCAGTCAGGACACCCCTACAAAGAGTTTGAAGACCAGCTCCTGTAACAGGTCAGGTAATCATTTTTCTTTTGCAGGTACGCAAGTTCTCGCTAAGGAATCTCTTACGCGATCAACACTCAGATGGCATCTATAAGCCCATCCACCTATCCATCACCTCTCAGCATGGCATCTATAAGCCCATCATCCTATCCATCAATCTCCAAATGGCATCTATAAGCCCATGCCCACCATCACACTACTATGTGAGCGCAAATTTCTGGGCACTCTAGTGTTCAATCATCTTCCACCTTCGGATTACAAAAGGCACGTCAGCCAATCTACATCCTCAGGTCTAAGAAGATTGAACAGGGGCAACTGTTGTACCCCAAAATTTGCCCTCCCATATTTCTCAAAACATTTCAAGAAAAATTCACAAGCCCAACCCGGCGCGTCATATTCAGGTGTTCTTTCACCAAGATATCTCTGATAACATATTCTCAAATTCAGGTTCGGCTCAAGAGTCAATTCTTTAAAGAAGGTATCCGAATGTGTGAGTTTTCTCGAAGAAATATGGTGAAAAAAGTGTGCTGAAAGTGCAGTTTTTACGCGCTAAAAAAATTCATAACTTGAAGATCGTAGCTCGTTTTGAACCCGTTCCGGTGGCCAAAATTCCGTCTTGACATTATCTACGTTTTCATCTCTCACGGCTGGAAGCTAATTTCGATCATAAGGTCTTCAAAAATGTGGATTTATCAAGTATTTTCATACAGAAAATTTGGGACAGAAGTTTATTTGCGTCATGTTCAGAAAATCATAACTTGGTCGATTTTCATCGCATCGAGCTGGTTCCGGTGCCAAAATTTCACAAATTGAGTTGGCTACATTTTCACAGAAGGTATTGAGTTCAAACGGTATTCAAAAGGCCTTCGTTTTTTGCTCAGAGTGCGTGACACGCTGAAAATCCTGAATGCTGAATATTATTTCATCTGAGCCGAAACTTCGAAAATTCATAACTCGGTCAATTTTTATCGGATTGGACTCATATTTTTACACAAGGTCACTGACTCATAGATCTACAACTTTGCTTCAAAAGTCGAGACCAAATTATGCACCGATCAATACCAGTTTTTTATTGAAGAACGTGTCAGAGTCGACACTGGAGCCCAAAATAAGTTTGTCTGAGCTGAAACTTCAAAAATTCATAACTAATTCACCGTTTATCCGATTGAGCCGATTTTCGGACAGAGTTATCGATGTCAGCTATATTTTGTTTTCACATTTCAACTTCAAAAAATGCACTTAAGTCCCTGCGATTTAGCCTGGAAAGTGACGAATTCAAGTGAATATTGGAGGCCCAATTGCACATTCAAAGCCCATTTACTTTACCCTAATTTTCATTATATAATCACCTTCTTTTCACACAAACCAGAGTAGAAAAAAAAGAGAAAAAAAACCTTGCCACAACACTGTTAGAATATCAAACTCTTTCAAGAACCCTAAAACCTTGAAATCCTTATTACAAATCCCTCTCTCACTACAAACAAGTCATCACAGTTACAAACCAACACCTCACTACTTCTTCAGTAAGGGTAAAGCTGGCTTGATCTCCATGATCCTAATTTTCCAGTAAGGCATAAAAGCATTCAGGCCACTGATTTTCCAGTAAGGGTAAGATTGATTTGATCTCCATGATCAAAAGGGTATAATCATTCATACATGCCATATTGTGCCTAAACATTAAATTTCTTCATATATTGGCTTTATTGGCATTTTATGATTTTATTTAATGTGTTCGTGAGATTCAACTGCAGATTTAGACAGGATCCCAGGTTCATTAAGGAACGTTGAGGCCAAAAGCCAAATGGCCAAAAGCCAAAAGCCAAATGGCCAAAGTAGAAAAACTTATGCATGACACCAATACATGGCGAGACAGACATCCTGAGAAGATTAAGGAACGTTGAGGCCAAAACACAAATGGCCAAAAGCCAAAAGCCAAATGGCCAAAGTAGAACAACTTATGCATGACACCAGTACATGGCCAAACCACCCCAATTCACCTCCAATTGGGGACAGAACCCCCCAAGGTATTGTATTTCTTTTCTTTTCTTTATTTTATTTGTTTCAATTATTTCTTTTTTAATTAGTTCCTTTAATTTAATTTATTTTCATAAAACATAAAAACAATATAAAAATCAGAAAAAAAGACAAAAAATAAGTATTTTTATTTAATGTTATTTTTTTGTAAATAAATATCACTAATTAATTTTAGCTTTGTAAAATTAGGTTTAATTCAAACATTTTTCTTAATAAACTTAAAATTGGTAGAATTAGGTTTTAATCAATTTTTATCCTTTTTTTCTTTTCTTTCACAATAATTAATTATTAAATATTATTTTTGTAATTAAATTACCATGTAAATAATTAGATTAATCTTAGGTTTAATTTTAATATGTTTTCTTAATAAATAAAAAAAAAAACTAGAAATAGGGTTAGATTTCATTTAATTCTCTCATAAAAAACCATAAATACAAAAATCTCAAAATAATTTCTTTTTTCATTCTTATTTCATTAATTTAATTATCATAATTTAATTTCCTTAAAAAGGGTCCAACGCCATCGCTTGCGATTTTTTATTCAATTCGCGCATCTTATTTTATTTCTTGTAAATATTAATGTAATTCTCCCAAAGCCTTGTAAACTCGGACATTTTATTTCTCGCACTTTATTTACTTTCTGTCAAATCGGGTCCTGGATTTTAATTTGGCGATGTGGACCCGCGCCTTTGTAATAGTTTAGGAACTTTACCTTTCTCGCATTTTTTTTAACTGTTAATAATGACATGCAAGAATGAATGACTAAAATAAAAACAAGCGTAGAACACCCATGACATGACAAGACAAAATAAATGAAAACGACACACAAATCACACACCACCCCTAGGGTACGCCTCACTGTTGCCTTGCCTCGAAAGGTGATCGTCGAGTAGAGGATGTCTTAGTAAGTCCTCATGATCCGGGAACCTGACATGAGGGTAGCTTCTAAGGTGTCTTCCCATTGCTCTGGTGATCACCATGTCCCGAACATCGAATTGACCCGAACACCTCCAACGGTGGTGTTACCTACCTCTCCATGGTGGGATGGCACTACTTAAAGGACATTTACACAGACGAATTCCTTAGGGTAGGTAGACGACTCTAGATACTTGCTCTAATTTCAAAAACAAATCAAAAATACTTTTCACATCGACACCTCTTCAAAAAGCTTTCGAAAGCAACTTTTCAAACACTCTTGAGGACCGATACAAGAGTCGAACTGGAATTTTCAAAGAAACTTTTTTAAAACCCACAGTTGAAAAGCAAACAAACCATTTTTGAAAACACATTGAGCAAGTATCTAAGAGCCCATGGATAACCATGGATAGAAAGGGTGCTAACACCTTCCCTTTCTATAACCTACCTCCCGAACCGAGAGCAATCTCTTTAAGGAATTTTTCTGTGCTTTTGTCCTTTCCATTTGGAGAAAATAAAAGACGGTGGCGACTCTTGCTTCCGCGACATTTCGCGAACCAGCGTTAAACAGTCAGTTCCAGATCCACCGATCACAGAGGCTCATGTAGAACAATGTACTTTTATGCATTTTAACTTATTTATTTTTAAAGTTTTCATTATTTTGATTTAATTTTATCCGCAGTTTATCTGGAGACCATATTTGGGTTTGGACCATGAACCCAACACCGAGGATGCAGCAATTTGGACATCAAAGATTGCAATCATACGGTTCAATGTTATGGAGATGCACCACAATGACCGTGTCAAGATGCATTTCGGAATGCATCAAGAAATACTCATCGTTCCAACTTGTTTGTCACCTTGACATCTCAAAAGGGTTGACACGCAATAGGGATTTAAAATTTGGAAGGATTTGGCTCCGGACTGGTGTAAGATGTGGGGAAGGCGTCACCAACATGTCTTATAATTCCCTGTTTTCCTCACTCCTAATAATACGCGACACACAAGTCAATTTATTGATTGGTACAAATCAGTTAATAACCCAAAGATGTTTGTGTCTGACCCTAGATACTTGCTCGATCCACGCACACAGTGGGCATAACCCTCAAATCCCAAATAACACTACCAACAACAACCCCAACGACAAACTCAACACACATCAACATCCCACCAAACACCATGATAACACAGATCCACAGACTGAATCCCAACCACAACGTCAATACCAATACACTCATATGCCCCACATCCAACTCCAATCTCAACCACCACACCAGTACACCCATATCCGCCACACACAATTCCAATACTCAGAACAAAGATCATACATCCAACATCCCAATATGGGCCCCTCATCATCTCGCCTTAGCCCAGCCATTGGCCTACCTGAAGAGTATTCCTCAATAGACTCATCATACCATCCATCAACACATCACCATAACACCCAACAATCATATGTGTACTAAACTCCACACAACCAATTTCCTTTTCACCCCTCATATTCAAATGACCAGTGCTATCGACCACCCATAGAACCCACCCCCCACTGGGACGACCAAACTATGAGAACATGGGTACTCGACTCTACGAAAGCCGAACTTCCGGAGATGCTGGTCTGACTGATTTCATGGATGTTGATCGCATAAACTACGCGGAGCCATCGACCCAACCACAACAGGATGAGCGTAGAATAGGAACACGAGTTAGGCGAGGACGCGGTTGCGGAACCACCGGTCGTTATCGACTCCCAGAGCAACAATAAAAAATATGTATCTTGTATTCACATTTTGTAACCATTTTATGATTATTTAAATTCGAAATTTTATCACGCAATATCGTCTCGTTATTGTCTTTTATTAAAAATAAAAAATATATATTTTGATCCTGAAAATATACTAAGGCGCCATCTGAGATGGCTTAGGGCAAATGTATTTCACTTAGGCGCTATCTCACTTGGCGCCTCCATATAAAATAAAGGTGCATGCGCCATCTGACTTGGCTCCTGCATGTTAATCTTTTCCAAAACTTGCTTATTTGCGTAAATCTCTTCGAAACGTGATTATTTATGTATTTTTTCAATACTTAATTATTGTAAAAGAAATCGTAAAAATTATTCTCATTTATAAATACATATTTATTTCATATTGTTTGATGTGAACCTTTCACACCCAACACTATTAAATTTGGTGTGTGGATATAAACTTGGGGTTATTCGATAGCCGAAGCATGATAGCAAATGATCTATTGGATCCAAAATCAGACCCCACTTTGATATCATTTTAAAGTTGTGGTTTAGGTCTAATTCATTTGTGCAAAATTAATTTATAAGATAATGATTGTCTCCACTTATAAATATATGTTTATGTTAAATATTATCTGATGTGAGATTTTTAATACACTCCCTCATGCCTAACACGATTCAACTTAGTGGGTGAATATAAATAATGAGTGACTTTTCTCATATTTATAAATTCACCGGTCTGAAAACTTAAAAAAAATATAGGACTCAAAACAAATTAGAAATAACTTCAATAATTACTAACTGATCTAACCTGATCAGACTTGGACCGTCACGGCTGGCTCCGAGCTGAAGTTTTGAACGAGGTGGGGGGGGGGGGGGGGGGGGTACCTGCAAGACACTCCGATGTTGAAGTGAGTAAGAGCACGAGCAGGCAATAGTAAGAGTGTGGGTAGAATGATGAATACCTGACCCTCTGGAAACAGAGGGTATTTATAGCCCCCAGCGCTGGGCCAAGGTTCCTTCATTGGGCCGGGCAGGTTTGGCCCAATGGAGGAACTGCCAGGTTCTACGTGCGTAGTGGGGACCTGCACGTGCTCCCCTCCCTGGATGTTCTGCGTGAAGTGCGGGCGGACAGAGACGTGGTCTTCTCGGAGTCCCGTTGAGAGTGCAGTGGACTGAGTCTGCCCTAGGAGGGGTGCTCGAGGTGAAGTCGAGCTGGGCAGTAGGAGGTCGAGCAAGTAGCCCCAGGGAGTACATCGAGCACGACTGTGATCCTTTGGTCGGCGTGACCCCCAGCAAGTCCGTTTGGAATGGGCCTTATCAATGCTATTGGGCCAGCCGGGCCCAGTCCAGAACAGGAGCCCCCTAAGTCGTGGTTCCTTGGGTTAGGAGCCATGGCTTGATCTTAGGTTGCTTCCATTTCGAGGTCCTGAGCCCGGTCTAGATACGCAGCTCCTCGTAGGGGTACTCGAGGGTTTCCCTGTATCGTGCTCGGGGACAGTCCCCGTGAGGAATGCTCAACTGATCTAACCTGATCAGACTTGGACCGTCACGACTGGCTCCGAGATGAAGTTTTGAACGAGGTGGGGGGGGGGGGGGGTACCTGCAAGACACTCTGATGCTGAAGTGAGTAAGAGCACGAGCAGACAATAGTAAGAGTGTGGGTAGAATGATGAATACCTGACCCTCTGGAAACAGAGGGTATTTATAGCCCCCAGCGTTGGGCCAAGGTTCCTTCATTGGGCCGGGCAGGTTTGGCCCAATGGAGGAACTGCCAGGTTCTACGTGCATAGTGGGGACCTGCACGTGGTCCCCTCCCTGGATGTTCTGCGTGAAGTGCGGGCGGACAGAGACGCGGTCTTCTCGGAGTCCCGTTGAGAGTGCAGTGGACTGAGTCTGCCCTAGGAGGGGTGCTCGAGGTGAAGTCGAGCTGGGCAGTAGGAGGTCGAGCAAGTAGCCCCAGGGAGTACGTCGGGCACGACTGTGATCCTTTGGTCGGCGTGACCCCCAGCAAGTCCGTTTGGAATGGGCCTTATCAATGCTATTGGGCCAGCCGGGCCCAGTCCAGAACAGGAGCCCCCTAAGTCGTGGTTCCTTGGGTTAGGAGCCATGGCTTGATCTTAGGTTGCTTCCATTTCGAGGTCCCGAGCCCGGGCTAGAGACGCAGCTCCTCGTGGGGGTACTCGAGGGTTTCCTCGTATCGTGCTCGGGGACAGTCCCCGTGAGGAATGCTCGGGGATCCCTCAACAGCGTGCGCCCGCCGAGCACACGAAGTATCTTTTGGGAACTGTGCCGCCACCCTATGAGGATAGGGTCATCATTTCCTAGGGGAGCTGCGCGTCGAGGAGGGGAATTCGTTGCTGCCCGAGGTGACGTTTGGTATTCCACGTCATCACTATAAATAGGATCCCTGGGCCCCAGAACGTGTTCCTACTCTTCGCGCTTCTCCTCTTCGCTCTGTTTTTGCTGCTGTTGTTCTTCCCAGATTCTCATAGCATCACCGCGGTCTCCGTCACCGATTCCTTTCCTCCGTTGCCAAATCTACTCCTTGATTTCCAAGTAAGTGACTTGTCTTCTCTGTTTTTCTGTTGTGGTGCGTGATTTTCATCGTTTTAGACGTTTTTAGGGGTTGTGCGCGTGGGACTAGCCCGGTAAATTCATGTTTAGCTCGACAAATTCATGCTTGAGGTCGGCAAGCACATGCTCGTGGCCGGTAGACACATAGTTTAGGTTATAATCTGCAGTGCTGCCCGGGGTCTTCATGATCCAGGGCGCCTAATTCATGATCGTGCCCGGTAGACTCATGGCTCTGGCTTTAGGCTTTATGATGTTGCTCGCCATGTTCATACCCCGGGTCGACGAATTCATGAGTAACCGCGTTGTTGGTCTATTTAGGCGGCTTGCGGAAGGGCCTGCCGAGGTATCTGGAAGTCGGGGAGGTGACTGCTATTTTTGTTTCAAACCGACTGTGGTCGTGCATGGAGCGACGTGGTTTGTCGCGCACTCCATCTTGTCCGTTATGATGAGCGTATGGTTTCGTGCCCAATTGACTGGTTTCCCGTGCTCTGTAGGTAACCATGGCGGACGAGCCGTGCTCTTCAGGACGCCCCGAAAGGGAGGAACAAAGTGCCGATGAGACTATGAGTTTGATCGACACCATGGAAGACCCTCTGTTGGACTGGGTGGGCGCCGAGCCTAGAGGAATCGCCTCGGTATATAGTCGGTGCAGCCGAAGGCCATACGCTGTCCTTGAGGCGGGCCACGGCCAGCCTGATTTTCAAAAGAATTTCGTCGTTACTAGACTGACCTTCACTGCTCAGATTTGCTCGGTGTTCCCCGAGTACAGTTTCCCCATGTACGAAATTGCATTCAAAGACCTTGGGTTGCAGCTGCCCTTCAGCGACTTTCAGGCGGGGGTCTTCGCCCATTTGGGGCTGGCCCCGTCGCAGCTACACCCGAATTTGCTCGCCTTTATCCGGACGTTTGAGCTGACCTGTCATTTTCTGAGGATTGGGGCGACTATACCTCTCTTCTTCAGAATCTTTCATCTGCAGCGCCAGTCCCGGGGAGGAAAGCACAGTTGGGTCTCCCTGAAACAGTCGAAGAGACTTTTCAGGATGTACATGGACTCCGTACGGGGGTTTAAAGACAAGTGGTATGTCGTGAGGCCGGTTACCACAACCGCTTTAGAGTCCCTATACGAGGAGGAAGCGGCGATAAGCGACGATGAGGGGGAGGCACTTTTAGACAACGACGGGTATCCGGTGTTGGGACGCACGACCAAGTTCCCCGTGTATTGGATTTCTAGGCATTACGAGCACGGAACTGGGTATTATCATACTTCTGCAGGCGACATGGGTTCCGAGGATGAGAAAGCTTACGACACTCTTTGTCGGTACGTTGATAGCTTCCACCCTGCCAGGTGGGCTACGAGGGAGGGGGAAGATGTCCTGGACGAGGAGGGTTATCCGACATTCGAGGCCCGACCGATCGATACTAAGGCACTCGTGGAGTGCCAGTCATTCGGGCAGGCTGCTCGTCTGCTAGGTCGTTTATTGCTTGAATTTCTTTGCTTGTCATTTGTTTGCGTATTTGCTCGGTACTAACCCCGTTTTTATTTTGTGCAGGTTCGATAGCGGGGCGACGGGAGAGACTCTTGAAGCTGTCTTGTGACCGGAGGCCGAGCAAGAGGGTGGTGAAGGCTCCTCAAACAACGAGGATGGGCCCGCCACATAGTCCGTGCGCTCCTCATGTGGTGAGGGTGGATTCGTCGCCTAGCTCGGGGGCTGCTTCGGAAGAGACCCTAGAGGTCCAGGAGGTCGAGCCACATGCCGACCTGATACCAAGAAAAAGGAACCGGGTGGAAAGTGGGCCGGCGGTCGGCGAGGATTCCAGCGTCGTAAGGTCCTTCGGGTTGCCCCCTTGCTTCAAAGAGGAGGGTTTCTTCGAGGGGTTCCCTTTGTCCGTGACTGCCGATGAGGCTGAGGCTATCAGGAGGATGAGCAAGGAGGACCGGAGGAGGCACCTGGCCGCCAATATGGTCGGGCTGGTAAAAATGGCTGAAATGGCCGTTGTGCTGTCCGAGGAAGGGGAGGATCCTGTCCGTATTGAAGAATTGGAACAGGAGAAAGCGGCCCTCACCTTGAGTTCGCGAAAGTTAAGGACTGCCCTGGAGCGCTCCGAGGAGATGTTCCGTGAGCAAGCATCGCTGTTGGCTGCCGAGAGAGAAATGTTGACTCTGGAGAAGGAGAACTCGGGGAAGCTAGCCGAGGAGAGAGAGCTTCTCCGTGCGGACCGGGAGCGTCTGGAAACCGACATCGGGCGCCTAACCCAAGAGATCGAGGACCTTAAAGTCGCCATGCTTCCTGCCGAGGATGAGCCGGAGGATATAGCCGCTTTGAGGAGTCGATCAGAGTTGGTCGCCCATATTCGGCTCCTCGAAGCGGATTGTGTCGGCGCTATGGAGGAGGGGTTCGACTCCGCGGTCAGCCAGCTTTCCTTGCTGAATCCCAGTTTGATCACTGAAGGGACGGGCTACATGTCTCAGATCGTGGATGGCGCGATCGTGCCCCCGCCCGACTCTCCTGTTGTCGGTGATGATGGCTCCGGGGAAACTGGATTGTAAGATGATGATGGGCCTGCGTGCCTTATTGATATTTGTTTTGGGCCTGCGTGCCCGTTCGTATTTTTTGGGCCTGCGTGCCCGTTGGTTGTACTTCCTGAACATCGCCGGCCTTCTTGGTCGGTTTATTTTTATTTGCTTTGTTGCCTACGGGCGTATTGAATGAATTTATTTCCATTTGTCTGTTTGCCCGTGTATGTATTTGATGTATTTGCGATATAATTGGCCCGAGTTATGTGCCCGGGTCGTGCCCGTGTATGGCTGTGACTTTGTTGGCAAACTTGCCTAAGTCTTTCGTTCGGGCCCCACTCGATGACCAAATTTATCGGAGTGATGACCTCGAGAAGAGAGATTTGTTTTCGACCCTTTTTAAGATGGCCCGAGTTTCTTCGAGATTCTCAGGCGTGCGGAATGAGCCGCTCGTTCAGGTATATCGCTCGGATCGGGGTTATTTGCCCGCAGCGTGAACTGCCCATCGCGAGCTGGGTGTTCTGCCCTACAGGTACTACGACGGTGGATCTCGGTGGAGGTGTCCACGTCGGGCACTATTGATTGGTCTCATTTGTTGAACGATGTTGTGCGGTTTAGACGTAGGTCGGGCCTGTACCTCAACCTCTCTACGAAGTCAGACGTATTTTCCTTGTTGACCGAGCGCGGGTGTCGACGGTCGAGGGTCCTAGGTGTCGTTGGTAGTTTTTAACTATAGTACTGCTTTAGTTTAGCAGCGTTCCAGGGTCGTGGTAATGGCTCTCCGTCTAATTGCTCGAGGTAGTATGCCCTGGTACCAGTGGTGTCGTGGACTCGATAAGGTCCTTCCCAGTTCGCGGCCAGCTTCCCTTCGCGGGAATCTTTCTGGTTCCTTCGTAATACCAGGCTGCCGATTTCGAACTCGCGCTTGATGACCTTGTCGTTGTGGCGCAGAGCCACTCGTTGTTTTAGGGTGGCTTCGCGCAGGGCCGCGCCAGATCGGATTTCCTCGACTAGGTCGAGCTCGTCCCTCAGCGCCTCGTCGTTCATTTCTTCGTCGAGGGGGCTCTCTATCCGTCTGAATGGTTCCATGATTTCTACCGGGATGACGACCTCAGTCCCGTATGTTAGTCGAAATGGGGTCTCGCCAGTCGTTGAGTGGGGCGTTGTGCGGTAAGCCCACAAGACGCTGTGGAGCTCCTCGACCCATCCCCTCTTGGCTTCGCCGAGTCGACGTTTGAGTCCCCGGAGGATAACCCTGTTCGCGGCCTCGGCCTGCCCGTTGGTTTGAGGGTGCTCGACCGAAGTGAAGTGTTGTTTTGTCCCTAGTTTAGTGACGAAGTCTTGGAACCCGTGGTCGGTAAATTGGGTGTCGTTGTCGGTCACCAGTGCACTCGGAATCCCAAATCTGGCGAGGATGTTTCTTTTGTAGAAACGGAGGATATTGTGCGAGGTCATCTTCGCGAGGGCCTCGGCCTCGATCCACTTCGTGAAGCAATCGACCGCCACGATTAGGAACTTATTTTGGTAAGTCCCTTGCACGAAGGGTCCGAGGATATCCATTCCCCACCACGCGAATGGCCATGGGGACGATAGTATGCTCAGCTCGTGAGGCGGGGCGAGGTGCATGTCACCGTGTTTCTGGCACTTGTCGCATTTCTTAACGCACTCCTTGGCATCCTGCTGCATCGTCGGCCAGTAATATCCTGCTCGAAGGGCTTTCCTCGCCAAGGACTTACCGCCCATGTGCTGGGCATTGATCCCTTCGTGTATCTCCCGCAGTACCTCGAGGATTGTGGATTCGTCTATGCATTTTAGGAGGGGGATGGAGAATCCCCTGCGGTACAGTTTGTGTTCGAGCACCACGTAGGAGCATGCTCTCCGTTTTGTGGCGGTTGCCTCGGATTGGTTTGATGGAAGTTTTCCCTTTGTCAAGAAATTGTAAACCGGGGTCATCCAGGACGAGGCGTCTCCAATGGCATGGACCTCGACCAGTGTCGAGGATTTTTCGATACTCGGGCGTGCCAAAGATTCTTGGATGACGGATTTGTTCCCGCCTTTCTTTCTCGTGCTCGCGAGTTTAGACAGTATGTCTGCCCTCGTGTTTTGCTCACGGGGAACATGTGAGATTTCTGCCCGTACGAACTTTGTCATGTGTTTTTTGACCAAGTTCAAGTACTCGATGAGGTTGTCATTTTTGGCTTGGTAATTCCCCTGGACTTGGGAGGCGACGAGTTGGGAGTCGGTGTAGATCTGTACCTCGCGGGCTCCCAGGTCCTCGGCTAACCTCAATCCTGCGAGCAGGGCCTCATACTCTGCTTGGTTGTTTGATGTCGGGAAGGAAAGAGCTAGGGAGTGCTCGATCACTACGCCCTCTTCATTTTCCAAAAGGATTCCTGCGCCACTTCCGGACGAGTTGGATGCTCCGTCGACGAAGATGGTCCACTTGTGTTCCTTCCCTGGGGGTGGGTCATAAGTGGTCATCTCCGCGACGAAGTCGGCCAGGGCCTGCGCTTTCAAGGCTTTCCTACTCTCGTATTGAATGTCGAATTCAGAGAGTTCCAGGGACCATTTCAACATTCTGCCCGCCATATCTGGCCGACCCAGGAGTTGTCTCACTGGTTGGTCGGTTCGCACGATGATCGTGTGGGCCAGAAAATAATGTATGAGCCTCCTCGCCGCGTTGACGAGGGCCAGGGCCACCTTTTCTATCTGTTGGTATCTGCTTTCGGGTCCTTGCAGGGCTTTGCTCGTGAAGTAGACGGGCTTTTGTCCGTCGGTGGTCTCGCGGACGAGGGCCGCGCTGATGGCTTCATTCGAAACGGCCAAGTACAAATACAGTGGCTCCCCGTCGTCTGGTCGAGATAGCACGGGCGACTGAGACAGACTTTTCTTTAGGTGGCATAGTGCCTGCTCGCATTCCTCATTCTATTCGAAGGTTGCTTCCTTTCGAAGGAGTTTGAAGAAGGGGAGGGCGTGCTGAGCGGATCTCGCGACGAATCGGGATAGCGACGTGAGCATGCCGTTCATGATTTGTATCGAATTCTTCGATGTTGGTGTTGGGAGGTTGGAGAACGCCCGACATTTGTCGGGGTTGGCTTCGATACCCCGTTTTGTTAGATAGAATCCAAGGAATTTTCCTGCCTTAACCCCGAACGTACATTTCTCGGGGTTGAACCTTATTTTACATTTTCTTGCTTGGGCAAAGACTGTCTTGAGGTGTGCTGCGTGGTCGGTGTCTGCTCGGGACTTGACGATCATGTCGTCCATATATACCTCGAGCATGTCGCCGATCTGTTTGTTGAAAACTCTGTTCATCATGCGCTGGTAAGTTGCCCCGGCATTTTTCAGTCCGAAGGGCATTACGTTGTAGTAATAGTTGCCCGAGCTGGTCATGAATGCCGTGCAGTGTTTGTCGCCCAGGGCCATCGGGATTTGGTTATATCCCGAGTAGGCATCCATGAATGACAACGTTTTGTAGTCGGCCGAGTTGTCGACCAGCATATCTATGTTAGGCAAAGGAAAAGAATCTTTCGGGCAAGCCCGGTTGAGATCGGTATAATCAACGCACATCCTCCATTTTCCATTATTCTTTTTCACGAGTACAACATTTGACAGCCAGGTGGAATACCGGGCTTCAGAAATAAAATTTGCCTCTAGGAGGTCTTTTACAGCTTTTTCAGCAGCCTCCGTTTTTTCTGGAGACTGCCTACGCCTACGTTGTACTACGGCCCTAGCGGCTGGATCAATGGCGAGGTGGTGACAGGCGACCTCAGGGTCGAGTCCGGGCATCTCTGTGGCGCTCCAAGCGAACAGATCAGCATTCTCGCGCAAACAGGCCTTGATTTGCTTCCTGGCCAAGTCGGGGAGGTCTTTGCCAATCTTCACTCCCTTGGTCGGATCTTTGCCGAGGGGGACGAGTTCAAAATCCCCGTCCGGTATTGGTCGGAGTGGGATTTGCTCGCTGCTGGATGACTCGTCCTGGTCGAAGTGGGTGTCCAGAGCTATGGAATCGACTTTTGGTGGAGCTTTCTGGACTTCTTCCTCGGGGGATGTTTTCCTGTCGGGCTCCTGTCTTGTCCTTTTGGCGGGTCTGGTCCCTATGTCGACAGTATCA
Source organism: Vicia faba (assembly GCA_948472305.1). Classification (NCBI taxonomy): domain Eukaryota; kingdom Viridiplantae; phylum Streptophyta; class Magnoliopsida; order Fabales; family Fabaceae; genus Vicia; species Vicia faba. Next base: position 488,679,839 of record OX451737.1, read on the forward strand.
CGTCCCTTAGAAGCAGCGTTGAAGCACCTGCGGGCAGCGGCTAGGTCTCCTTGGATAGTGGCTACCCGTGCCCTCTTGGTGTAGAACTTCATCTTCAGGTGAACGGTCGAGGGTACCGCCGTCAGCTCTGCCAGTGTTGGTCTCCCCAAGATGCAGTTGTATAGAGACGGGCAGTCGATGACAAGGAAACGTACTTTGACTTGTCTTGTAGCCGTCCCTTCCCCGAACGTAACTAGAAGCTCGACATATCCCCAGGGTTTGGAGGTCGAGCCGTTGAAGCCTTGTAAGTCCGAACCCACATATGGCGAAAGATGCGAGTCGTCCAGCTGAAGGGTCCGGAACAGTTGGTTGTACATGACGTCGACGGAACTCCCTTCGTCGACCAGGATGCGATGTACATCAAAATTGGCCATTCTTGCCCTTATCAGTAAGGGGATGACCGCGTTCGGGGCTCCGCCGGGGAGTTCTTCCAGGTAGAAGGTAATGGGCTCTGACCTGCCCTTCACCCTTTCGAACGTCACTGTTTGTGGGGGAGCCGCGTCGACCAGTTCATCCAGCTTCCTCTTGGATGAATTGATGGTTAAGTCGTTGAACCCGCCGCCGTTGATGACCAGGGCGGAGGGGAAGTATTCCCACCTGCTGTGCGTTGTAAGTGGCTCTTGCAGGTGCTCGGGGAAGTCGAAATCCTCGGGCCTGGTCACAGAGAAGGCAGTTTGGATGGGCACCGACTCGTCAGATGGTCGGGCGTCTTCTTCTGGCTCCCTGGTTTCTTGGGCGTCACGACGGGGAGCGTCGCTTCGCCGGTACTGTGCGAGCCTCCCTCCCTTAATGAGGGTTTCAATGGCGTCCTTGAGGTGGACGCAATCCTCAGTCAGGTGACCATGGCTCCTATGGTACTGACAGTATTTGTTTTTGTCTGCTCCGGGCTTGCCAGGAGCAGGTCGGGGACGTTTGACACCGCCGTCCTTGAAATCGGTGCTGGCACACTTCGCCAGGATGCGCTCGCGGGAAGCTGTTAGCGGAGTGTACTCGGTGAAACGCCCCGAAGATCCTCTTTGTTCCCGGACTTCCCGGGGTCTGTCTTCCTTCCTTTTCTCCCCGGTTCGTCGAGGAGGAGCCTCTTGGCGCGAGCTGCTGTTGGGACCACGAGTCCTGGAATCTCGGGCTCTGTTGGCCGCCTCCCTCTCCTCGTAGTCCATGTATGCTCGGGCCTTTTCGAGGAGGGCATCAAATGTCCGAGGTGGCTCGATACCCACGGCCTTTCTGAATTCTGTACCAGGGAGGAGCCCTCTCTCCAACAAGTATCTTTTCATATGGTCCGCGCAGGGGACCTGTATTGCTTCCCGGTTGAAGCGGTTGATGAATTCCCTCAAGGTTTCATCCTGTCTTTGGATAATGGCCTCGAGGGCCGCCTCGATCTTCGGATGGCGCCGAGAAGCTGTGAAGGAACTGATGAACTGGTTCTTCAGGTTCCGCCACGACGTGATTGAGCCTGGGGCGAGTCCTTTGTACCAGTCCATCGCCGCCTTCCTGAGAGTCGTGGGGAATAGACGGCACTTGATGGGCCCCCCGACATTGTGATAGTGAAGCATAGCCTCGAACCCGTCTATGTGGTCGACCGGGTCCGCGACTCCATCGTACTCCTTCAAGTGAGGGGGCTTCTCCATGCCCGGAGGGATGGGTGCCTCCATAATAGCCTGTGACAGGGGACCGCGGGGGTCGTCCTCGTCGTTTCTCTCCGGAGACAGAGATGGGGACCTGTAATATTGTCTGGCACGACGGTCCAGATCGTGCTGAGTTTCTCTCGAGCGGGATGCTCGGTTGTTGAATTTCACGCGCCCATCTCCGGAGTGCCTTCTTTCTAGTACCGCCGGGTCGCGACTGGGCTCTCCGGCCTGAATGATGGGTTGCCTCTCCAGGTAAGGCCGTCTCTGTTTTGGCCGGGGAGATGGGCTTCGAGAGGTCTCCCTGTAGTGTCTCCGCGGGGGAGAGGAGTGTCGAGCTTCAGTCACTCGAGGAGGGGGAGTATATGGTCTCCGATGTCTCCTCGGGGGTCTTCGCTCGTCTTCAAGCGCCTTTAATCTCTCTCCTTGGGCGAAGATGAGATAGTTCGTTTGATTAATTGCTGCGAACATCGCTTGTGTTGTGGCATCCGCCCCGGAGGGGACGGGAACTTCCTGGAACCGGGCGGCTCTGTAGTGGGCGAGGGCCGTCTGGTCGTCCTCGAGTGGTGGTGGGAGCGAGGAGGATGATGCAGTAGCTCCGTCCCTGTAGGAGGAAGTTCCGGGGGCGGTTGTTGCAGGAATGGTGTTGTGGCCGGGATTGCCGGCGTTGTCAAGATGTCCGTTTTTGTCCGCAGTGTCGTTATTAGTGTCGGCGACACGGACGTTCTGTTCATCGCGAGCTTGATCAGCCATGACAGGTAGTTGAATCTGAGCTTTGGTCTTTGAGTTTGCAAGACGGGGAAGCTAGTTTCTCACAGACGGCGCCACTGATCTAACCTGATCAGACTTGGACCGTCACGGATGGCTCCAAGCTGAAGTTTTGAACGAGGTGGGGGGGGGGGTACCTGCAAGACACTCCGATGCTGAAGTGAGTAAGAGCACGAGCAGGCAATAGTAAGAGTGTGGGTAGAATGATGAATACCTGACCCTCTGGAAACAGAGGGTATTTATAGCCCCCAGCGCTGGGCCAAGGTTCCTTCATTGGGCCGGGCAGGTTTGGCCCAATTGAGGAACTGCCAGGTTCTACGTGCGTAGTGGGGACCTGCACGTGGTCCCCTCCCTGGATGTTCTGCGTGAAATGCGGGCGGACAGAGACGCGGTCTTCTCGGAGTCCCGTTGAGAGTGCAGTGGACTGAGTCTGCCCTAGGAGGGGTGCTCGAGGTGAAGTCGAGCTGGGCAGTAGGAGGTCGAGCAAGTAGCCCCAGGGAGTACGTCGGGCACGACTGTGATCCTTTGGTCGGCGTGACCCCCAGCAAGTCCGTTTGGAATGGGCCTTATCAATGCTATTGGGTCAGTCGGGCCCAGTCCAGAACACTAACTATAACATTCAAAACTCGATCTAGCGTTATGGTTAAACATATATTATCTCTAGTGATTGTCATAATTAACGACCGGTGACCTCTGATTAAGTTAGAAGAGATTCATTTCATCTTATCCAAAGACTCTTGGATAAATAATTTATTGCTTTTAATATATACTCTATCTATTTCAAAATAATTATCATAATTGACACTTTCACACCAATTAAAAAATTATAATAAATAAAATAAAATAGTAATTTTACTAAATTATCTTTATTAATTATTAGTATATTTAAATTAGTATTAATATTAAGTGAAAAAATAATAAAAATAAAAATATTTATTAAAAAGTACAGTTGAAAAATTAAAAATAAAAAGTGACGATATTTTGAAATAAAATATTTTTTTAAACATGACACTTATTTTGGAATAGAAGGAATAATATTTTATTTTAAATTCACTTCTACTAAATATATGACCAAAATACTTCACATAACTTTAGTAAATTGATAATTATTGTGTAAAATTTGAGACAGTCCCTACATATATGAATTTTACAAAGTATTATTCGATAATGATTAGTACTCTAAGTGAAAAATTCATCAAATTTTTGATATCGTTTTGGAATATTGTTGATTAATTTTAATAAGATTGTTTATTATTTTATTTGGGTTTAGAATTTTATTTTTTATTTTTGCAATGAATTTTTAATTAGTATTAAAATGTAAAAAAAATAGATTTATTTTTATTGATTTTTTTAATCAAAAGATAATACATTGTTATCTAATAAAAATTCGTAATCTAATTATATCATATAACTTATTTAAAAATAATAATATAATTTAATATTTAACATAATTGATTAACCGTATAAATTATTTTACATTGATACTATATATCTTTTATTCCCTTCTTTTAATTGTTCAGTGATACTAGACGTACTCAAGGAGATTTATGTAGAAAAACCAACCGCACTCACGGGTTCCAATCGATGAACCCATTTGCCTTTGATATCAAAGATTTACAATATGATAGAGGATTAGAGTGGGTTATACATAGGGTTGGACAACTGGTCAGATTGAATGAGCACGAACCCAGAACAAGCATCCAGCCTAAACCAGAGGTAACTTTTACATATTCATTTTCATCTAAATTAAAATCAATTTTTTTTTACACCTTTGCACCTTCTTAACTATCTTACGATATTTCATTTTTATTTTTAGAATTTGGAGATATATCTCCGAATGCACTATAATTTATTTTTCGGAGTGTTTTCGGAGATGTATTTTCGAAGTTACGAAATTTCATTTTTTCTAGAGTGATTTCAGAGATGTATTTCCGAAATTACGAAATTTCATTTTTTCTAAAGTGATTTCGAAGATATATTGTCGAAGTTAAAAAAATTCATTTTTTTGCATGTTTCGGAAGTACACTTCCGAGACAACCCCTTATTTTTTAAAACAAAAATAGAGTATTTTTGAATCTCTGAATCTTTGCATCCAATTCAAAGATGAGGTGAATTTGGAGATGTATTTCCGAAAACTCAATTGTATAGAATTATGATTATTAAACTTTTGGTATCCGAAATAAACATCCAAGTTTTAGGCGAATCCAACATTTTTCTAGCATTGTTTTTAGACAGCAGGACAACGATTATCAAAACTTTTGATTTCATATGGCTCATAACTTTTGATTTAGTTACATGCATTCTCATTAATCATTCATTATTAGGTAAAGTTATGGATTCATCTGCATCATGTGATATCATCAGGTCAAGGTTTCATTTGTTCATGTTTCAGCTATGGTTTCATCTCAGAGGATAGGCTATCCAGATATTTGCTTGTGGATTAAGTATTGGACTCAAATTTCAAAAGGGGTGAATATCTTGTGGCTATCATTGTTTGAGAAAGGAATTATGTCTTTACTGATATTTTCAAAAGGATTCAGGTCCATCATTTGATTCATGGGGAAGCTTAATGAGGAATATGTGTTGGAAATCCACTTAATTTTATGATGAATTTCTACCACAATGACAATTTAATTATGAGACAAACAAAGAAAAAAAGACAAGACAAATATTTCTGCAGAGTTTCTCTCTGCCCACAAACTGCGGAAAACTTTCTTAATCACTTGCAACTGCAAATTCTGTGATTACAATGAATTGACTTACTTGACTTGCTTGACTTACTTTGAAAAATATGGGTTACTCCCTCTATTTATAACTGAGCTTACACCCTAAGCCCAAAGCCCAAAATATCTTTTTGTTACTAAATCAAATCAAATCAAATCTATTATGGACTTAAATCAAATCTATTTAAATCTAAAATAAATCAAATCTTCTTTGACACTATGAATTACAATTTAACACACCACCTAATTCATTGTGTCTAAACTGTCTATGTTCATCATGGCTCTTAGCTTTCTGAATACTTCGACTTGCACCCCCTTCGTCATGATGTCTGCAATCTAATTCTCAGTTCTGCAGTGTTCCAAATTCATCTTCCCATCTACTACCTGCTCTCGAAGATAATGGAATCTAATTTCGATGTGCTTACTTCGACCATGTGCTATTGGGTTCTTTTCCAGATTAATAGCTGACATGCTGTCTATCTTCATGGTAATTGCTCCATGATTTTTCCCTGTTATCTCTTCGACCAAGTTCACCATCCAAGTTGCTTGACATGCACAAAGAGAAGCAGTTATGTATTCTACTTCGCATGATGATAATGCCACTACTGGTTCCTTTCTTGAATTCCAAGCAATTGGTGCACCACCTAGCATAAACACATATCCTGCTGTTGACTTTCGATCTTCAGCATCACTACACCAACTCGAATCAGTGTATTCCACTAACTTGCATTCTTTTCCTTTATCAACTGCAGGAAACAAAATGCCATAATCGAAAGTTCTTTCGAGATACCTTAGTATCCTCTTCACTGCTGCTAGATGTGATACCTTTGGCTTCTGCATAAATCTACTTACCATACCTACACTGTATGCTAAGTTAGGCCTTGTATGACAAAGATATCTTAATGATCCAATGAGTCTTCTGTATTGGTTTGGATCAACATCATCTTCATCTGCATCTTTCGACAGTTGCAGTCTTGGTTCTGCAGGTGTCGAAGTTGAGTTGCATTCTTCCATCTCAAACCTCTTGAGAATTTCTCCTGCATATCTTCTTTGATACATCATCAAACCTCTACTGCTCTTGTAGAATTCGATACCAAGGAAATATGAAATCTCACCCAAATCAGACATTTCGAATTCCTTGCTGAGATCACCTTTGAAGTCTTTGATCTCACTTTTACAGCTACCTGTTATCAACAAATCATCTACATAGAGGCATAGTATAAGCAATTTACTCTTGCTTCTTCTTACATATACTCCATGTTCAGTTGTGCACTTCACAAATTCCTTCTCCCTTAGAAAACTATCAATTTTCTTATTCCAAGCCCTTGGAGCTTGTTTCAATCCATACAGGGCTTTATGTAGGCTGTACACCTTTCTTTCTTCGTCATGTTTCACAAACCCAACTGGTTGTTTAACATAGACTTCTTCATCTAAGGGTCCATTTAGGAATGCACACTTCACGTCCATCTGACATATGTGCCAACTGTTTATTTCTGCTAGACCAACAACCAACCTAATTGTTTCGATCCTAGCAACAGGTGTAAAAACTTCGTCGAAGTCTATTCCTTCTTTCTGTAGAAATCCTTTCGCCACAAGTCTTGCTTTGTGTCGAGTTACTTCACCTTTCGAATTCGTTTTCACTTTGTATACCCACTTAACATCAATTGCCTTCTTGCCTTGATGCAATTCGACAAGTGACCAAGTGTTGTTGTCTTCGATAGATTTTACTTCTTCGTTCATTGCTTTCACCCACTTCGAATCTTTTAATGCTTCAACTGCATTAACAGGTTCGACATCTGCATAGAAAGCATAATGTACCAGCTCACCTTCATTATCTATTACATCATCTGATGTAATCACACAATCTTGCAATCTTGCAGGCATGCGTCTTGTTCTTTGAGGTCTGCTTGTACTTGGTATATCTGCTGGTTCCTCTTGTCGAACTTCTCTTTCGACTTGAGTTTCTGGCTCTTCGAATAGGATTCCCACTGAATCTTTCTTGACATTTGCAGTCCAATCCCATTCTTTAAACTCATTTATGATCATATCCCTGCTGATCACAATCTTCTTGTTCTCTGGATCGAACAACTTGTAGCCTCCTGTCGAATGATATCCAACTAGGATCATTTGACTTGACTTGTCATCAAGTTTTCTTATCAACTGATCTGGCACATGTCTATGTGCAATAGATCCAAATACCTTCAGATGACTCAAGCTAGGCTTCACACCAGACCAACATTCTTCTGGAGTAATTCCTTCTAGCTTCTTTGTAGGACATCTGTTCAAAATGTATGTTGCAATCGAAACAGCTTCACCCCAAAACTCTTTAGGTAAGCTCTTGCCTTTCAACATACTTCTCACCATATTCATGATGGTTCGATTTTTCCTTTCTGCAATTCCATTTTGTTGTGGAGTATAGGGTGGCACCACCTCATGCACAATCCCTTCCTTTTCACATAATCTGTCGAAGTCTTTCAACACATATTCTCCACCACCATCAGTTCTCAAAACTTTGAGCTTTCGACCACTTTGTCTTTTGACCATAGAATTAAACTTGGTAAATACTTCGATCACTTCACTTTTCTTATTGATCAGGTAAGTCCATAGCTTTCGACTTAAATCATCTATGAATGTAACAAAGTATTTGTTACCTCCCATCGAATCCACCTGGATTGGTCCACATACATCAGAGTATATGACTTCAAGACTAGCCTTCGATCTGCTTCCTGCATCCTTGCTGAAGCTATTCTTGTGTTGCTTCGCCTGCACACATTCCTCACATACCTCGTTTAGAATGTCAATTTCTGGAAATCCTGAAACCATATTTCTTCTCTTCAAATCTCTGATGTCTCTGAAGTTGAGATGACCTAGTCTATAATGCCATATCCATTCATCTCTGCTAGCTGTAGTCGAAAGGCACTTGTGCTCCATCACATTTAGTTCAATCTTGAAGGTTCGATTCTGAGACATAGGAGCCTTCAAGATTACTCTCCCATTTGCATCAACGACTCTCATCAACTTATCTTCGATTGACACTATAATTCTTTTCGACCAACTGCCCTATACTGAGCAAATTGCTCTTCATGCCTGGTATGTACAACACATTGGAGATTACTGACCTTTTGCCATCTTTCCTCATAATCATAACATCACCAATACCTTCAGCTGCCAGGGTATTGTCATTTGCAAATTTTACCATTTTTTCTTTGAGGGCTTTATATTGACAAACCAGTCTTTCCTTCCAGACATATGTGATGAACATCCTGAATCCAAGTACCATTGGTCCTTGAATCTATCTTCATCTCTTGTTGTGACCATCAGCATCATCTCTTCTTCTTCATGTTTTGCAAGCTTTGCATCACTTTCTTGATTCTTTCATTTTTCTGGACAATCACTCGAATAGTGTCCATATTTCTGACAATTGTAACATTGAATGTGACTCTTATCAGGTTTTCGACCACCACCTCTTCCTCTATTTGCAACACCACCTCTTTGGTTGCCTTGTATGGTCTTCTTTGATTCGACACGTCTCCTTCGATTTGGTTTACTCTACCATTCTATTTGTTGTAGCCACCTCTACCTCTGTAGAAACACTTTCCTTTGCCTTTGGTCTCTTTTGCTGAATGTGCCTGCAAGGCCACATCACTCTTCAATTTTCCTGCAGCTCTTTCATTCATTCTTTGTTCATGAGATTCAAGCGTCCCTTGAAGCTCTTCCTTTGTCAATTTCGACAAGTCTTTCCCCTCTTCTATCGCCACCACTATTTGGTCGAACTTAGGAGCTAAAGATCTCAAAATCTTCGACACAACAACTCTTGTTGTTAACGCTTCTCCACATGTCTTGATTTGATTTACTAGTTTTGTAACTCTAGTGAAGAAATCAGATATGTTTTCACTGTCTTCCATCTGAAGCAGTTCATAGGTCCTTTTGTGAGTTTGTAACCTCACTTCTTTCACCTTCTCAGCGCCTCCAAAAGACTTCTCAAGGATCTCCCAAGCTTCTTTTGCAGATTCTGAATCACTAACCTTTTCGAAATTGTCTGGGCTGACACATTGATGAATTATAAATAATGCTTTATAACTCAGCTTCTTAGATTCTGTGTATTTCTTCTTTTCTTCTTCTGAAGCGTTTTCTCCAAGCGCTTCGACTCCATCTTTTACAAGGTCCCAAAGACCTTGACACCTGAATAAGACTTTCATCTGTTTGCACCAATTCTCATAGTTGTCAACTTTCAGAATTGGTAGCGTTGCTGGATAGTTTGCATTCCCATAACTTGTCATAGTGAATTCTTCAATCGTTCTTGATTGACACTTCCCTTGAATCGAAATAAAAGCTCTTGATACCAGATGTTGGAAATCCACCTAATTCTATGATGAATTTCTACCACAATGACAATTTAATTATGAGACAAACAAAGAAAAGAAGACAAGACAAATATTTCTACAGAGTTTCTCTCTGCCCACAAACTGTGGAAAACTTTCTTAATCACTTGCAACTGCAAATTCTGTGATTACAATGAATTGACTTACTTGACTTGCTTGACTTACTTTGAAAAATAGGGGTTACTCCCTCTATTTATAACTGAGCTTACACCCTAAGCCCAAAGCCCAAAATATCTTTTTGTTACTAAATCAAATCAAATAAAATCTATTCTGGACTTAAATCAAATCTATTTAAATCTAAAATAAATCAAATCTTCTTTGACACTATGAATTACAATTTAACAATATGGTCTTAATTCTTGAGAAGTCTCTTGGTTTCATTAGAAATCTCACCCTTTGTATTGGAATTCTAGCTTGAAATTAAATTAAGTTTGCATTTGGAATTAATTTGGTCTGGAATTCCATTTCATTGGATTATCATTTCTTGCTACAAGGAGATAAAAAGGATTTTTCTTGGCTTGGTAAAGTAAGCATTTCCATATTTGCTCAAAGGTTCACATTCAAATTTCAAATGACAATGTTAAGGTTTTTATCTCGAGTTCAAAGGTTCATGTGCTATTCAAATTGAATCTCAAGAATCTAAGTTCATTTTCCATGTAAGTTACATAACAAAGGCCATTCAAGACATTTTTTTTGTCTAATTTGTAAGCTACATCACCATCTTTTTGTGTTGCAAAAAGAACGCAAGTTTTATGCTAGGTTTCAATTGGTACCAGCCATGTTACAAGGATACTCAAGATGTTTACTAGCATATTTCAAATGATATGCGATATTCAAAATTACATTAGCAATTCTCAATGTTACAAAAGATGACTCAAATTGCCATAGGATTCAAATTCATTACAAGAGCAAGATTCAAGACTACAAGGTTTTTACCATTGTCCTAAACCAAAAGAAAAATCAATTGGTATTCAAATTACAAGACTTCAAATTCACAAAGTGTCAAACAATTTCACAAGATTACATGAGTTTAATTGTTCCATAGCCTAATTACAAGGTTTAAATGTCCTATGCTATCCATGCTACAAGCTTGTGGCAATTCTCCAATCTTGCTCATGAATTCTCCAAAGCTTATGGTCGCGGCATCTTTGTCCTCTTTAAGCCTCCATCATCGTTCATGCTCAATTATCACCATTGTTTAAACACATGGAAAAAGAGAATCAACAAGGAATTAGTATCTTAGTTTATTGGGTTAGAATCAAAAGAGAATTCATCAAATTCATAATCAGGCCCACAATTATTAAGGCATCCATTCCAATTTCCCTTTTATTCATACAAGTAAGGCCCAACTCAATGCAAATTCAAACAAGAGAAAAACAGTTTGACAATGTGTAATAGCATTTTAAAGCCCAAGAGACAATATTCAACACCAAAATTCATTACAAAGTGTTCCAGCCCAGTTTTCATACAAATAAAATATCAATACGGAATTTGTAAGCGATTATTCATGAGCCCAAACACAATACAAAAGCTGAAAAACAAAAAATATTGTTGGACCAAAAACATAAAAAAGGGCCTTCACGGATGACAAAGAGTTTGGTACCAAATGTTGGTTAAGTCCAATTCAATATTCAAGTCAGAAAACCCTAATGCTAACAGTATATACGCATTGATTAGAGAATGTGAAAAGGGACCACTGTACACAGAAATATGCAGCTTTCACACCACATATAAAAAACCCTAAATCAACAACTGAGAAAAGAAACCTTACCACCATTGAAACCGTCGCTGGAGACCTCCTGCTGTCTCCATCCTCGCCCTTTCTTCATACTTAAAGGTTCTTTGACTCCGTAGACGCCTTAGTTTCTTGTTTCCTTTTCAATTTTTGAAAATTTTCATTTTGGATTTTGAAATTCTCTTTGTAGATCTACCTTATTTCATGGTTTTTCAACAAAAATAAATTAGAAATTAGGAAAAAGGAGATTGGGACGAACGAGAAAATGTAGAAAAATTAATGATTTGAACCTTGTACGGCGCCTCCGCTGTATACCTTTAAGGGCGTCGCCGTGCTCCACCACCTTGTTCATCACATCCATCGTGGATCTTCATACCAGTCGCCGCATGTTCTTGAGCGCCGCCGTGTTTCTCTTGATACTCCACCATCATAGATTTTCTCTCTAGTTGTTGAACTTTGAACTGCCATGCCATATTTAAAAAAATATATATTCCAAACTACCATTCATCTCATTAATATATACCACTATACCATGTTTAAAAAAAATAGTTTTTGGTTAAGAGGCTACGCCCATTCAATTGGTGGAAGAGTGCAATTTAAAAAGGCTATGCCCATTCAATGTGCGGAAGAGTGCAATTTATAGAGGCTCCGCTCATTGCTTTGGCGGAAGCTTCTAAAGCAAATTTAATTTAACTTACACATTTCTCCCTTTGAATGGGTAGCGCCTTTTTAAATTGCACTCTTCCTCCTATTGAATGGACGGAGCCTCTTAACGATTTTTTTTGAAAACATGATATAGTGATATATATTGACGAGATGAATGGTATTTTGGCATATATTTTCTAAAAAGATGGCATGGTAGTGGAAAATTCTTGGGTTGTTTGTCTTTAGTTTAGTGTATGTTGTTGAATAATGGAGAGAAATAGAGAAGAAGCGTGGGAATTTAAGTGAGGAGAGATAGTTTTTATTGTGTTGGATAAGTGTGAATTACATGTGCTAATCCGACATTGACATTTGTCACCGTTCGATTAGTCTATCTCATGGATTCAGTACGAGCATCCCATCGTAAGCCATCATGCATCTTCGCTCACAACCTCCTGATAGCCATCAGACGCCTCAAAGATGAGTTTCCCACGGTGCACCCTCAGAAGAGTCACACATTAAATCACAAGAGACCCTTATTGGGCTTGGGCGCCTTTCAGATCTACACCATCCCTGCTTGCTGCTTTCTAGGCCCAATTCTAATCTTTTCTTTTATATTTTCCTTTTATATTTATTTATTTTTGGTTTATATTTTGTTTTATTTATTGCTTTAGTATAAAATAAAAATGCAAAAGGATATACTATAGTTAAATAATTACTTATTTTAAAATATTTTGTTTAATAAGATTAATTAATTAATTAATTAATTTTATTAAATAAGATTCTTTAATTTAACTAATTATTTAATTTGATTTGATTTGTATTATGTGATTAATTCATTTTAGGACTTTAGTGATTTATTTTTAATGTCATCCCATTTATAAATCATGTATCTCACTCTCCCTAAAGTTGTAATAGTTAGTATGTATTCTTGTTTGTCATCACTTGCACAAACCAAAAATATTTTAAACTAATGCTCAAACATGAGTAATTTTCATACTTTAGCTCAAGAAAGCTTTTAAGCGTCGCAATAGTCACACCTAACTCACACACCACGCTTTTCCTTGGGATCACAATGGAGCTTTAATTAATTGATTAAATTTTGTTTTAATTAGGTAATTAGGTTATTTGAAATTGATTAGTTTATCTAATTAGTTTTTCCTAACCTAATAATTTAATTTAAGCGTCTTTTAATTAGTTGATTATATTTATTTCGTGCATGCACTTACACGGTTCTATTTGCTTTATCATTTTGTGTGAGCCATCTTGTATGGGCTTGTATGCTTTAATTAATTTACTTTCATGAATTATTCAAAATTGTTCACTTCACACTTAATTGAGTCAAATTCTAGCATCTTGGTCCATATACCAAGCATTAAAACACTTTTATAATCAAAGTTCCAAACCTTGATCCAACGTCGAGTGACTTTTCAAAATTATTTTATTAAATAAATAAGGGTTGCATTGTGGGGGATAGGCACGTGCCTATTCTCTCAAGATTAATCAAGAACAAGTCACGTGGCTTTTATTGATTAATTTTGACCCGACTAAATTACTCTTAAATAAATCGAGTTTAAGTCTGACTCAATAATAGTAAAGAGATGGGAGAAACATATCCCATCTCTCTCCTGAGCGCTTGAATACAAGGAACGTCTCTCGATATTCATTGTTCACCTACTGTTAAAGGGTTAGACTTAAAGTCGTCTCACCCTTTCAAAATAAACAAAAGAAATGGGAGGGATAAGGTACTTATCTTATTTTTCCCTAAGTGTTTGGGTACAAGGAATGTCCCTTAGTATTTCAAACACTCGTGTCCTATAAAAACAACACAACTCATCAAATTTACTTTTCGCCCTTGTGCGACTATTCTCAAAAATCTTTTCATAAAAAGAGTGTATTTTAGCCATTTTAATACGAAACAAATACACAAGACTTAGCCTCTCATACAAGCAAAACAAGTCGAGGTTCTAACATTTAAAATGTCTAACACATCATTCTTCTAAAATCAACCAACAAACTCTTGGTCTTTTTTAGAAGAACTACAGAGTTCTGACTTTCCCATTGCACGGGGGGGTATGTAGGCCAAGATTCAAAAATCTTGTCAAACTCAAAATAATCTGAAAACAAACCCCTTCTTCTCTCTCCTTTCTTTAATAAGATTGCAATTATCCCACTAAACACTTAAACACACACGAGCTAAATGGTTCCTATCGAGTACGATATATGTGAGGGGTGCTAATACCTTCCTCTTGCATAAGTGACTCACGTACCCTTCTTTTGGTTGCGATGACCATTTCTTTAGCGGATTTTATTTGATATTTTCCCTGTTCCTTTTAGAACAAATAAATCTCGATGGCGACTTCGTTGTTTATGAATTTTTCGAGGCGCAGGAACCGGAGTCACCAAATTGCCACCATCACCATAGGTAATGCTTCATTAAATCCCCCAAATGAAGGATTTAGCTACTCACACTCAAACCATCACTATAGGAAACGAGGCCACAACATAATTCAGAACATAAGTTCTACAACATAGATGCACAGACTCTCATCATACACAACAACATCATCAACATCATATATTCCAATCACAATAATTGTACTCAAACCATCACCGCAGAAAGCCAGACATAAAACACAATCCAAAACATAAAGTTCCACAACATGGATACACCAATCACAACATGAAACAACATCGAGTACCATCATCACAACAGGTCATCACGGTACAATATTATTACGACATTACAACACTTATTAACAAGACATGTAAGCACTCAACTACTCAAACACATTAGGAATGAAATTATTAATTAAACATCTCGCCTAATTAAATTATGTGATAGTACTTCTTTCTAGCTTCCCAATGCTTTGAATGACGCGTCAAACATAGTTACCGAACTCAAGTTACAACACTTTTAATACATATTGCCAGCCATTCGCCCTAACCTCGCTTGACAAAACCATTCGCGAAGTCCTCATATGGAGCTCGCCCGACAAAATTCATGATTTTGCAACTTCTTTCGCTTTGAGCTCGCCAGACGAAATCCCTTGCATGTGGCTCGCGTTGAGCTCTCCCGACGAATTTTCGCAGACTTGCAATCTCCAGGTGCAATTCGCTATAGTTGTAGACCCCTTCAAGGTCCAGTTCCAGACGTCAAACTCATCCAATATGCATTATGATTACCATAATTCTAAACTAACAACAACACATTAACATGTCCATGTACATATCGAAATCATATCATGGTACATCAAACATCATTCTCAACAATTATTTCATACTCATTCATCATCAATCAATATAATCAATAAAACCTACATCTACATTCCCCTCATACCAATCATTATCAACCAAAGTTAATCACTCTTACCTTGTTACTCCCAGCGATTGATCTCTTCAAGCTCTAATGGATGGATACCTCTTACTCTTCTATGCCTTAGCTTTTCCTTTGCGTTTTCCAACTTTTCACGCACCACTATAAACTGATTTCACTTTTCCTTATTCCATTTTTAAAATATCCTTCAACTATGGTTTATCTCATTTACCCTCACTTATCCTCATACAGTTACCATCATGTCCCTAATCTCTACACTTCTAATATTTTATTTTATATTATTTTATTATTTTATTAATAAACTACATAAAATCTATTATTTAGTTAATTCTAAATAATTCTCACTCACACCGATATTCCAACTAATATTCTAACACCCACACCAACATAAATTATATAATAATCCTAGTTAAATATAAAAGCAAGAAATTTTAGATTTGAGGTGTTACAGCAGACGTAGCCATAACGAGAACAATTGGTGAATTGCCTAAACAAATCTTTGTTTATTCTCTCTCTCTCTCTCTCTCACACACACACACACACATTTACTTCTATATACTTTATATAGAAAATTATTAAATTCATTGTTCGTGTAATCTATACGTATAGACAAATCATTTGATAATTATATTTGAAATTGCTTTGTTGATTACATTATAATCAATTAGTTTGTAAGTGGAATCTCATATAAATAAAGTTCAAAGGAAAATCTGAAAAATCTATTGCACACCAAGTGTTCGATAATTTGTTAGTTTTGTTTTATCAATAATTTTATTGGAAACAAGTTTACAAGGTGTTCATAAAAATGATTGATTGATAAAACTATTATATTAATTATTTATCATTGTTTTGCATCCCATTTGGTTTCTAACGCATATTCGAGTTTCCAATAGTCGGTTCAATTTAGACGACTTGTTTGATCTAGGCTTAATTTTTTGCTTGTCATAGTTTTTCATTCATTTTTCAAAACAAAATTTTAAAAAGTAATTTTTATTTTGGGGATGTATTCACCCCTCTTGATAAGTTGTTGTTGTTGTTTAACTATCTTTTCCCATTAGCCTATAAAGTTGACTCATAAACTTCTAAACCATGTTTTAACTATCTCTTTTAGCGCCAATGGAATAACCTTCATTTTATTGGGCCTTTTGCTCCTTGATGATCAATAACACCTTCAATGTTATTGACGTGTTTGTTTAAGTTAATGATTAATTCTATGCTTATACGTGGGTGGGGGTGTTGTTCACCATAAATCTAAGAAATGAAGATTGGTGGTTATTTTGACGATACTTATGAGAGCGACATCACTCAAACTTTTTGTTCCTTCTTTGGGCAATTTGAATACATAATGTCATTCTGATAGAGAAAATATATGGATTGAAAAATGAATTCAGAAGATCTTTGATAAACTTTGAAAGAGTGAAGAGCTAGAGATTCATTCAGCTTGTTATCCATTTGTCAAATACAAAGGTTATGATCATCAATCATACACATTGAATTTTGTACCAATGCCATAAGTTCTTGGATCGTTGGGTTCTTCCTAACTACAATTGTAAGAATGCCAATTTAAATTTAATCTTTTGATTTGGATAAGGGAGTAGAGGATGCTTTATTAGAGGGATAAGTGTTACTTGTTGTTTTCTTTTTATGAGCCATTGATAAGAAGTGATTGAGACGGGTGATTTTTTTTCTGAAAGAAAAAATTGTATTCCCTTACTTAGGTGTCATTGATATGGAGGTGACTATAATAATGTGTTGAGCAAATGTTTACAATAGTTGTAGGTGCCATTGAATTGGAGATGGCTATAATAAGGGAGAAAAACTTGCACACATACGAACATAAATTTTTATTGTTACAAACAACCAATAAAAATAGAAAAAGTATTTTATTTATTTAAAATTTACTTCTTTTTAAATTGATATTATGGAACGGTTATAATTATAAATGAGAGAAAAAATATATATATTTTTAATTAATAAAAAAATGTGATTGATTGTTTATAAAATTAAATATTATATTTGGGCATACCTAAATTTTTTTCATAATAATGAGCGAGAAGTGTCTATATTTGTTGATGAAGGGATAATATCCATAAGCTTTCTTAGACACAAATTAATAAACAAAAAAGAAATTGAAGAAATACATGATAAACGATTTTGTACATTTCTTTATAATTTTAGTGACATTTATATAGGATTACGAGAAACTCAATTTTATGGCTGAGAATCGTAATCACTAATATGTTTTCTTGATTGACCTATTTATTATACCGACTAGATATTTTGATATGAAAGATATAAAAAATGTCTGATTCTCTAAAGTGTATATTTTTTAATTATATTTCTGATACACTAGTCTAAAAATATTTAAACAAATAAATTCATTCTACTCATGATTTCTAAATATCATATAATTTTATCATATTTGCTTTCACTTACTATATTAAATATAATTAATTTTTTAATTAAAATGCATTCACAGTGTAAAATTAATCATATTTATTAAATTTTTAATTATATTTAATTTTTTATTTGAACTATATTAAAAAATAGTAATGAATGATTGTGATGAGTTGAAGATGTGAAATTGACACGGTAATATTTTAATTCAGAATCGACTTTTCAGAAAATTGAATTTTTTACGTTAGACCGTGTAAATGCCAAAGACGCAGAAACGCAAAGTCTAAAAAGACATTGAGATTATTTAGTTACATTTTATTTTGTTATAAAATGTATCAATAGTTACATTTCACCATTATAATTAAAAATTTAATTATTGTATTTATTATTTAATTTCATATCATAAATTTACTTTAATATTAGTTTTCAATTATAAATTTAAGTTATTATTTATTAATAATAATTCAATTTAATATATTATAATTATATTATAAATAAATATTTAAAAAAAAATTAAAAAAATTAAATTAGGTCAGATATACATATCCGAAATCTCTTTAAAAATGAAAAATATAAACACCTTCATATATAAATCTTCAAAATAATTTAATATCTGAAATTTAAAATAAAAATAATTTAATATTTTAAATTCACAAAGTATTTTCAAAAATACATATCTAAAAAATATTTTTGAGTTTTCAGTAATAAAAATCATGACTAGGTGATATAAAGAAAATTCTCTTAAATGTTTTAAAAAGAAACGCGCCTTCAAATTCGTTTAAACCTCGTCCACCAAACTTATGAATCCGTTTCCATTTGGCACCATGCCGTCTTTTCCGGATACGTACAACAGACACTTATTCCATGGTCCACTTTTAACAATTATTCTGTGCAATCGTCACCCTCCATTACTTTTTCTCCCTAATTTTTCAAACAAAATGCGACATATACGCACTTAAAATCATATCTTAACTGATTCGATTCTGTTACAAATCGCAATAGTACTATTGCAACCATCACGCCGTTAATATTTCCAGACAAACATATCCCAAAATTAAACCGTGCATGCAATATTGCAATACAATACAATACAACAACTTAGATCACGATTTACACCTGCACTGCACCTACTCGTCACTGTTTCTTTTGTTCTAGTACTACAAACAAACAAGTCGTATAGTAGTATTTCTCATTTCACTTATTTTATTTACTACTATGCTGTAAGCAATGACTGTATCACACTTCAAAGTACACCCAACAAACACAACACTAATTTTAAATTCTATTATCATTACTACTAGTGAAGCATATCTAACATGTTAGATTAATGCAATTCATTCAAGTGGAGTAGTATAGCTAACAAACTGTAACTGCAAGCGAGTTGTATTAGTACTATGGACAAAAAAAGTTAAACGCACACAGCCCTATGTTTACCCTTAATGATGATATCTTTGATAAATGCACCATGGATAAAGTGGAGTAGCATTAATAATAAATTTTGTGTTTATCTTTTGACAACAGTAATGAATATTAATTAATTATTTAATTAAAGTACTTAAAAAGGCATGGGTCTAGTACAAAAAGAACTAACTAAGGGTAAAACCGTAATTGCGAAAAACGAATTTATTCTCTTTTTCTCAGATAAGGGACATAACAAACTTTAAATAGAAAGAGAGAGAAAGAAAAAGAAGCACACTCATTCTGTCACTCTCTCTCAAACACACAACAAACTCTCCTTCGATTTTCCGTTACTTCTTATGTTCGAAAACCCTAGCGAAACCCTTCTGTTATAACAAATTCAGAATTTCACGGTGTGTTTCTGTTGTGAGTGAAAATCATGAACCGTCAAGTGCTACCACCGTTGCCGAAGAATGCTAGCACCGTTGATCCTAAAATCTGGCGAGCGATCGCCGGTGCCGCCGTGCATATCCCCGCCGTGAATTCTAGGGTTTACTACTTTCCTCAAGGACATATGGACCAAGCTTCTTCGCCTCCGAGCAACCTTTCTCCGCAACTTCTCTCCCGGCCTTACATTCTCTGTTCTGTTTCTGCTGTTCATTTTCTCGCCGATCCGAAAACCGACGAGGTTTTTGCGAAACTGTTTCTGCAACCTCTTAATGATTTCGCTGCTATTTTTCCTCGTGTTCCGGCTCCTGAAGCTGATGACGGTGAGAGAATTTTCTCGTTTGCGAAGATTCTTACACCGTCGGATGCTAACAACGGAGGTGGATTCTCTGTTCCGAGGTTTTGCGCTGATTCTATTTTCCCGCCGCTTGACTATAGTATGGACCCTCCGTATCAGTCTCTTGTGATTACCGATGTTCACGGTATGGCTTGGGAGTTTCGTCACATTTACCGTGGTACGCCGAGGCGGCATTTGCTTACCACCGGTTGGAGTAGGTTCGTCAACGGGAAAAAGCTCGTTGCAGGTGATTCCGTTGTTTTCATGAAGAATACTAGAGGTGTAATGTTCATCGGGATCCGCCGTGCTGTCCGTTATGTTCCGGCTCGGAGTGCTAACGATGCTGCGAGATTGTGTCTTCCGATCTGTGGAGTGAGAAACAGGGTGGATGATGAAGATGAGGAGAGACAGGTGGAAGAGAAGTGTAGAGAGGAGTTTTCGAGGAACGGGAAAGGGAAGTTGTCTCCGAAATCGGTTGCGGAGGCGGCGGAATTGGCGGCACAGGGGTTGGCGTTTGAAGTTGTGTATTATCCGAAAGCTGGTTGGTCGGATTTTGTGCTGAAAGCTGAAGTTGTGGATGTAGCAATGAGTGTTACATGGATTCCTGGAATGAGAATCAAAATGGCCGTGGAGACTGATGATTCATCCAGGACTACATGGTTTCAGGGTGTAGTGTCTTCTGTCTCTGTTCCTGATCATGGTCCTTGGGGAGGTTCCCCTTGGCGCATGCTTCAGGTATGCTTCGTTACTTCTTTCTTTTGTATCTTCATATCTTGTTTATCATGTGCGTTGTTTAACTAATTAAGTATGATGTTATATGAATAATTTAGCCACATCGATAAGGAAATACTAGTATACAACTATACATTTTATCTAGTAGTAGCGAAGTTTGATTCAGAATGCTTTTGTAGCTTATGTCTCCACTTAATGTTGTTTTGAAGATAATGCAATGTGGCAAATCAAATAGTAGTATATAATAACACTATTTATTAAACTGGAAGAAATATGAGAATGGAACGTGCTTGTGTTTTTTAGGAAAATATACCTGGTTCAATGTAATTTATATATAACATTTATATATAACTGTCTAGCTAATATATATGAAGAAGAGGTTGAAGTAAGTAAATAACAGTATGATAATAGTGTTTATCCTCTGTTTACAGGTAATGTCTACCACATATGATTTGATTTGTTGTTCAATTGCTTCTGTTATGTCGTTTTAATTTCTACATTTTTGTCTAGATGTTCTACCCTCTGCTTTGTTGAATCACGAGACTTGAGTTGGTTGGAAAGTAGAAGAAGTAATTTTAGGATTTGTAAATTTTGTGAAAGCAATAGACAACAATCTTGGGACTTAAGAAGTTGCGAGAAGAAAGTTCTGTCTCTTAGGCTCGATTATGCTTTCCTCCCTTGATTGTTTTTTTAAGTCCTGATTAAAAGTTTTCTTTTATTAATACCTTTACAATATAATTCATTTAGTGATATTATCAAACAAATTACTTCAATTTTAGTGCAATGAACTTTACTGCTTCAAACAGGTTGTCTCTCTAACTTCAGCACTTACCGCCTTTAATTTCTTATGTCTAAATCTTCCTGTTATTGTTGTGATGGCAAAAAAATTACATCGAAAGAAATTTTGTCAGAGAAGTTGTACTTTAAGAGATTATCATTATCTAAAATAACTGAAATTTTCCGTTTATTATTTCTGATAGATTACATGGGATGAACCTGAAGTGTTGCAAACTTCCAAGTGGGTCAGCCCTTGGCAGATCGAACTTCTTTCTACTACGCCTTCACTTCATACACCTTTTCCCTCAATAAAAAGGCTTAGAGGGCCCCATGGGGTGTTAACTGATGGAGACCCCTTTTCTATCACAGCATTCACTAACTCAACAATGGGACAATTGAATCAATCGTTGTTGAGTTACGGTACTTTTCCTGCTGGCATGCAGGGAGCCAGGCATGATCTATTTTCTGTTTCAAGTTTTTCCAACTTTCCAGGTGAAAACCCTCGTCTGTGTATGAGTAACTCCTTTGGCAACAACGCAGTGCTGGGGTTGAAATCTTTGTCAACTGAGCTAAATGTTGGCAGTTCTCAATCTGATGATTTTTCACCAGAGAGCCAGAATAGTTTGCCTTCCTTTGGCACAGATTTTGTCCGGAACAACTACTGCAACTCAATGAAACCTGGCCCTGTATCGTTTCAGCTATTTGGTGCAGTCATTCAGACAGAACGGCCTGTTGACAGTGGTTCGCATGGTACTGGTAGCCCAGGAGACGATAGCAGTAAGGGCGGCAATGAAACTGAAGGCATGAACAACCCTCTTGAGGATTCTTTGATTTACTCAAAATTGCTTGACAGACTTGATGGCCAGCACCAAATAGCCTCAACTATCGAGGCTTGCTATTTGTGAAAGTAGTTGTGATTATGTCATGCACATAAGTAGCTGTACAGGTATGCTTATATCTTGGTGAATCATGTTTCTCACTGAATCAAGTTATACAACCAATTATTAATGCTTTATTGACAAATATCGTGCTAAAAAAATGAATTGTGTTAGCTCAGTGGTATTTTCTGCTGTTCTGTTGGAATGTGTGACATGTTTTAGGGTTTGTTCTAATGAAGTGCTGTATAGATTTATTTCTGCTTATATTTTCACAAGTTCATTAATTGATAACATAGGTCTAGTTCTTCCTAGATAAGTTTGATATAGTTATGATATGATGCTTGTTTCTGTTGCAAACTGAAATCTCAGCAAAAAACACTCCCAGGAAATTATAAAACTGAAAGTAGAACAATAGGGAAGAATGTTATTGTTGATGATGAAGTAAATGAAAAAGTGGAGAGGGATGAATACCAATCCCTTCTGCCGCAGTGCACGGCATCTTCAGAGAACGGAAGCTTCTTTGAGCTTAACACAGGAAAGTAATACTCACGATTCCCTTATAACAGAATTGTTCTCACACCCCATTCTTTCTCTCTGCCACCTCATCATTCCTTGTTTGCCTCCTATTCTTCCATAACATAAACTGTCCTAACTGTGGGCTTACTCTGCTGATCCATTGGGCTCATATCTTCATTTTTTTTCTAAACAATATCCCTTCCTTGAAAAACAGACTTGTCCTCGAGTCTGAATTTGTTGAATTGGCCCCTGAAGTTGAACTCCTCCTCCCAAGTTGATTCTTCCACTGCCTCGCCTCCTATTCTTCCTCACTTAAACTTTCCAAACTGCAGGTTTATTCTTCTGACCAATTGGGCCGATATCTTCATTTTCGATCCTACCAATTTCTGGTGAATTATTATTGGCTTCAATTTTTATTTTTGTTAGGCTTTAGTGATTTTGAACACAGGGTCTTCAAAGGTACTGACCAAAAGTACTTCAAAAATACTAACCAAAAGTACTTAACCCGAAGTCATGATTTATGCCTTATTGTCAATACATTCAAATGGTAACCATTAGTCCATTATGCATATTTTATCTTTCTTATTTTGATTATGGCATCACATATCTTACTTGGATAATGCTACCGAGTCCTGACCGACATGTGAGTGATTTAAATTACAGAATTACTGCCTCCCTGTTTGCTGTTGTTGATTTGAAAAGAAATTTTTAATCCTTGTAGAGCTTGAGAAATATTTTGTCTAAATCGTAGATCATACATTTGAAAAAGAGGAACCGATTCAGCGGGCCGCTTAAATATTTTGGTTGTGTGAATAGCCTATACAAAACTAGCCTATACAAGAAAATAAATGGATGTTTATTTTGATTGTTCAGTACTTCATTAGGGAGGAAAAAAGATGCAGCTTCTCATGACATGAAATTCAATGGATTAAAAAACTGGAATTTGTGACTCTCTCATCTGAAGTGAGTGCATTTATATTGTTGAACAGCTTATACTAGTAGTGGTTAGCATAATTTGTTGTTTCGTCTAAAGGCACTCCATATGTGTCTAAAACCCATGTCCAATTATTATTATTTTTTGCTTAACTTTGGGTGCTTTCTATGCAGGTACTTCTTCATGCAGGAAGGACCACCCTTTTGACCTTGCAGTATGCTGGTTTTCTTTTGTTTGTCTTTTTGAAATTTGGAACAATGAAACTAGCTTCGTGATATTTGGAAATTAAAGACTCATGTATGATGTTAACATTTGACATTTTTAATATTTCCTAGAAAAACAAGAAATTCATTTTCGCCCCCACGATTGGATTATGAAGAAAGTTTTGTATTTTTCTGTTCATTTATTCTTTTGAGCAATATGCGGCTGTTTATGTGTTACATAAAATAAGCATTTGTCTCGTAGACAGGAGACTATGCTATTCAGCGCAGTTCTTATTGGCTTAGGAAACAAGTCTTGATAGGTGGAACATTTGACCGCGCTATTATAGGTTTTGGGCGACAAAAATTTTTGTCTCATAATTTATCTTAAAATTTGGATATTGTTCTAGAAGTGATCTACGACTATATTGATACGTGGAACATTTGACCGCGCAATTATAGGTTCAGGTATATGTTTAAATAAACACTTATAATTTTGAGGGTTAAATATGTTTTTGTTTTCTACAGATATCTTAAATTTCATTTTTAGTCTTTATTAAAATAATGACAAGTTTTAGTGTTTACAAAATTATTATATATGTAGTTTTAGTCTCTGTTGTTAAACTAATATGTATTTTTGAATGATTATTTTGTAGGTATGTTTTGAACGTTATAAAAAAATTTTTGAAAAAAAAGAAATTTAAAATTTGATTTCTAAATCGAGATTTTCATTATTTTTATCAATATCTTTTGAAATTTAAAAAATTCATATTTAATTTTTCTCATTTTAAAAAATTTTAAAATTTAATAAAGAAATATTTTATAGTATTTCTAAACACGTACGAAAAATATTATTCAAAAATTTAAAAGATTAAAGATAATTAAACAGTTTTTAAAATTTTAGAAAATAACAGGGACTAAAACTGGATTAACAAAAAAAATTTAGAGACCAAAATTTATCATTTTTTTAATAGGGATTAAAAATAAAATTTTTAAAGATATTTATAAGGATCAAAAATATATTTAACCAAATTCAAGACATATTTTTTAATACTTTTAGCTATAAATTTTTTAGATGTATGTTTAATTAAACTCATAAATTTTATGGTTAAGTTCAAGGCAATTAAAAAATAATACACCCTTCACACTCATTTATAAACAATAAAAATGGTTTTCACGGTTATTAAAAAATTCAATCAACATTAATTAAATTAACTGTAATATTTTCTTTATTAAATTTAATGAAGTGTTGGAAAATGAAATAGAGAGGTATATTAAGAATTACAACATTAAATGATTTAGTAATAATTGACTTATGCTTATAATAGTGATCAAGAATTTAAGTATTTGTGTTGCTTATAAATGTGTCCGGAGGGTGTATTTGTTTTGTTGCAGAATCATAATTAATCGGTAAACGAGGGGGCATAGTTTGCTGCGATGGAGGAGGGATTGACCTGGAAGATTAACACCTCAAACTCAAATTAGTAAGAGAGTGAAAAATGTCAGGCGAATGAGAATAAATTTGATACTTGAGAAATGATGTGCTTTCCTTCTTAAATAGGAGAAGCGGTAGATAGTTGCAAGTGTGAATCGTGTTCAATCATCAGATTGATCTAGACGGCTAACAGGATTCTCGTGCACGAGATCACCTTCCTAGAAAGAGAAAAAGAGTTTACATATTCTACAACTTTATTTCTTTGTTTTACTATTTGGGCCTTCATCATTGGACCTTGTGGGTTGTCCAAAATTGTTGTGCCGCAAACTCTTTTTTCTGCTTTGTAGGATGAAGGTTTGTAATATGTGCTTCTAGTTGGCCACTAGATCCAAGGATGTGAAGGCTTTTGATAGGATGTCATTGTCCTTGAGAACATGTGATTTAAATGTCTTATGTAACGTTTCATTGGAAATAACTGACACATGTCATTGTGCTAGCTAGTGATGATGTTTCCTATTTCTTAGAGCAGTTGAGTACTTCAAACATTTTCTTGGATGAAATGTCAATCGTTGGTGGTGCACAATGGATCGTAAGGTCCTTAGTGGAACAATAGATTATAATAGACTTATGAAGCATCAATTTGACTTTTTATTTCATTAGCGACATGCAAAAGTTCTTTTTAGCTCCCTTTATCATTTTCATTGTGAGTTTTCTTGTTCTAGAATTCGGTCAAGTTTATACTATCTTGTTTATAGGTACCTGACATGCATATTTGACAAATTTCTCAACTATAAGATAAAGTTAACGTTTTCCTTTTGCTTATGCTCCTTTTTCTAGGGTTTTAGAATAACAGACATTTGATATCATCGTCTCTTTCTCGAGAGGTTTCGCCTATTTTGTTGGCATTTTTTACTATGAGTGTTGGTGTCTAAACTTGCTTGATTTTCATATCATCGACATTTGGCTTTCCTTCACAATTAGTGTTGGTGTATGAACTTGCTTGATTTCCATATCTTGTCGACATTTGGCTTTCCTTCATAGCATTATTGATCATGAAGATTGTATCAACTTCGACTAAGACGACAAGTAGAGATATCTTGGGTGGCTGAGTGGATCAGTAAATACTAAGGACAATTTCTCCTTTTGTTCGTGAGGGTTCCCTAAACCACGCTTCGATTGACGTGGCTCCTTCATCTAATTGGGGAGTATTTCCCCTAGATGGAGATAAAAGAGTTTGTAGTCAGTATGATGGATGTGTTATACTTTTTCATGAGTTTTTATTGTCTCTCATGTGCTCTCGCCTTCCTTTTAATAAATTTGAGGTCAACATTATGGAGCACCTGTTGATTGCCCCTTCGTAGTCACATCTAGTGAGTTTGGCATTTGTCAAAGTTTTTTAGTACTTGTGTGAGTTCAAGGGGGTAAGACGACTGTGACATTGTTCTTCATCTCTTTAAAAATCAAAATAGCCAAAACTATGCAAGTGATCCAGACTTGCTTTCTTTAAGGCAGAACACTAAAAACTTTGAGACCTACACTGGCACCGTGAATAATTTCAAGGATCAATTCTTCTTGGTTACTCCTTTTATAGTTAGTAGGATAACCCTCACCCGATTATCCTTTCCAAAACTTGATTTTCCCCTAAATAAATAATGTAAAAAAATGCAGCAGAAGAAAACACTGGATTAACTTAAATATTTGTGCAGCATCGTATGAAATTCCTTAACAAAACCATGATTGTATTTGAAAGGAGAAATAATAGGTATGTGTTGAGAAACAAGTGTGAGTTGTGAGCCTCACATTGCATGGAAAAGTAAAGGTTGGGCATTTATAAGTGAGAGGACCCATATACCTAATACCTTAAGATTTAGGGTGAATATATGGTGCTCTCTCAGGTTTTTGGGTGAGTCTTTGATACAATGTTGATTCTTCCCCTCATGATGTGATCCATCAATGATATCAGAGACTGGTTCGAGTAAGGGACCAACTATTTATATCGAAAGTCTTCCTAACAAGGTTGTGGTTAGACGATGTGTCTCGATGAAGTACCAGTGATTTGGTAAGGGTGTCAATGGTAGTAAAAGTATATGTGGATGAAAGTCTTCCGCTTGAGGGAGATCATAGTGGATGGACTTACACTTGAGGAGAGATTTTTTAGAAACAAGTGTAAGTTGTAGTCTCATACTGCTTGGAAAAGTGAATGTTGAATACTTTATAAGTGAGAGAACTCATTTACCGAGAAATTAACTTGCCACCCCCCATATTATACATGAAACCCCCTAAATGGTGTGAAAAGACCAAATTTCCCATACCCTAATCATTCACCACAAATTTCAAATTCACGTTACAATCGAAATTTTTTAATTTTTTGGGCGATACCGGAAATTTCTTGGGCGATACCAAAAATTTCGCGAACAAGTGAGAATTTACAGTAGATTTGTGAAATTTCCATTATTTTGTACCAGAAATTTCAAAATATCCGGTATTTTTGTACCAGAAATTTCAAAATATATGGTATTTTCGTTTACCATTTATACCGGTGTGATACGGTGGCAGAACCAACTGTTATACTGGTTTTACGTTTGTATTCGCAAATGTTGCGGTAAGCAAGAGTCACCACCGACTTTTCTTTTATCCAACAAAGGAAATGGTGAAAAGAGCAGAAAAAGACCTTTTGAGAGTTTTCTGAGTAAGGGGGGTAGATTATGGAAAGGGAAGGTGTTAGCACCCTTTCCATCCGTAGTTTTCTACGGGCTCTTAGATGCTTAGCTCATTTGAAAAATACTTTGTGCTTTGTATGTTTTGAAAAGTATTTTGAAATGCCAATAGTCAGGCAGTTTGCTTTATGATAACTCTTGTATCAGTCCTCAAGAGTGTTGATAAAGCGTTTTGAAAAGGTTTTTGAAAATTGTTTTGTGTAAGTATAAAAATTTGTTTGAGCAAGCATCTAACAGCTATCTACTTTACTCGAAAGGATTGTTCTTTTCCTCTTTTCCTTTAGACAGTGTTATCCTACTATTAGTAAGTAGGTAGCCCTAGTCGTTGGATGTTTGGAGGGACATTTGAAGGGAAATTTATAGTCACAAAGGCAACTGAGAAAGAAACCTTAGTAACTACCCTAGAGTTTTAAGATCACTTTATCGAGGCAACGCCGAGAGGGTCATTGAGGGACTTGCGATCTTTAAACTGGAGGGTAGCAACTAAAATGTCTCACATTTTGAGAGTTATGACTATTTTCCGAAGGCAACCAAAGTGGGAGTATCCTAAAGATGTGCATGTGCAATTATATTCGGTTTCAATTATTTATCTTGATGTTAGGTTTTCTAGCGTTCACTTTTAGTCTTATCATGCAATCCTATTAGGCATACATCTAACAATTAATATATGTACTGGAAATAAAAATGCGGGAATTTAAATCTACCCTATTACAAGGCTTCGGGGATTAATTACATGTCCAAAAACTTGGGAAAAATAAAGAAAAGCGGTAAAAGAGTCCTAGTTAATTATATTACATCCCATAAGCAGATACATTAATATGAAAATGGAAATGCTAAAATAAAAAAAAAAGTGCGTGAGTTAGAAAAGACGTCTAGATCCTAAAGAAAATGAAATATTTTTGTGTTTTATTTTATTTTGAGAATAAAATATAAGTCTACTTAATTTTAGTTTTAAGAAAATGTTAAGATAAATGATTAATTAATTGACAAAATTAATCTTAATAAAAAAAACTAAAATCTAATTTTTTGATTTTTTATCTAATTTCATGTTGGTTAAAACTAGAAGAAATAAAATAATAAAAGAGGCAAAATAAATGGATTAGGCAGTAAAGAAGAAAAAAGAGGTGGAACTTGCAGGATGCGTTCCCGGGTCGAAAAGAGGCCTAAGTTACCTTTTGATCCAATGAAGAAGCTGGTCAAAGGTGCATGATGGACTGCACGTTTGGGGGCACTGGCTCTGGATTGGCCAGCATCTGGCAGTAAGGGAATGATGGTGTGTGACATACTCCTTCGATCTGGGAACACTGGATTTGTAAGAAATTCATTAGAAAAGCAAAACAAAAATTCCAGACTTGGGTCGAATCTGGTCTTGGATTCGACAGCCTATGACTGCATCATCCTAATTCAAACCCCCATGAGTTTGAATTGAAAGCCATTACGTCCTGAAATACCATGAATCCTAAGATTCGAAGGAACCAAAATTCAAATGCCCTAACAATGGCAGGTCTGTGAGGATTATAACATGTCTAGCGCTTCATTATAAACACGCACAAAACACATTAGAACGAATAAATGCGCTTAAATTAAGAGATTGAATTTCAAAATTATACCTATGGCCGGTATACTTCGATCTGCAACTTTGGGTGTAGAACCGCTTGCTTAAAGGTCTAGATGCCTCCATGGGAATCTCAGGAATACAAGTATAGTACTTGTTTGAACTAAGGGTGCTTGCAAAAGGTCTTTTTGTTTTTGATCACTTTGGAGGTTTTTGAGAATTTGATGTGGTTTTCTGAGACAGTGTGTCTACAGCTTCGATAGGTAATGGGTGTTCTGTGTGATGTAGTATATGTGATCCTTCCCCTTTGCTTCTGATTTAATCTGGTATTTATAAGAGTGTGGTGGTGAACGAATATGGCATGAAACATCCATTAATCATGGCTTTGAAAGCAGAATCAAAAGATATCAGCCATTAACCATGGCTTTGAAAGCAAAAATCAAGGATTTGAAAAGTTGCCATTTTGAGATTTTTCATGCCATTTTGAGCTTTGAGTGAACCTGGACAAGTTATGGTTGGCACCTTGCACGAATTCGAATTGCTCAGAGCTTCTTCAATTAAGTCACCATCTGCATCAATTTGAATTGCTCAGAGCTTTCCTCATCAGAGCATTGTTCTCTTCGATGGCTCTGAATTCCAATTCGAATTGTTCAGAGCTTTCCTTATCAGAGCGTCTTCGATTTAGTCACCATCTGCATTGATTCTTTCTTTCGATCAGCTCCTAAGCATTATTCTCTTCGATGGCTCTGAGTTCTGATTCGAATTGCAGAAAGCCTCAACATCATGGTTTCTTCGATCAAGTCATTATCTGCTTCGATTACCTGATCTGGAAAAGTCATCCTTGTCGAATCAGCTCTTGTTCTTTTCGATCCCCTTCCATGCGAAGTATCAACTCTTTCTCAATATGTTATGTCCTTCGAACCATTATACTTCCACGTGTTTCTTTGGATGAGATCAGAGCTTCTGAAATCAAAACCTTCTTCTTTTCGAAGCGCCAATTCAATCAACATGACACTCGAAGTGTCTTTCCTTGAAATGCTTTGAATAACTCATATTTCAATAGTTTCAAAACCGAACCCTTCGATAACGGTTTAACATAGTGAAACTCTTTATTAGCTCTCCATCAATCAAAGACTTCATAAGAGCCTCCTCACATATTCGAAGTCCATCAAATCGAAGACTTCATAAAGCCTCCTCATACGTTCAAAATCCATCAAATCGAAGACTTCATAAAGCCTCCTCATACATTCGAAGTCCATCAAATTGAAGACTTCATAAAGCCTCCTCATATAATCTTTCAAACTGTTATCTCTTTGATCTAGTGTCAGTGATTCAAAACTTGTGTAATCCTAGTTGGAAATATAATGCTTTGGGGGAGAATTTATCTGATCAATTCTTGGTCAACCTTGAGCAATTGAGGATCTTAAGGAGCATGTCTTGAGTAGAATGGGAAGGTAAATTTTGGGGTACAACAACTGCCCCTGTTCAATCTTTTTAAACCTGAGGATTTAGATTGGCTCGTCTGCCTTTCGTGATCTGAAGGTGGAAGATAATTGAACACTAATGCCCAGAAATTTGCACTCGCATACTCATGAAGTAATGTTATTGGTTGATGATATCAGGAATGGGCTTACATATGCCATTTGGAGAAGATGACTGAGAGTCGGTGATGGGCTTAAAGATGCCATCTGGAGAAGATGTTGACTTCATAAGAGGTATCTTTATGGAGATTCCTGTTCCCGTTGTCTGAGGAGGACTCCACTGGGGAATGTTGATTTCTGTTGTTCTCCTGCTTGAGGAAAACTCTGTGGGGAATAGAGTCTAGGAGCTTTAGTTGTCCATGTCTCTACTGAGGAGTTATCTTTGGACTGGAGAGATGAAAGTTAGTTGTTTTCCGATTGAAGTCCAGGATTTATAGTAACTTGCTGGGGAGAATGAAATTAACTATTATCTGAAATGTATTAGAAAGAGCCTGTGTAAGGGTTGCTTCAGGATGAGTCCGTGTGAGACTTCATCTGGAGATACATGAGAAGGGGCATGTGTAGGTCCGCTTCAGGATGAGTTCGTGTTAGACTGCATCTAAAAATATATGAGAAGGAACCTGTGTAAGATTGCTTCAGGATGAACTCGTGTAAAGATGCATCTGGAGAGAAGAAACCCGTGTAAGATTGCTTCAAGATGAGCTCGTGTAAAGCTGCATCTGGAGAGAAGGAACCCATGTAAGATTTCTTCATCTGGTCGTGTAGATAGTCACACTGTCTTGTTTCGGGAAT
Organism: Vicia faba; assembly: GCA_948472305.1. Classification (NCBI taxonomy): domain Eukaryota; kingdom Viridiplantae; phylum Streptophyta; class Magnoliopsida; order Fabales; family Fabaceae; genus Vicia; species Vicia faba. The sequence goes on from OX451737.1 coordinate 488,711,686, forward strand.
TAATCTACAATCAGTTGTTCACAGATAGTTGTCTTGTCTAGTTTCAGGTATTAATCCATAACTTGCTTTTGTTGGTCGTTGAGATAGCTGCCCTGTCTGGTTTCAAGAATTAATCTCTGACCTAAGAGAAAGAAAAATAGTTTCCCCGTCTTGTTTCGGGAGTTAATCTTCAATCTTCTCGTGTAGATAGTTGTCCTGTCTGGTTCCAGGTATTAATCTATAATCAGTCATTCACAGATAGTTGTCATATCTTGTTTCAGGTATTAATATGGAACTTGTTTTTGTTGGTTGTTGAGATAGTTGTCCTGTCTGGTTTCAGGTATTAATCTCTGACCTAAGAGAAATAAAGATAGCTTCCCCATCTTGTTTCGGGAGTTAATCTTCAATCTGATTATGTAGATAGCTGTCCTGTCTGGTTTCAGGTATTAATCTATAATCAGTCGTTCATAAATAATTGTCCTATTTTGTTTTAGGTATTAATCTGGGACTTATTTTTGTTAGTCGTCGAGATAGCTGCCCTGTCTGGTTTCAGGAATTAATCTCTGACCTAAGAGAAAGGAAGATAGTTTCCCTATCTTGTTTCGAGAGTTAATCTTCAATCTGCTCATGTAGATAGTTGTCCTGTCTGGTTCTAAGTATTAATCTATAATCAGTCGTTCACATATAGATGTCATGTCTTGTTTCAGGTATTAATCTGGAACTTGTTTTTATTGGTCGTTGAGATAGTTGTCTTGTTTGGTTCTAGGTATTAATCTCTGACCTAAGAGAAAGGAATATAGTGTTCTCGTCTTGTTTAGGGAGTTAATCTTCAATATGCTCATGTAGATAGTTGTCTTGTCTGGTTTTAGGTATTAATCTACAATCAATCGTTCAGAGAGTTACCCAGTCTGGTTTCAGGATTTAATCTGGAACTGTTGAAAATTGGTGATGATGTTTGTCTTCCTGCTAACTTTCCTGAAAAAGGTAAAGAGTCAATTGTATGCAGTGTCATGATGCATGAGATGCATTGGGTAACGATGTTCTCAAAATAAATGAGATTGTGATATATGCATTTGTGCTGCATATGTTATGACGCTTGAAAAATGATGTATGAATGCAATGTATGAACGTATCGATTGTTATACTATAGTGTTGCTGAACTAGGGAAAATAAATCCCTGATTGTTGTTGGGGATGAAGAATGTAAGTCTTCAAATTTTGTTGAAGTCGAAATGCTGAGAGACGGATTTCCGTTGTTAGAGAAATAAACTCTGTTGGGGAAGGGAATCTCTGTAATCCGCTTGGGTATTTTAATGAAATCCTGCCGGGGAATCCGAAAAGCTTGTGAACTAGGCTAAGGAATTCTTTGAGATGTCGAGTAAGTAATAGGAAAGTTTTTGCTCCGCCGGGGATATAATAACGCCTGCCATCATTAGGCTGTATGCTGAGGATATGGCAGTGACTTTATAGTAGGATTCCCCTGTCTCTGTACCTGCTGGAGAAAGTGTCTGCGGGGATTCGCAGAGGGCCTTTAGACATTGTCTTGTTTCTTAAAGCCCGTAGTAACTGTCTTTCTGTTTTTTTATGTGCGTATTTGTAAATGGTAATTACATTCAAATGCATACATTAAAAAATAATCACTGTACGTTTTCGCAAACAAAACAGAAAAATAAAATCGAATAGTTTTACACTTTCAAAGAGATAGTTTTGTATTAATTTGAATAAGCGTTTTGCCTATAATAGGCGTTTTTGTACAAGGAGACGGACATCCTAGTAAGAGAATGTCGTCGCATACAAAGGCAAACAACTATGTGAAATAATCCCATTGATTTCCCATTATGCTATTGCCTTTATGTCTTTGAGCGTCTCATCTCTTTGCTGCTTGTCCGAAGCTGATTGGATTGATTAGTACCACTTGAGCTTGATAGTTGTTACCGAATATTGGCTGTAAGATGATCCAACGGGACATATTTATATGCTTAAAATCCCTAAATTTTTCCTGGACCGCCCTTTCGGGTTTTCAGTCCACCGGGATACCCTTTTTTGCCCAAGCCGCCTTTTTAGGTTTTCGACTTGCCGGGTGTACAAATTTTTTCCAGATGTATATCCCTAATTTTTGGCCGAACCCTTTTGGTTCGTTGGGATGCCCTTATTTTTACCTAGGCCAGTCAACCTAACGGGTCTTTGTTCATGCGTAGTATCTTTTAACTATGTCCACGTTTACAGGGTGCGGAAGGTCGTCAACGTCCATAGTGGTTAAGATCATGGCTCCACCAAAAATATGTTCTTGATCACAAATGGATCTTCGTATGTAGGAGTCCATTTGCCCCTGGGATCACCTTGCAGCAGGATAATGCTCTTGATTACTAGGTCACCAGCCTAATATACCTGACGTTTGATCTTCTTGTTAAAAGCTTTAGTCATACGTTTTTGGTACACCTGACCATGAAAGACAGCCGTGAGCCTCTTCTCGTCAATCAAGATTAATTGGTCAAGTTGAGTCTGAACCAATTCGTCTTTGTTGAACCCTGCATCTTTCATGAATCTTAAGGAAGGGATCTGGACTTCGATGAGTAGGACAACTTCCATACTGTATACCAGAGAGAAATGAGTTGCCCCTGTTGACGTACGTACTGAGGTACGGTAACCATGAAGAGAAAATGGTAACATCTCATGCCAGTTGTGATACGGTGGGAGAACTGACTTGAAGGTTTTGCGTTTGATCGTAAATGTTGCGGTTAGAAAGAGTCGCCACCGACTTTTCTTTTATCCAAAAGGAAAGGTGAAAAAGCATAGGAAAGACCTTTGAGATTATTTCTTGAGTTCGGGGGGTAGATTATGAAAAGGGAAGATATTAGTATCCTTTTCATCTATGGTTTTACATGGGCTCCTAGTTACTTGCTAGATCACTTGTTTTTGTTTGAAAATTGTGCTTTGTGTGGTTTTTGAAAATATTTTGTAAAGAGGCCATTGTTTAGGCAATCTTTGTAATGATTCTCATTCGTAAGAATGTATACAAAGATGTTGATCTTTTGAAAATGTTTTCAAGTTTGTAAGATGTTTTGAAATATGTAGGTGTTTGTTTTGAAAATAGCAAGATTGTTTGTTTGAAATTGAGCAAGTAATTAGGAGCATTCTACCTACTCAAAAGTCTTTCTTGTACATTTCCTTTTCCTTGGACATTTTTATCTTACCATTGATTTGGTGAGTAACTCTATCTTTGGATGTAAAAAGGACGAGCGTGGGTCATCGTATAACCATGATTAGCAATGTTGCAAGGCATCTTAGCATTCTCTTTTAGGGACTAAGATCATTTTAAGGCAACTTAGATAGCGTCATCCAGGGACTATAATCTTGTATTTGTTTGTTTTTGCTAAGATACCCCTCATGCGTAATATGGCCATTTTGTAAGGCAACCAAGTGGATTTTACCCTAGGGGTGCTTGTGTGCAAGTGTATTGTTTTCATGCTTGTTTTTGTCTTGAATTAGGATTTTCTATTTAATTGATTTCATTCTTTCCATACAAACCCTAATTACTAGCATGTGAATATAAAGCATTTAAATTGCGGTAAATAAAAATATTAAGCTATTACATGATTTGTGGGAAGGGAGTGTACAAAGTATAAATGAGGATTGCCAGAAATTAAACCCTAATTAATCTATTACAACCATATTGAATTGAATAAATAAATGTACAGAATATGAAAAGGAATAATGTATAAATTAATGAATAAAAAAGAATGGATTTTGTTTGGTTTTGTCCTTATTAAAAAAAGTTTTTATTTTTTAACCTAATGAACTAAAAAAATGTTTAATAAAAAAAACTAATTTAATTTAAAAGAGAAAATATTTTTAAGTTTTACGAAGAAGATTTTAACATTAAACTAAATAGTATGAAAATTAATTAAATTAGGAAAAGTATAAATTCTATGTTTATTTTAAGAAAATAAAATAAGCCTAAATCTATTTAATTAAAAAAAAGGTTAAGTTTGTAACAAAAATATTTTTGATGTTTTAGTCTAGAAAATAAAATAAATGTACATAGTATAAATAAAAATATATTTTTTATCTTTTTTGTCAATAAAATAAATATTAATATTAATATTAATAATTATATATGAAAAGAAAAAGAAAATAAAAAGAAAATAAATTAAAAGTCAGGGGGGTTCATTAGTAAACAAAAGAGTATCATGAGCAAAAATAAACTAAGCCCAATGAAGAGCCCAAATGCTGCCAAAAAAGAACAAAAAAGAGTCAGAAAAATGTAAAAATAACAAAATGGTCACGCTGGGGCTTGAACCCAGAACCATGGGGTGAACAAGCGCGTGTTTTACCACTGGGGTGGCTATACATCCATTAACTTGTATGAAATGATAAATGCATAACACAAAATGTGCCCTGACTGTACTTCATCTTCAACCTCCAACTAAAGGATCTGTAACTTGCTCATTTCTCAACCATTTGCAAAAATGTAAACATGAAAATTGCTCCATTTTATCACACGAATCCAACCATATAAATATCATAAACTATAAATCAAAGATGAATGAGAATTTTTAAAAGTACCAAATTCTGACCTAAATATTTCAGAAAGTTTAAACTCAAAATTCTCGTAGCTCAATCAAAATAAATGAAATCTATGGACATGTACAGCTTCAGGGCAATGATGTCTATATTTTATCTTTACAAATACAAGCCTATCAATGCCTAAGTAATGAGGTAGAAGTTCAAGAAAAATACCTCAAAACTGGAAATCGTGAAATGGATTTGCGCTTGTTTGAGGCAATGTTGATGATTAGGTTAGCTTCCTTGGACCTCTAGGAAGCTAATACAATGGCCGACTTGAGCTGAGGGTGGTTGGAATGGTCTGGAGAAGTCCAACTGTGATGCTCTATTTTTGGTTATAGAAGACAGGGTAAATGGTGTTACAGAAGTGAAACAGGTACATGGATGGGTTACCCTTGATGCAAGGAAGCTTTAGAAATTAAAAGGCCAAAAATCGCACGAGGGAAATGTGAGTTTGAGGTTCAAGGTCAGAAACTATGCAACAATGGAGTTTTTGGGCAATTTCTGATTTGAGAGTTTTGGTGTATTTCAGGGGGCTCAAGCTCGTCCCCTAGCTCACAAATAGTGTCTCTATTTATAAGCAACAAGTTTGGAGACTTATTGTTGATCAGAATTCAAAATCACAAGTTTATGCATAACATGTGATTTTTGAGAATTTCAAGTTTCCAAGCATTGTGTACTTGCTAAGATAGAGTGGTTATGCTTTAGAAAAGCTTGCTTCTGACATTGTGGATGGAGTGTGATCAGAGGGAACAAGTTAGAGACTCAAGAATTGACTTTACACAAAAGCTTGCTTTTCTAAAATGGAAGTGTTCACTTTGTGCCATTAATGGAAATGTGAATTGGATAAAGCTTAAACCACTTGGATTAAAGCTAAAAAGTTTGTGTAATCCATTAATGATGGATAGATACACAAGTTAGGAGGCCTGCAAATCAAGATTATGCAGCCTAGCATTGAAATTGCACTTGTGTTCATCATGAAAATGACCTATAATTCAAGTGACAAAACACCAACTTCATCTCTTCGATTCTCCCTACTCAAGAATGATCTAAAGGAGTTCTTGGACATTTTGGAAAGCTTGCAATAAGCTCTACAACTCATATTTAAATTGATTTTGAAGATTCCCCTTGGAATTATAACTTGAGATCCAAGCACTTTTGGAAGAAGTTGTGTGAGGAAAAGTTGTATATTTTATGGAGATCCACAACTTTCATGTTGGGATTTTCTCTTGAATCATCTTGTATCATGGTGAAAAATTGGCTCAAAGTTATGAAAAAACATGAATTTTCAACAGTTAGAAAAATTTCTAAGTTTAGAAATTTTGACTTTTCAAAATGAAATCTTGACTTTTTGATTTCTTGATGAATAAGTTTCATATTTTTACATGTTTTGATGAATAATGATCTTTGGAACTTGAATTTGACCAAAAAGTCAAAGTTTGACTTTTCAGTATACAATTGATTTTTGATCAGTTGACTGCAAAATTCATCTGTCAATCCAATGGACTTGCAATGTTTTGAACCATGTCATTAGGTAAAAATGATTCAAATGGATTCTTGAGATCATGTCTTAAACCAATTGACCATTTTCTAGGTCAAAAACCAGAAATTGCCCTTTCCTAGTCAAAACCCTAATTTTGACCATTTTGCCCTTTTGGAGATTTGATCAAATTTCTTGAGGAGTTGTGGTCCAAACTTGATAAAATGGTTCATATGAGTTAAAAATATTGATGTGGATAAAAAATTATGAGGTTTGACTGTAAATTGGCCATGGTTGACTTTTTCCCTAATATAGTTGATTTTTAGGTCAACTGTTCAATTGACTAATCAAAAGTGTGATCCAAGGCTTGAAACTTGACATGAGTAATCTTGGGGATCCATAATGGTCCTTGAAAGTCAAATTAAGCATTGATAGTTCAAAAATCCTTGTGCAAACTCAAACCCTAATTTTGGTCATCAGTGCCTAAGGAGGTGTCTTGAGCTGATCAAACCCTAGTGCAGTCTTGAGCCCAAGGAGATCTTGTGAGAAAATTCTTGACAAGTTAGAGGGAAAATTTTGGGGTACAATATCTGCCCATGTTCAATATTCTTAAGCCTGAAGAGTTAGATTGGCAAGCTTTATCGTTCTGACTCGAAGGTGGAAGATGATTGGACACTAGAGTGCCCAGAAATTTGCATTCAGCGATGTGATGGTTGAGGGAATGGGCTTAAAGATGCCATTTGGAGAGGTGATAGAAAGTTTTTGGAGACGGGATTTGTAGATTCCATCCAAGAGTGGTTGTTGAATTGTAACTTGTAAGCTGGAAGAATGAGTATCAGAATGACGTTTGTGTCTGGAGCGTATCTGAACTGTATCTGGGGGCTGATTTTGAATGAGTATCAGAATAGAATCCGTGTTTGGAGCGTATATGAACTGTGTCTAAAAGTTGAATCTGAATGAGTATCAGAATGGCATCCGTGTCTGGAGCGTATCTGAACTGTATCTGAAATTTGAATCTGAACGAGTATCAGAATAACGTCCGTGTTTGGAGCGTATCTGAACTGTATCTGAAAACTCTTAACATTGTTAATGATAGCTGTTAATCTTATCCTGAAAAGGGTAAAATGTTAGCTAAAATGCAAAGTCATGTTGTATGAAATGTATGATATAATGCATTCGTTTTATCAATGTTTATGATATACAGATGCAATGTATGCGTATGTGAGCTAGTCTATTACGCTGTTTGTTGGATTGGGGAAAATAAATCCCTGACTGTTGTCGAGGATATGTAAGTCTTCATGTCTTGAAGTCGAAGTGTTGATGAATTTCCGTTTAGAGAAATAAATTCTGTTCTAAGGGAAATGCCATGTACTGCTTGAAAAATCTGTTTGGGGAATCTGGAGAAATTGGATGATTTCTACGGGGGATTGATAATTGGAAGCTTTGTTCCACTGGAGATTAAACTGTACACTGCAGGAAATTTTTTTTTATGGAAAATAACTTGGAGAGATTTCCCTATCCCTTAAAGCCATCAGTAATTGTCTTTTATTTTGTTTATTTGTAAACAGTAATTATGTTCAAATGCATATGTTCAACAATGAATCATTGGACGTTTTTATAAACAAAACACAAGAGTAAAGAAAAACAGATAATTTTGCACTTTCAAAGGAATATCTTTGTATTGACTTTGAGCAAGTATTTTTATACAGTGAGATAAACATTCTAGTAGGAGAACGCCGTCGTAAAAAATGAAAATTTTAATACAAAGAAAAGATAGTTGTGTGTAATCATCCCATGGGGTTCCCATTCTGCTATAGCCTTTGTATCTCTGAACATCTTGTCTATTTGTTTCCTTCTCCGAAGATGATTGAATTGGTCTAAAATGTCGAGTTTGCAAGTTGAAGCCAAAGGTTATCCTCAAAGTGATCAAACGGGACATAGTCATACGCTTTAATTCCCTAACTTTTTCCTGGACCGCCCTTTCGGGTTTTCAGTCCACCGGGAAACCCTTTTTTGCCCAAGTCACCCTTTTGGGTTTTCAGCTTGCCGGGTGTACAGATTTTTTTTTTGTTTTATCCCTAATTTTTGCCCGAACCTTTTTGGTTCGCCGGGAAGCCCTTGTTTTGCCTAGGTATGTCAACCTAGCGGGTCTTTTATGCGTAGTATCTTTTGACTATGTCCGTGTTCGCGGGGTGCGGAAGGTTGTCGCCATCCATGGTGGTCAAGATCATTGCCCCATCAGAGAATTTGTTTTTTATTATAAATGGTCCTTCATAGGTAGGAGTCCATTTTCCCCTGGGATCACCTTGTGGCAGTATGATGCGTTTGATCACTAGATCCCCAACTTGATACACTTGGCGTATGACTTTCTTGTTGAAAGCCTTGATCATCCATTTTTGATACATTTGATCATGGAAAATAGCAGTAAGTCTCTTCTTGTCAATCAAGTTCAGTTGATAAAGTCGAGTCTGGATCCAATTGTCTTCGTTCAACCCTGCATCCTTCATAATCCTCAGAGAGGGGATCTGGACCTCGATAGGCAAGACAACCTCCATGCCGTAAACCAAAGAATAGGGTGTTGCCCCGGTTGATGTGCGAGCTATGGTATGATACCCGTGGAGAGCGAATGGTAGCATCTCATGCCAGTCTTTGTATGTGACTGTCATTTTCTGTATGATCTTTTTAATGTTTTTATTTGCAGCTTCGACAACACCATTCATCTTTGGCCGGTAAGGAGAAGAATTGTGATGTTGAATCTTAAATTACTCGCACAAGGCGGTGATCATAGTGTTGTTGAGATTTGTACCATTGTCAGTGATGATCCTTTCCGGGATACCGTATCGGCAAATGAGATTTTGCTTGATGAAACAGGAAACAATATTCTTGGTAACGGAGGCGAAGGAGGCTGCTTCAACCCACTTTGTAAAATAGTCAATGGCCACTAGGATGAAGCGGTGTCCATTGGAGGTTGTTGGCTTGATTTCCCCAATCATATCAATTCCCCACATAGCAAAGGGCCAAGGAGCCGTTAAGACATTTAGAGGAACCGGAGGTACGTGCACCTTATCAGCATAAATCTGACACTTATGGCAAGTTCGAGAGTGTTGATGGCAATTTGCTTCCATGGTAGACCAGTAATAGCCTGCCCATAGGATCTTCTTTGCCATCGTATGCCCACTGGAATGGGTGCCAAAAGCGCCTTCATGCAATTCAACCATGATACTTTCAGCTTCAACCTTATCTACGCACCGAAGTAACACAGAGTCATGATTGCGTTTGTACATGATGCTGTTACTAAGGAAGAACTTAGCGGAGAATCTCCTTAAGAACTTATTGTCATTAACTGAAGCTACTTTCGGATATTCTTGAGCCTTGAGATACCTCTTGACTTCGTGAAACCAGGGCTGGTCCACTATTTCTTCAGTATTAATCTCTTGACAGTGTGCTGGTTAATCCATTCGTTCGATGGTGATTTGGGGAGCCTCGTTATCCCATTTAAGTTTAAACATGGATGACATTGTGGCTAGTGCGTATGCTAGCTGATTTTCTTCTCGCGAGAAATGCTCGAAAGTAATCTTCTCAAAATGTGGTAGCAATGTCAAAACATGTTCTTTGTAAGGGATAAGGTTAGGGTGTTTGGTGTTCCATTCCCCTTTGATCTGACTGATGACCAAAGCTGAATCTCCGAACACACTCAAAGATCTGATCCCTAGGTCTATGGCAGCTCTGAGGCCAAAGATGCACGCTTTATATTTCGCCATGTTGTTTGTACAATAGAAGCAGAGTCTGGAAGTAAAGGGAGTATGACACCCTTCCGGAGATATGAGTACAACACTGATACCATTTCCAAGTGCGTTGGATGCCCCATCAAAGAACAGGGTCCATTGGGATCCTTGTTCAGGTCCGTCATGTGGCCTGAATTCTTCATAGTTGTCTAACATCATGATGTCTTCATCCGGAAATTCGAACTTTATGGATTGGTAGTCTTCCACGGCTTGGTGAGCAAGGTGATCAGCTAATACACTGCCCTTTATTGCCTCTTGGGTGGTATACTGTATGTCATACTCTGTTAGGATCATATGCCATCTCGCTATTCTCCCTGAGAGAGCAGGTTTCTCGAAGATGTATTTTATCAGATCCATTTTAGATATCAACAAAGTAGTATGAGTCAGCATATACTGTCTTAGCTGGCGAGCAGCCCATGCCAGAGCGCAGCAAGTTTTCTCAAGCAGTGAATATCTAGTTTCACAGTCGGTAAACTTTTTTCTCAGGTAGTAAATAGCATGCTCTTTTCGGCCAGACTCGTCATGCTGCCCCAATACACAACCCATTGAGTTTTCTAAAACAGTCAGATACATGATCAATGGTCTTCCCTCGACTGGTGGCATCAACACATGAGGCTCTTGTAAGTATTCTTTGATTTTGTCAAAAGAAACTTGGCACTCGTCATTCCATTTGACTACTTGATCTTTCTTTAACAATTTGAAGATTGGTTCACATGTAGCTGTCAGGTGAGAGATGAATCTGGAAATGTAGTTCAAACGCCCCAATAATCCTCTGACTTCCTTCTCAGTACGAGAAGAAGGCATCTCTTGTATCGCTTTAACTTTGGTAGGATCGACCTCAATACCTTTGTTGTTGATAATAAAGCCTAGGAGTTTACCAGACTGTACCCCAAATATGCATTTGTTTGGATTCAACCTCAGCTTATACTTCTTCAGTCTCTCAAACAGTTTTTGTAAGTGATCAAGATTCTCTTCTTCCGTTTGATATCTAGCTATCATATCGTCCACGTAGACCTCTATTTCGTGATGTATCATGTCATGAAATAAAGCTACCATGTCATGCTGATAGGTTGCTCCAGCATTCTTTAGTCCGAATGGCATCACCTTATAGCAGAAAGTGCCCCACTACGCGACAAACGTTGTTTTCTCCATGTCCTCAGGCGCCATTTTGATTTGGTTGTAACCTGAGAATCCGTCCATGAAGGAAAAAACTTTATGTTTTACCGTATTGTCAACTATAATATCAATGTGGGGGAGTGGAAAATCATCTTTAGGGCTTGCCCTATTCAAATCTCTGTAGTGCACACACATTCGCACTTTGCCGTCCTTTTTGGGCACAGGAACAACATTGGCAACCCATTGGGAATAAGAGGTGACAGCCAAGAATCCAGCATTGAATTGCTTCATGACTTCTGCTTTAATCTTTTCTGACATATTAGGCCGCATGCGGTAAACCTTTTGCTTTACTGGAGGACAATCCTCTCTCTTAGGCAGACGATGTACCATAATGTCTGCATCAAGTCCCGGCATGTCTTCATACGACCAGACAAAAACTTCAACATAATCGTGTAACAATTGAATTAGACGCTCCTTGACACTGGGTTCCAGATTGGCACTCACCTTGACCTCTTTTTTGTCTTCTTCGGTACCTAGGTTGATTGTATCCACGGGTTCCTCGTGAGGCTGAATGGTTCTCTCTTCTTATTGTAGTAGTCTGACAAGTTCCCCCGATACTTCACAATATTCCTCACCTTCGTCTTCGGCTTGGTAGATTAGATTCTCAGAGTCACAAAAGGCCATAGCAGTATCGTTTCCCATGGGATCCTGAATGGATGTATATCTGCATTGTGAGTGTGCGTGTGTGTAAGGGTATACCTATCTTTGAAAGAAATAAAAATGTAAAAAGAAAAACAATGATCACAAAAGTTTGTATGCGAAAACGTCCATGATTCATTGATGTCATATGAAAATGAGATAATAACCCTTACAAATGGACCATTGTTCCTCGGGTAAGACACAAGGTTTTAAGAGTGCAAATTGTTTTAATATTACAGATCCAACAAAATGTAAAGACAGATTACTGTGGGATAAAAGTGATCGGGACAAAATCTCTAGCCTCCCAGTTGCTGAGCCCTCCACTGACAGTTGGGAATATCCAGTCCTCCAAGTCACAACTATCTTCATCATCTTCTACGGTGTTGACCTCGCGGTTTCTGATCTTCAGGGGTGGTCTTCCGGAACGAGTGCGGCGCACAACCTTCTGGGCACCTGAAGTGAAACCTAGGCCAAATTTGTCAGACTTATATGGGATATCTAGGAGTTGTCCCCAGATAGTGCATCCACCTTCTTCTACCACTGCTTTGGCATCCTTCAGAGATGACATTCAGAGTGGAGGCCTTGTAATCTTGGGAACCTGAGACACAACCTTGGTCACTGCCACATCTTGGGGGACTTCTTCAAAGTGTTGAAATGGAGTTTCAATAAATTCACCATCTAATTCCAAGTATATAGGAATTGAGATGGCTAATCATGTACTTTTCATGAACGGTGATAATCTTCCCTTGAATTGGATATTTTAGCATTTGGTGCAATGTAGAAGTAACCACACCGGCATTGTGAATCCACGGTCGACCTAGAAAGCAATAATATGAGGGGCGAATATCCATTATGTAAAAATTTGAATCAAATGTTTGTGTTCCAACTTTTATGGGAATGTCTACCTCCCCATGTACAATCCTTTTCGAGCCGTCAAAAGCCCTCACCACTATATTTCTTGGCTTCAATGTCAATCCTTTGCAGTCAAGCCTATCAAGAGCCTTTTTAGGCAATACATTCAGGGATGAACCAGTATCAACTAACACATGGGCCAACGTCGTGCCCCTACATTCAACTGAGACATGTAATGCCTCATTATGCTTCCTTCCCCTTGGCGTTAGATTAGTATCTGAAAAACCTAAGCCATTATCTGCAGTCAAGCTGGCTACGCAGTATTGGAATTGATGGGCAGATGTTTCTTGAGGTACATGGGCAATTTTTAAGAACTTTACCAAGGCCTTTGCATGTGCCTCAGAACATAGCAATAAAGCCAGCATGGAGATTTTTGATGGGGTCTGCCCCAGTTGCTCGACTACATCGTAGTCACTTTGTTTATGATCTTTAGAATCTCCTCCATCTCTTCCCTGGAGGTCTCAGGGATAGTCAACGATTGTGCCTTCGTCCGGACAGGCTCAATCAAAATACTTTTTCCTCGAGTCTCGATTAACTCGGCAGCCGGAGTATCAGTAGGGGTGATAACAGGGATTGTAACAGCTTCGTCAATAGGAGTACTTGCAGAGATGATTATGGGTTTGGGAGTAACCTTCGGAGGGACAACAACAATAGGAATGATTACGGGTCCAGAAACAGCCTTTGGGGGAGCATATTCTAGAGATAAGATCCTACCACTTCGGGTAATCTTACTAGTCCCTGCAATATTACTAACATCGGAATCCACTTTCTCAGAACTTGAATCTTCGGCATCTGGCCAATCTTGCTTAATACCGTGGTAGTAGACATCCCCTCCACAATTCCATGGTACGGTTTTGTGTGACGTATACGGGATTGGTCCAGGCATTGTGATTATTAAAGGAGCTACTTTTGGAACTGATGTAATTCTAACAGGTCTTTTGGTGGAGACCCTGGAAGAATTGGCGGATATGGTAACGATGGACACATTATTAAAAGGAACAGTTGGAGTAAAAGTCTTCTCGAATAAAATTTATTTGTTATCTATTAGGCATTGAACGCATGTTTTCAACAAAGGACAGCTGGTTGGTGAGGACAAGCAGAAATGACAGCTTTCATTACAACCTGGGAAAACACCGGCAATCAACAAATTCTTTTTGATAGTCAGGAGTGGGGTCACAAGTTCATCAACTAAAGCAACAAACATATCCTCCTCAATGGAGTTGGCATTATGGCCGTGTTTGGGCATAGGGGCAGAAATGACATTGGGCTTTTCTGGCGCATCGAATTCAATCTCCTTAGCTTCAAGGAGGTCTTGTACCTTGTTCTTTAGAGCCCAACAGTTATTAGTATCGTGACCCGGACTTTCAGAGTGATATGCGCAACGAGCATTGGGATGATAGTGAGGAGAGGTTGTATTGGGGTTTTTTGGAGCTTCTTTCAAGGTCACTAAATTGGATCTTAGTAGATGCGGTAATACCTGAGATAGGGTCATGTTAATTACGGTGAAATGCCTGACCGGTCTTTCCATCCTCTATTGATTGTTTCTTTGTTGATCAGGTGCATGTTTAGGGATCATCACAGCCTCCACCATTGGTCGGCGCTCGGCCTTATCTTGGTTTTTTGCGGATATACAACAACTACCTCTTTCTTTCCAATGAAAGGCTTCCTTACAAATATAGAAGAGGATGTATGTTGTACCCCAAAATTTTCCCTCCCATATTCTTCAAAGTTTTGACAAGCATCATCTAAATTTGCTCAAGTCTACTCAAGGGTTGCACAATCAAACATCCTCCTAAGCCAGTCAAAATTAGGGTTTTGTTTCTTGCAAGGAAGTTGAGGTTTTCAAGGGCTCAATCAAGTCCCACATTCCTATAAACATTGTCAAGCATATACATGCCAAGTTTCAAGGCTCACAAGGTCAAGTTGCACAGTCAAAAACCCTAGTTGCTCCACAATCAACTGTAGGGGTAAAATGGTCATTTGGCAGTCAAAAGTAAAAATTTTTGGTCAACATCTTATTTTGAAGCCACAATCATCACTTGACCAAGTGTTGATCATGATTCCACAAGCATGGCTCAAAAATCATCAAGATGGAAAAGTTTCCATTTTTGGACAGCTGAAAAGTCAACTGTAACTTGACCAAGGCATAACTTTTTCATGGTTCATCATAAAAATCCCATCCAATGCTCATTTTGAAGGGGAGGAAATTTCCTACAACTCATCTTCACATTCCAAGTCCAAGAAATGCTCTCACAAAAAGTTATCAATTTCAACATTATAGGTCATTTTCAAAAGTCAACAAAAAGGAATTTTAAGTCAAAGACCATAACTTGAGATTGGTAAATTAAAATGACATGGTACCAAAGGAATTGGTTAGAGGACTTCAAGACCTTTCCAAAATGTCCAAGAACATGTTCATGTGATCAAAATTGAGCAAGATATGCATTGGAGAAGTTGGGAAATTTTTGTGAAATGGCAAAAGTCAACTATCCTTGAAACTTCAATTTTTGACAAAAGGGCCCACTTTCTTCCACTTGATTCAGCCTTGTCATGCCACCCACGTGTCCCATGATTAATTTCAAGACCAAACATTTATTTTTTCATTTTTTATTTAATTTTTATGGATTTAATTCATTTTAATCCATAATAATTCAAATAAAAATCTAAAAATTAATTGAATGGCATCTTTGAGGTTTGAATGGCTTTCATGTGTCATATTCCACATACCAAATTCGTGCCAAGCTCAATTATGCATAAAATTCAAAATTTGAACAAACTTGGAAAGTCCTTTAATGGTGGTTATGAAGAATCTCAAAACATCAATACAAGGGATCATTAGCTCATAATGTGACCTAAATTCATTGAGACATACATATGCAAGCCTTCCCAACCTCATTCAGGACCTGAACATTGCACAAACGGCATAACCAAAATCCAAAAAATCAAGCAAAAGTTGAAAACTGGAATCCACCTTCAAGGCCAATTCAACACTTTTTATTGCTTTTAATACCTTGCTAACAGTCCCAGAAACGCATTGGAATAAAAATCAAGTGCTAACACTCCAGGAACACGCAAGAGTAATTCACGGTTTGATCATTTTTTTCAGAAACGCATACCATTATTCATGCATTGTTAACATCTTTTGTGGATCATTTTGTGTTCATAGCACTCAGGTGAAGCTAATGATATGGTTCAATTGCTTTGAGAGCCCCTGAAACGCAAACCACCATGGTTGAATCTTAGGGTTTTCAAGCTTTTGAATTGGGGCTTTCCCATACAGGAAAAATTAGGCTTCATAATGCCTATGGCTGAGATCGTGGAATCAAGACGAACCAATCCCAACCATCGCGCCCTTTTTATATAACGCACAAAGCTAACCGCTATTTTTGCATTTTTGCAGTTTGTAGGGGTTTAAAACCCCCGCTATCTAACTTCTATTTTGCAGGAAACGCGAAGAAGATGATGGCGTGTTGATACATGGTTGGCTCATTCAAATGAAACGCACACGTTTTTTTATTTCCAGGATACTGTTCATTTATTTCATATAATATTCTTTGTTTGTTATCATAACAAATAGAATGGCTTGGCTTAGTGGTTTGGACGAACGTGCATAGACCCTTGGGACCTGGGTTCGATTCCCAGGTCCCCCCAAAACTCAATATTATTTTTTCTATTATGTTCCTATGCAGGCCTTCAAATTGCGTCCACCATAAACCTCACTCATCCAGCGTGCCAAGTGTCTCAACAGGCTGATCCAAAGGCCAGAAAAAGGGGAACACCATGCTATCTGGTCAATGCACATGCAGTCAATTCCAAAAGTCAATCAGGCTTGCTTCTTAATGGGCCTAAATTTCCAGATCCACCTCCATTCTTGGGTCAACACCCCATGGGTTTCTATTTCTTTTTCTATTTTCCTTTTCTTTTTATTTTCTTTAATTATTATTATTAATATTAGTATTATTTAATTAATTAACAAATTAACTTTTTTTCTTCCATAAAATTCAGAAAACCAAAAAAAACTAACATTTTTATTATTTATTAACTTATTTTGTAAATAAATGTAAATTAAATTAAATTAGTTTAATTAGTTAACTTTAATACTTTTACAATAAATAAAATAAATTTAGAATTAGGTTTTACTAACTTTTAATTTTAAATTCCTTTTATTTTATTTTCATTAAAAACATAAAAAAATACAAAAAACTTTTTTTTCTTTAATTAAATAATTAATTAGTTAATTAGGTTTAATGTTTAATTTAATTCTAAAAAAGGGTCAAAACCCTAAAACGTTCCCGATTCAATCTTCTTTCGCGCTTTAATTTCTTTTGATTATATTTATGTATCTGTACAGAGTATGTAATAGTTAATTAGGATTTTATCGCCTTATTTAAATTCTTGCACTTTATTTTCCATACGGGTTTTTGTTTTTGGCGATGTATAGACCCGCACCTTGTAATAGCTAGATTTACTTTTCGACAATTTATTTTCCGCACTCCTAACTGTTAATATGCCTGCAAGAATGTATGAATAATAAAATCAATCTGTAGCTCACAAATAACATGTACAAGATAAACATTAACATGAAACAACACACATGCACATGCCACTCCTAGGGTACGCCTCACTGGTTGCCTCGAACGTGGTCATCAAGTATAGGGTGTCTTAGAGGTCGCCCTTCTGTCTAAAAGATCCAGTCGCCTCGAAACGGTTGCCTCGGATAAAAAAAGGATCTAGGACGTTAGGGTTACCACTAAGGTGTCCTACCATTGCTTTGGTGACCACACTAACCCTATAATTGAATTGACCCGAATACCTCCAACGATGGTGCTACCTACCTCTCAATGGTGGGATAGCACTATCTAAAGGACTCTTACACAGCCTAATTCCTTAGAGTAGGTAGATTCTCCTGGGTACTTGCTCTTTTCAAAACAAACAAAAACATCTTTTCACACCTACACTTTCAAAAGTTTTCAAACAAATTTTTCATACACTCTTGAGGACAGATACAAGAGTTACTTAGAAATTTTCCGAACGAAACTTTCTCAAAACCCACACACATTTGAAAAGCAAACATTTTGAAAACATAAGAGCAAGTACCTAAGAGCCCATGTATAACCATGGATAGAAAGGGTGCTAACACCTTCCCTTTCTATAAATCTACCTCCCGAACCGAGAAACATTCTCAAAGAAGGAATTTTGCTGTGCTTTTGTCCTTTCCATGTTGGAGAACATAAAAGACGGTGGCGACTCTTGCTTACCGCGACATTTCGCGAAACCAACTTTAAAAACAGTCAGTTCTATTTCCACCGATCACAGAACTGGCGACTCTGCTGGGGACACATAAGTGGGGTGTACCTTAGGAATAGTTCATCATCATGTTTTCAATTGCTTGCTTTGCTTGATTTAATATTGTGGGCCTGTCTTGGGAGTTTCATAGATCCTAACCCGGATCTGGGGGATACCTCTTAGAAAGTAGCAACAAACTGTGAGGGAACTGTGTGGGGTATAGCGACACAGTTGAAATAGTTTGCTACGTTGATGTGGCACTTTGGTGAGTACCGGTAACCCTTGAGTCAAGTCAAGGAGAGTACGGGGCCGCCGCATGGTGTCGTGAAGCATCAACTGACCTTAGGAACCTTACTTGACCATCCTGGCCTCTTTAGGGGTAGTGAGATGACCGACTTTGGTGCAGTCCAAAGTTGGTAGATACTCGATACTACACTCATTGAGGGTTGTTTTCTTGGGATATTTTGATCGCCAGTTCAGTGGCTAAATCAAAACAATGAACACAGAAAACAACCCAATGATATTGAGCTCCTTAGAACCCGGTTACTTTTGATAGGACAGGTTTTTGAGCCCACCAACTTCAAGAGGGTAGTACCCCAAACTTCATGCTGGCCTAAACTCTAAGGGCTGTCTGGTGTGACTTGTGTGCCTTATCATGTTTGCTGTTTGTGAATACTTGTGGTGTGTTTTTACCATAACATCATAACATCATACAACATCATATGCATCCACTAACCACTTCAAGGGTTCGAATCTTCATCTTTGTTCTTGTTTTGTAGGACATGGAAACTATCCGCAGAAAGAAAATTCAGATCAACTTTGTAAGGGTTCCTCCTCAGCTTAAGGAGCTTACATCTAGGATTCCTGAGAACTCTTCCTTCAGTGAAAGGCATGGTAGACTCATCAGCTTGGTCAACACCAACATAGAAGAGGATATGGTGAAAGTGTTGTTCTAGTTCTTTGACCCTCTGCACCACTGTTTTACTTTCCCAGATTATCAACTGGTGCCTACTTTGGAAGAGTTTTCTCAACTTCTGAAGGTTCCTATTCTTAATCAACTACCCTACAACGGTACGGAAAGGGAACCAAAACTTGAAGAGGTTGCTAAAGCATTATGCCTACAACCATCTGACATCAAGGGACATTGGGAAGTTAGAAGTGGTATCAAAGGGTTCTTGGCAAAGTTTCTATTTGAGAAAGCACAAGAATGTTGGAATTCCCTTGACCTACAAGCCTTTGAAGAAGTTGTGGCACTCCTTGTCTATGGGTTGGTGTTGTTCCCGAATCCAGATCAGCTTGTAGATATCAATGCTGTCAAGATCTTCATATCCAGGAATCCCATACCTACATTGCTTGGGGACATCCTCCACTCCTGTTACACTCGAACCATGAGAAAAAGAGGTGTTCTCATGTGCTGCACTCCTCTCCTGGAAAGGTGGTTTATTTCGCACCTTCCGCAATCAGTTTTGAAGAACGAGCGGGGTTTGAGATGGTCACAACGATTAATGACTCTTACACATGCTGATATACATTGGTGTTCTCGGTCCAGAGAGAATGTCACTATCATTGATCGTTGCAGAGAGTTTCCTAATGTTCCTTTACTTAGAATTAGAGGGGGCATTACTTACAACCCGTGTTTGGCTTTGAGACAGTTTGGATATGCTCGGAAGGATGGCCCTCATGACATGTTGATTCCTGACATTGTTTTTGACTTCGACAACGATGCACAAGGACTTCGCCAGAGATTTATCAGAGCTTGGAGGATGCCCAACAGGGTAGATAGCAAGACACTGGGGCACAAGAACTCCATCCCCCTGGAGCCTTATCTCAAGTGGGTACGAGCCTGCTCCCAGAAGCTGGTGATGCCATATCCTCACATTCTCCCCATGATCAAAGAGCCAGTTTTGGAAGGAGAGGTGCCCTACACCATTCAACATCCTGACATGCCAACATCTTGGGAAGAAATGAAAAAGAGCTGGATCCAACTTAAGGAAGAGCAGAATTCTCTTGAAACCAGTCTACATGCCAGTGAGAAGAAGGTCTTGGAGCTCACCCGTCTACTGCACGAGGAAAAGACTCTCAACACCTACATCGCTCCAAAGAGGATGCGCAGTGTCTTTTGGGATTAATTATTTTTGTAATGTTTTGCCCATGAGGCCCTGATGTACTGAACAAATTATTCCTTAATATAATGTGTGTTCCTTTTTGTCTACAACGAATTTGAACTTTCGAACCTTTGAATGCATTGCATAAATAGCATATCATGCATCATGTGCATAACAGGTACCCTTTTTCTACAGGTTGCTTAATCTTCTTCACTGTTTATTTCAGCACTCAGTCATCATGAATCCTGAACCTACTACTGAACAAGCTATCAAGGCCCTCCAGGCCCAAAACGCCCAGTTTCAAGAGCTGGTCATGAGCTTAGCCCAAGGACAACAGGAGTTGAAGGCTTTGCTCCTGAAGAAGAAGAAGAAGAGGACTGTGTTGTTCAACACTGGACGCAGACTCGGGAATACACTGCAGAATGAAGCTGAGCTGACTACTCCATCTGTTGGGGAAGGAAGTCACCAAGAGGGAGGGGTCCCTAGTCCCGTGGTCTATGACACCGAGACAGACTTCAATGATGAACAGTACCCTCCTGCTGAGGACAGGTACAAACAGCTGGAGGACCGGTTAAATGCTATGGAGATTCAACGTGTGCCTGGGTTGGACTTTGGAGACCTAGGTTTATCTTCTGGGGTGGTGATCCCACACAAGTTCAAGGCACCTGCCTTTGTGAAGTATGACGGGGTTTCCTGCCCTAAGCTACATCTCAGATCTTATGTAAGGAAGATCCAGCCTTACACTGCAGACAAGAACTTATGGATCCATTTCTTCCAGGAGAGTCTTTCAGGGACTCAACTCGAATGGTTCTATCAGCTGGATGGAACCACTATTTGTAACTGGGAGGACTTGGCTACTGCTTTTTATAAGCAGTATCAGTACAATTCTGACCTCGCTCCTACGCGTACCCAACTCCAGGGTATGTCACTAGGAACGGGTGAAGGTTTTAAGGAGTACGCGCAGAAGTGGAGAGACCTGGCTGGCAGGGTGCAGCCACCGTTGACTGAAAGTGAACTCATGGACATGTTCTTGGGGACCCTGTCTGGCCCGTTCTTTAACCACTTGATTGGTAATTCCTCTGCTGGGTTTACAGACCTGATCCTGACTGGTGAGAGGATCGGAGCTGGTATCAAGTCGGGGAAGATACAGAAAGGTGCCTCCTCTAGTACTGAAAAGAAGCCCTTCAAGAAGGAAGCTAGTGCTGTGTATGGTCCCAGAAGACAGAGTGAACCGGAATGCCGCCAAGCTGTTAACACGGTGGTAATTTCAAAGCATGCTGCTGCTCCTCAGCAATACAACCAGCCAAGGGTTGAGAGGCCCAAAAGACAGTATGCTCGGCTCAGCATGACCCTCTCTCAGATATTGCCGCAACTGCTGTCAACCAATCTGGTAACTGTCAAGGAAGCTCTGAAGGTGGTAAACACAACATCTCAGAAGTACAACCCCAACGCCCGTTGCGCTTATCATTCTGACAGCCCGGGGTATTCTACTGATGATTGTTGGGCTCTGAGGAATAAGGTTCAAGACCTTATTAATGCTAAAGAGGTTCAGTTCGAAGCGCCCGAGAGGCCTAATGTGGTGACAGCTCCCATGCCCAACCATGGAGTAAATGCTATTAGGGAGGATGACGAAGTGGAGGAATTTGAATTCGACAGCTGGATCTACTCAACGACCAACGGTGGACCAAGCAACTGGACTGCCAAAGACTTTACACCTATTACTTTTATCACTCAGTAATGAACTCCTTTGTTTTAAATTTGTAACGAACAATAATTTGAAACTTTATGGCTCGATGTCTTACCTGGGGCACCGTGGTTTCATTTGTGAGGGCTTTTGTGTGTCACTTTCATATATCATGAATAAAAGCATTGGACGTTTTTCGCATTCCAAATCTTGTGCTCCCTTTCTTTCTTTATTATATATTGCAAAACAGCTATATTTACACACACTCACTTATACATATTCCAATCCACTCTGGATCTTACTGGTAACGACTCTGCTACTGCCAGTTATGACTTCGAAAATCCAATCAACTTAGCTGAAGACGAAGGTGAAGATGATTGTGAAGTGCCTGGTGAGCTTGCAAGACTGCTACTCCAGGAAGAGAGGGCCATTCAACCACATGAAGAGCCAGTGGAAACAGTAAATCTGGGTATTGAGACAGACAGAAAGGAAGTCAAGATTGGTGCCAATCTGGAGCTCAGTGTGAAACAACGGTTGATTCAGATGCTACATGACTATGCGGAAATCTTTGCCTGGTCTTACGAAGACATGTCTGGGTTAGATACTGACATTGTGGTTCATCACCTGCCTACCAAGGAAGACTGCCCTCCGGTTAAACAGAAGGTCCGCCGTATGCGTCCAGAGATGTCTGAGAAAATCAAAGCTGAGATTATGAAACAATTTGATGTCGGGTTTCTAGCAGTGACTTCTTACCCTCAGTGGGTTGTCAACATGGTTCCAGTGCCGAAGAAAGATGGTAAAGTCCGAATGTGTGTTGATTACAGGGATTTGAACAGGGCGAGCCCCAAGGATGACTTCCCTCTACCTCACATCGACGTTCTGGTTGACAATACTGCTCAACACAAGGTGTTATCCTTCATGGACGGGTTCTCCGGGTATAATCAAATCAAGATGGCTCCTGAAGACATGGAGAAGACCACTTTTGTTACTCAGTGAGGCACCTTTTGCTACAAGGTCATGCCTTTTGGGTTGAAAAATGCAGGGGCAACCTACCAACGTGCCATGGTTGCTTTATTTCATGACATGATCCATCATGAGATCGAAGTGTATGTCGATGATATGATTGCAAGGTCCCAAACTGAGGAGGAACACCTTGACCATCTACAGAAGTTGTTTGACCGTCTGAAGTTATACAAGCTAAGGTTGAACCCGAACAAGTGCACCTTCGGGGTAAGATCTGGAAAAATACTAGGTTTCGTCGTGAGCGACAAAGGTATTCAAGTGGACCCTGCCAAGGTGAAAGCCATACAAGAGATGCCAGCTCCCAAGACAGAGAAAGAAGTCAGAGGCTTTCTAGGGCGGCTGAACTACATTGCCCGATTCATCTCACATCTAACTGCTACCTGTGAACCAATCTTCAAGCTACTGAAGAAAGATCAAGTAGTACATTGGAACGATGAATGTCAGGCCGCTTTCGACAGAATCAAAGAGTATCTCCAAGAACCACCCATTCTTATGCCACCGGTTGAAGGGAGACCTCTAATCTTATACTTGACAGTACTGGACAGCTCAATGGGGTGTGTGCTGGGGCAGCATGATGAGTCTGGCCGAAAAGAGCACGCCATTTATTACCTTAGCAAAAAGTTTACCGACTGTGAGACCCGATACTCACTGCTCGAGAAAACTTGCTGCGCTTTGGTATGGGCTGCTCGCCGGCTGAGACAGTATATGTTGACTCACACTACTCTGTTGATTTCAAAAATGGATCCAATCAGGTATATCTTCGAAAAGCCCGCCTTGTCCGGAAGAATAGCAAGATGGCAGATGATCTTGACGGAATATGACATCCAGTACACGACTCAGAAAGCAATCAAGGGAAGTGTATTGGCAGACCATTTGGCACACCAGGCAGTGGATGACTACCAGTCCATGAACTTTGAATTTCCAGACGAGGATATCATGGTAGTAACTGATTGTGAAGTACCTGGACCGGATGAAGGACCTGAGGAAGGATCCCAATGGTCTATGCACTTTGACAGAGCCTCAAACGCTTTGGGTAACGGTATTGGTGCTGTGATCATATCCCCAAAAGGCACCCATACTCCACTCACTGCCCGACTATGTTTCAACTGCACCAATAATATGGCAGAGTATGAAGCATGTATCATGGGTATTCAAGCTGCAATTGACTTAAGGATCAAGTTTCTGAGTGTCTTCGGAGATTCTGCTCTCGTGATCAATCAGATCAAAGGCGAGTGGGATACGAAACACCCAAATCTTATTCCCTACAAAGAGTATGTGTTGACGTTGATTCCCCACTTCGAGGAGATAACTTTTGAACACTTCCCAAGAGAGGAGAATCAGTTGGCGGATGTGCTGGCTACGATGTCTTCTATGTTCAAAGTCAAATGGGACAACGAGGCTCCCCAAATCATTATCTGGAAATTGGATGAACCTGCACATTGATGTGATCTTGAGGCTGAAGAGGTAACTGAAAAACCTTGGTATCATGAAGTGAAGAGGTACCTCGAAGCTCAAGAATACCCCGAGGGTGCATCCGTTAATGACAAGAAGTTCCTGAGAAGGTTCGCTGCAAAGTTCTTCCTCAGCAATGGCATTCTATACAAGCGAAACCATGATTCAACTTTACTGCGTTGTGTGGATAAGACTGAAGCAGAAAGGATCATGGCAGATCTACATGAAGGTACCTTCGGAACACATTCCAGTGGACATACTATGGCAAAGAAAATCCTTCGGGCATGATACTTCTGGTCCACAATGGAAGCCGATTGTTACCAACATTCTCGGACATGTCACAAATTCCAGATCTATGCTGATAAGGTGCACGTTCCTCCCGTTCCTCTGAACGTCTTGACAGCACCTTGGCCTTTTGTAATGTGGGGCATTGATATGATCGGAGAGATCAGACCCACGGCATCTAACGGGCATCGCTTCATCCTGGTAGCAATTGACTACTTCACAAAGTGGGTTGAAGCAGCTTCCTACGCTACGGTAACCAAGAACGTCGTGGCACGGTTCATTCGGCATAACCTGATCTGTCGATACAGTGTACCTGAGAGGATCATTACAGACAATGGTACTAATCTTAACAACAAGATGATCACTGAGCTCTGCGCACAATTCAAGATACATCACCATAACTCTTCTCCTTACCGGCCGAAGATGAACGAGGCTGTAGAAGCAGCAAATAAGAATATCAAGAAGATTGTGCAGAAGATGACAGTGACCTACAAATATTGGCACGAGATGTTACCGTTTGCTCTTCATGGGTACCGTACCTCAGCACGGACATCAACCGGGGCAACTCCCTTTTCCTTGGTCTATGGCATGGAGGCAGTCTTGCCTATTGAAGTCCAGATACCCTCTCTCCGGATAATGAAGGATGCAGGTTTGAGCGAAGATGACTGGATCCAGACTCGACTTGATCAATTAAACCTAATTGACGAAAAGAGACTCACTGCTATTTATCATGGTCAAACGTACCAAAAACGGATGGTCAGGGCATTTAACAAGAAGGTCAGACGACAAGAGTATCAAGTCGGAGACCTGGTAATCAAACGCATCATTCTTCCTCAAAGTGATCCCAGGGGCAAATGGACCCCTACGTACGAAGGGCCATTTGTGGTTAAACATATCTTCTCAGGAGGAGCTATGATTCTAACCATCATGGATGGTGACGACCTTCCTCACCCCGCCAATGCAGACATAGTAAAAAGATACTACGCATAATAAAAGACCCGCTGGTTGACACACCTAGGCAAAAATAAGGGCTTCCCGGTGAACCAAAAGGGTTCGGGAAAAAATAAGGGATGAAATGAAAAAAATCTGTACACCCGGCAAGTCGAAAACCTGAAAAGGCGGCTTGGGCAAAAATGGGTATCCCGGTGGACTGAAAACCCGAAAGGGCGGTCCAGGCAAAAGTTAGGGATTAAAGTGTAATACTATGTCTCATTGGATCACCTCGCATCCAGAATTCGGTATCAACTATCAGGTTCAGACGGCATCGATCGGTCAGCTTCATCTTCAACTAAGCAGCAAAGTGATGAGATGCTTGAAGACATAAAGGCGATAGCAGAGTTGGAACCCAGTGGGATTTTGCACATAGCTATTTTGTTTTCCTTTTGTATAAACTCTATTTTATTCGGCGGCGTTCTCTTACTAGGACGTCAGCCTCTTGTACATAAACGCCTATTTACAGGCAGATTCAAAATCAATACAAATACACTTTTCCAGACAAATTGCCAATTGTTTTTTCTTTTTCTGTTTTGTTTTGCAAAGAACGTCCAATGTTCATTTTGATATATGCATTTGACACTAATTGCTAACTCATAAATATTTGCATGCGAAACAAAGGACTAGTTACAGGTGACATCAGAAACAGGGGCAATCGTCTAAGCGATCTAGTTGCTCTGTCCACCGAGGTACCAAGATAAGTTCAGCTAAAGAATGTAACCAAGATACCTTCACTCCCCGCAGAGTAGGACAAGATTCAGCCAATTCTCCCCGAGCAGAGTTGATCTCCCATCAGCCCTAAAAAGGCACAGTATCTCCAGCAAGTCAGTCAACGCTCTCCCCAAGCAGAGTTAGTCTACTGTCAGCCTTAAAGAAGTTGGGAATCCCCAGAAAATCTCAATATTCACCAGCGGAGTATACAGATGTTCCTAATCAAGCGTCCCCGGCAGTCTTAATATAAGATTGTTCCCCGGCGGAATACAGACACCCCAGTGGAGCCACTTCCCCAGTGCAGTCTCAAAAGTTTCCCCAGGAGAGTTGAATCCATATCCCCAGTAGATTCTGGAAGCTTATCCCCAGTAGATTCTGGAAGCTTATCCCCTGCAGAGTACATACGCTCTCCCCGACTTTATTCAAAAGTTATTCCTCACCAGAGCTTATAACTGGGTTATCCTCAGCTAATTACCACGGAAATATCGTCCTCGGCGAAATTCTTCCTATCCCCCAGCGGAGTTCATCAAATTCCCCAACATAACTTATCAACGGTATCCCCGGCGGAGTCATCATCAAAACCTCAGCGAAGTATCTCTTCCCACAGAGTAATTCCCCGCAGAGTAATCTCTCACCAAGTTTATTCCCCAACGGAGTCATCTTCTCCCACCGGTTTATTCTTGCAACCATCATCCCCAGCGGAAACGAAGAACTCTACTCTTTAACATCATCCCAGGATTCAACTTCCCGACATTCGTCAAGGATTTATTTTCCTAGACGAAAATACATTCATAAACATCACATTACCATACTCTTGAGAACATCATGACATCATACATTTTCATACATCATGACATTGCATACAACTGATGTTTTGCCTTTTCAGGAAAAAGGTCAATCCTAAGTTCACTGTCTCAACCGGCTCTTCATAAGGTTGTATTTCCCTTTCCTCCTGTTGTAACAGTCTGACAAGTTCTCCTGGTACTTCACAATCTTCCTCACCTTTGTCCTCGACTTGCTAGATCGTATTTTCAAAGCCATAATTGGCAAGAGCAGAACCGTTATCAATGGGATCTAGAGTGGGTGTGGATCTGCAGTTTGATATGTGGGTGTGTGTAAGAGAGCATAATTATTTTGATAAAGTAAAAACAGAAAAGAAAGACAAAAAGCATAAAAAATTGTATGCAAAACGTCCAATGATTTATTAATGATATATGAAGATGAAGTAATAACCCTCACAAATACACCATTGTGCCTCGGGTAAGACACGAGGCTTTAGAGTTTCAATTGTTCAAATATTACATATCCCAAAAAAACAAAAAGACAATTACTCCTGAATAAAAGAAATAGGAACAAAATCCTTAGCCTCCCAATTGTTGAGTCCACCGCTGATAGTTGGGAAGATCCATTTGTTCGTGTCACAGTCACTGTAATTGTCCTCCAAAGCATTAACCTTGTGGTTGCTGATGCGTAGTGGTAATCCCCCGGCGCGAGCACAGCGGACAACTCATTGGGCTCCTGAAGTAAAACCTAAACCAAACTTGTCAGATTTGTAGGGAATGTCAGGAAGTTGGCCATAAATGGTACACCCACCTTCTTCGACTACTATCTTGGCATCCTTCAGAGAAGCCATCTTCAACGGAGGTCTGGTAATCTTCGAAACACTAGTAGCAGTTTTGGTTGCAACAATTGTCTATGGAACCTCCTCAAAGTTCTGGTAGGGGGTCACAATGAACTTGTCGTCCGTCTCAACATATCTGAAAGAGTTCAGGTTACTCACCATATATTCTTCCTCGCCATAGACTGTAATAATCTTCCTGTTGACTAGGAACTTCGAAATTTGATGCAGAGTAGAAGTAACGACACCAACCCCATGGATCCAGGGTGACCCGACAAACATGAGTAAGACGGGCGGATGTCCATCACATAGAAAGTGGAGTCAAAAGTATAAGTACAAACTTTGATAGGGATGTCCACCTCCCCATGCATCATTCTCTTAGAACCATCGAAGGCCCTCACCATAATAGTATTAGGCTTCAGTGTGAGTCAGCATATACTGTCTCAGCCGGCGAGCATCCCATGCCAAAGCGCAGCAAGTTTTCTCGAGCAGTGAGTATCGAGTCTCACAGTCGGTAAACTTTTTGCTAAGGTAGTAAATAGCGTACTCTTTTCGGCCAGACTCGTCATGCTGCCCCAACAAGCACCCCATTGAATTATCCAGTACTGTTAAGTATAAAATCAAAGGTCTCCCTTCAACTGGAGGCATCAGAATTGGTGGCTCTTGGAGATATCCTTTGATCCTTTCGAAAGCGGTCTGACATTCATCATTCCACTTTACCACTTGATCTTTCTTCAACAGCTTGAAGATTGGCTTACAAGTAGCAGTCAGATGTGAAATGAATCGGGCAATGTAATTCAGACGTCCCAAAAAGCCTCTGACTTCTTTTTCTGTTCGGGGAGCTGGCATCTCCTGTATAGCCTTCACCTTTGCAGGGTCCACTTGAATACCTTTATCACTAACAACAAAACCCAGCAGCTTACCAGACCTTACTCCGAAGGTGCACTTGTTCGGGTTTAACCTCATCTTATACATCTTCAACCTGTCGAATAGTTTCTGGAGATGGTCAAGATGTTCTTCTTCAGTCTGGGACCCTGCAATCATATCATCAACATAATTCTCAATATCATGGTGAATCATGTCGTGGAACAAAGCGAACATGGCGCGCTGATACGTTGCCCCAGCATTCTTCAACCCGAAAGGCATTACCTTGTAACAGAAGGTGCCCCACTGCGTAACGAAAGTGGTCTTCTCCAAATCCTCGGGAGCCATCTTAATCTGATTGTAACCAGAAAACCCATCCATAAAGGAGAAGACCTTATGATGTGCGGTGTTGTCGACCAGAACATCGATGTAAGGTAGAGGGAAGTCATCCTTGAGGCTCACCCTGTTCAAATCTCTATAGTCCACACACATCCGTACCTTACCATCCTTCTTAGGCACCGAAACAACGTTGTCAACCCACAGTGGGTAAGAAGTAACAGCTAGAAATCTGGCGTCAAACTGCTTCATGACCTCAGCTTTGATTTTCTCAGACATCTCGGGGCGCATACGACGAACCTTCTGCTTTACCGGAGGGCAGTCTTCTTTGGTTGGCAGGCGGTGTACCACAATATCAGTATCCAAACCAGGAATATCTTCATAAGACCAAGCGAAGATCTCGACATAGTCGCGTAGCATCTGTATTAACCACTGCTTGACGCTAGGCTCCAGATTTACACCTATCTTGACCTCTTTCTTGTCTTCCTCCGTACCCAAATTTACTGATTCCACTGGCTCTTCATGAGGCTATATGGCCCTCTCTTCCTGTAGTAACAGTCTAGCAAGTTCCCCAGGCACTTCATAATCATCCTCACCTTCGTCCTCGGCTTGGTTGATCGTATTTTTGAAGTCATAACTGGCAGTAGCAGAATTGTTATCAATGGGATCCATAGTGGATGTGGATCTGCATTATAATATGTGAGTGTGTGTAAGACAATAACTGTTTTGATAAAGTGTGAGATAGAAAGGAAAAACAAGGAGCGCAAAATTTGTAATGCAAGAAAACGTCCAATGCTTTATTGATCATATATGAAAATGAAAAATAATAAGCCCTCACAAACAAGGCCAAGGTGTCTCGGGCAAGGCACCGGGCCATAAAGTTTTAAACTGTCTGTTACAAATCTCAAAACAAAAGTCAATTAATGTGTCATAAAAGAAACGGGCACGAAGTCTTTTGCCGTCCAGCTGTTCAAGCCACCGTTGGTAGTCGAATAAATCTAGATGTCGATATCTGACTCTTCTTCATCATTTTCAATTGCATTCACTCAAGGATCATGTTTGGGCATAAGAGTAGTTATGACGTTGGGTTTTTCTGGAGCGTCAAACTCAATCTCTTTATCTTAGATCAAATCTTGCACTTTATTCTTCAAGGCCCAACAGTTGTTCGTATCATGACCTGGGCTATCGGAGTGATAGGCGCAACGGGCATTTGGGTTATACAGAGGAGATGTGGTGCTGGGATTATTTGGGGCTTCCCTCAGAGTTACCAGGTTGGTCTTCAATAATTGCGGTAGAATTTGAGACAGAGTCATATTAAGCCAAGTGTAATGTCTCTGCGGCCTCTCTATTCTTTGCTGATTGTTGCATTATGGGGCAACGGTGGGACTTGATATTACTACCGCATTTACTGCTTGACGACGCTCATGTCTGTTTTGGCTCCTCGAGTTGTAAACTGCACTAGCTTCTTTCCTAAAAGGATTCTTTTCTGTACTTGATGAAGCACCTTTCTGTATCTTGCCACTTTGGATACCATCTTCCACTCTCTCCCCAGTCAAAATCAATTCAGTAAACCCAGATGATGAATTGCCAATCAGATGATTGAAAAATGGACCAGACAAGGTCCCCAGAAACATATCTACCAACTCCCTATCGGACAGAGGGGGTTGAACTCTTCCAGCCAGATCTCTCCACTTCTGAGCATAGTCCTTAAAACCTTCATTTGCGCCCATAGACATACCCTGAAGTTGAGTACGAGTGGGAGCAAGGTCGGCGTTATACTGGTACTGCTTGTAGAAAGCAGCGACAAGGTCCTCCCAGTTGCGGACATTAGCTCCTTCCGATTGATAAAACCATTCAAGCTGAGTCCTTGACAGACTATCTTGAAAGAAATGTACCCACATATTCTTATCAGCAGTGTAAGGTTGGATTTTTCTAACGTACAAGCGAAGATGAAGCTTTGGACAGGATACTCCATCGTACTTAGCAAAAACCAGAGCTTTAAACTTGTGAGGGATCACCACCCCTGATGCTAGTCCCAAATCTCCAAAGTCCAAACCAGGGACCTTCTGAATCTCCATGGCACTCAGACGGTCTTCAAGCTGTTTGTACCTATCCTCAGCAGGAGGTTACTGTTCATCATCAAAATCAGTGTCATTATTAGAGACCAAAGTACTAGGACCCTTTTCTTCCTCTTGATTCTCTCATCCTTTGGATGAATGAGACAGACCAACTTCCTGTCGCAACCTATTTCCAAATCTGTGACCCATATTCAGCAGAACCACCTTCTTCTTCTTCTTCTTTTTCTTCTCCTTCAGGATGAGAGTCTTCAAATCCTGTTGTCCTTTAGCCAAGTTCAAGAACATCTCTTGGAATTGAGCATTCTGTGCTTGAAGAGCTTTGATGGCTTGATCGGTAGGTATTTCAGAAGACATTTCGTGCTGAAATAAACAGCGAAGAAGATAAGAAACATGTAATGGTACCTGTAATGAGGTGCATGATAATGGAATGCGTATGAAATGAATTCAAAGACTTTGGGAGATTCAAATTTGTAAACCAAGAAATAAACAAACTTTATTAGATTAAACTTGTAAGAATGTTTTACAATGCCTTTAAGGCGTTACAAAAGAAATAGACTGAAAACAAATCTAAACTAGAAAAAGCAAAAATCAGAAATCCCATGGTCGCTTTCCCTTCGTGCTGACGTAATCATTGATTATCCTTTCATTCTCAAGTTGCCTCGTGAGCTTCAATATCTTCCTCTCTCGCTCATGATACTTCTCCAGGTAGGTATCCCTTTCTTCCTTCAGCTGAATCCAGGATCTCTTCAATGCCCCAAGATCAGTAGGCATGTAGGGATAAAGGACTGTATCAGGAATGCCCTCTTCATTGGTATGCTCCACAATCACTGGCAACACAGCTTCATAAGGCATCCCAAGCTTCTGAGCCCGAGCTCGGACCCACTGGAGATAGGGTTGCATAAGGAGAGAAGTATTTGGTCCTAGCTCATGAGGATCAGACCTGTTCACCATGCCCCAAGCTCGTATAAACCTGCGGCGATGCTCACCAACATCCTCCTTATAGTTAAATGCAATATCTGTAAGAAGCAGCTCATGAGGATCGTCTCTCCGAGCGCGACCAAACTGTCGTAAAGCCAAACAAGGACTGTAGGTTATTCCCCCTCTAATTCCAAGCAACGGGACATTAAGGTATTCCCCACATCGATCAATGACAACAACACTTTCCATATCCTTAGAACTCCAAAGAATGTCCGCATGGGAAAGTGACATGATTCTGTAAGACCATCCTAACCCTTCCTCATTCTTCAACACAGACTTGGGGAGGTGCGAAATAAACCACCTCGCCAGCAGCGGCGTGCAACACATGAGGGTCCCTCTTCTACGCACCATATAGGTATAGAGAGCATGAAAAATATCACCTAGAAGAGTAGGCACAGGATTACGAGACAAGAAGATCTTAACCGTGTTCACATCTATGAAAGAATCTGGATTCGAGAAAAGAACCAAACCGTAGATAAGGAGAGCCAAGATGTGTTTGAAAGCCTGAAAGATCTAAGTTATCCAAGAACTGTTGAGCTTGATCCATCATAAACTTAGCCAAGAAACCTTTAACTCCGCTCCGTGTCTCCCAGTCTGATACTAAATCAGCCCTTTTTAGATGTAAGGCTGAAGCAATGTCCTCGGGTCTAGAAACCTCTTCCAAACCTGTGAAAGGCATCTGCTTAAGGATGGATATGCCCAATAAGTGAGAAAATTCTTCCATAGTAGGAACTAACTGATAATCCGGGAAGGTGAAGCAATGATGCACCGGATCGAAGAACTGGAAGAGCACACTCATCATCTGCTCATCAACCTTTGAGGTAACCAAGCTAAGAAGCTAACCATGTCTCCTAATGAGTGAAGAAGTATCAGGAACTTTTGAGACTAACTCTTTGAGTTGAGCATGTATTTGCACAAAGTTAACTCGGATGGTGTTTCTGCGCATGGAAGCCATAATCTGCAAAACAGAAGAAAGATAAATCCCCTCGGTCTTTGAAATTGTTAGCAAATGAAGTATGTATGCTATGTTATGATGCATGATGTCAAGATAAAACACACAACATATATAGCAAATAACAGAGATGGTAAAGGCAAACAAGTCACACAAGAGTCCTTAAGTTTCAGGCTTGCATGGGGTCTAGGTATTACCCTCTTGAAGTTCAGTTGGTTTCAACCTGTCCTAATAATAGTAACCGGGTTCTGGAGGTTCTCAATATCACTGACCATCCTCCATCGGTCATGGTTTCAGCTCACGCAATCTTTTCTTGCGGCCTAAACTATCTCGAGAGTATGGTTTCAATGAGTGTAGCATCGAGTATCAACCAGTTCCCAGCTTTACATCGAGACTGGCTATCTCACTACTTCCTATGGCCAAGTTGGTCAATTATAGGTTCTAAGGTCAATTGATGCTTAACGACCCATATAGAAGCCTCGTATTCTCCTCGTTTCTCCACAAGGGATACCGGTACCAACTAATGTGCCACATCAACATAGCTACTGCTTCAACCGTATCGATCTACGCCGTACAATTCCCTCACAGTTTATTGCTACTTACCTAAAAGGTGTTCCCCAGGTCTGGGTTAGGATCTATAGTAACTCCCAATACAAAGCCCTCAAAAGTAAAGCAATCAAATCAAGCAAGAGAAGAAATTTATGATGAACTAATCCTAAGGTATACCTAACTTACTTAAATTCCCCAGCAGAGTCGCCAGTTCTGTGATACGGTGGCAGAACCGGACTGTTTAATACTGGTTTGCTTTTTGCGTTTTTGTTCACAAAATGTCGCGGTAAGCAAGAGTCGCCACCGACTTTTATTTTATCCAAACTGGAAAGGAAAAAAGCACAGAAAATTCCTTTTTCGAGATATTCTGAGTACGGGGGGTAGATTATAGAAAGGGAAGGTATTAGCACCCTTTCTTTCCGTAGTTTTCTACGGGCTCTTAGGTACTTGCTCATCATTTTCAAAATTGCTTGTGTGTGTTTGATTTGAAAAAGAAAGTTTTTGTTTTACTTCTATTTAACCCTTGCTTCTGTCTTCAAGAGTGTTACGAAGTTGTTTTGAAAACTTTAGTTTGAAAAGCTTGTTTGAAAGTGTATGGTGTAAAAAAGTTCGTTTTGAGCAAGCACCTACTAGTATCTACCTACTCGAAAAAGAGAATGTTTCTGTTCTTATTTCCTTTAGACAGTGTTATCCCACTATTAGTGAGTAGGTAGCACCGTCGTTAGAGTTTTAAGGGTCAATTCGAAAGGGACGTACGATCACTAAAGCAATGTTAGGACATCTTAGTAATAACCCTAATGTCTTAAGATCAATATTCGAGGCAACATTTCTGAGGTAACCTTTCCGAGGCAACATTTCCAAACGGGGCTTTGATCTTTTGTTTAGACAAGAGAGTGATCACTAAAATACCTTATACTTAATGATCGTTTATCGAAGGCAACCGAAGTGAGAGTATACCCTAGGAGTGCGCATGTGCGGGTGATTCAATTTCAAATTATTATCTTTGCACATTTAGGGTTTACTAACCATTTTAAAATTTACATACAATCTTTGTCATTCAATCCTAATATCATACATCTAACAGTTAATATTTGCGAGAATTAAAATGCGGAAAGTAAAGCTACACTATTACAAGGCTCCGGGATAATTACATAGCCAAAAAAACCCACAAAACGATAAATAAACGAAAAAATCCTAATTAATCTATTACATCCCATGAGCAATTACATCAATATTGTAAAAACAAAGAAACGCGCGCGATGAATCGAGAACAAGGGAAATTAGGGTTTTGACCCCGTCTAAACCTAATTAAAAGAGAAAATTTTTTTTTGTTGTTTTTGATTATTTTAAGAAAATAAGGTTTTAAATTAAATATGTATCTAATTACTAACTAAATTAAATAAATACAAATAATTATTTTTGACCTATTTTTGTATTTTTGTGATTTTTTAAGAAAAGAGAAATAAAAATTAAATTAGACAAAAACCTTAATTCTTCAAATTGATTTTAATTTATTTATAAAAAGAATTAAAGTTACCTAATAAATTAAATTAACTAACTAAATTAATTTTTATAAAAATAAAACCTAAATCCAGTTTGATGAAAAGTTATTTTTATGATTTTTTGATAAAAAGAAGAATTAATTTTTGTTAGTAAAAATAATTTAAATAAATTAAATAAAAGAAACTATAAAAGAATAAAGAAAAAGAATATTGGGCCTGTAATCAGCAAATTGGGGGGGGGGGGGGGGGGCAATAGCAACTTCTGGGCCCAAAAAAACGGATCCACGCTGACTTCCATGATCCAGTGCTGTGTGTTGACCAGGGTGCATCATGGTCCTTCATGTAATGGCCTTTAGATCTGGCCTCCTAGAGATCTTGGTGGTTAAGCCTTCAGGACTCATGGTGGACCTCACGCCTGTGTGCACGCCTGATCATACAAATGAAAATAACATGAAATATATGGGGGACCTGGGATTTGAACCCAGGTCCTATGGCCTTTCCACTCACCTCAACACCAACTGAACCAGGTGCCTTTGTTGTATGTGAAATAACAATCAATCAATATATTAAAAACAAGCAAAATAAAAAGTATCAACGCGCGAAATTTCAAACGGAGCAATCAAGGCTTGCCACGCCATCGTCCCTAACCTCTCTCCGTTGGTAAAAGGTCAATGACTTTTACCTACAGAGAAATGTCCGTAGCTATAACCCCTGCATATTTCAAAATCACATACAGGCACGATAAATGAATTCTAATGTTGTGGACCAAATCGTCTTGGCCTGCTGAGCATCATGGTGCCCTTCTCGTGGACCAATTTTGCCTGTATAAAAAGATCCTAAAATGAGACACAAAACCCTAGCCATGGTGGATTTCAATATGGCCAACAAAAATGTAATTAATTGCCACCATGAGCTTGCAAACACGTTAGGGATTAGAAATATGCTATTGAAACATGATAAAGATGCAAGAGTAAAGAGATTCTATTTTGGAAATAAGGGCAAACCGTGGGGGTCATGGAACCGGATTCTGGGCACGAAGAAGCTTGCTTTTGATTGGTATAGTTTCCTTGTATGCCTAGGAAACGAAAGAGATGCTTGGGAGTCTTGAAATTTCCTGGAAATATGAAATCAAGTCACCACTTTCCTTGAGTTTTTTCAAGCTTTGTTCTCCCTCTCCACGCCTCCAAACCTTGTGCTTTTGATCTGCCTTTGTCCACTATATACCAAGGAACGAATTAGGGTTGCAAAAGTGTTCTCAATATTTGGCAATTATGGTCTTTGATCATGATTTGATCTTCATGAAAATCTTTCCAAAAATATGCCAAAACCAATCTTTTTATGCACAACCATGCCTTACACGATTTGATTCACTTGCTAGCTGTATAAGGGACCTGAAACATGCATCAAATCTTAAGACTTAAATGCTTTTGATTTTTCCATGATTTATTTTGATTTAATATAAATGCAAGTGGGAAGAGCTAGGGCTCGTGTACCATGTTACAAACTCAAAACAAGTGCAAAAAGTTAGGCCCATTTGACAAAAATTGCAATTTGAGGCACTTTTGACAATTTTGCAAAAAAGGTCAACTTCACCAATGCATAACTTCTTCAATTTTGACTCTATGAAGGTGTTCTTTGACTTTTTAGAAAACTTAAGATGTCCTCTAAGCAACCCTTTTTGTATTATCTCAATTTAGTCTTCCATGTTAATGTATGAAGCTTTGACAAAAAATGTGTTTTTGTTGACTTTTCAAAATGACCTATAATGTCCAAATTCATAACTTCTTGTGAGTGCATATTTTGAACTTGGGAGATGAAGATGAATTGTAGGGCATGGCATCCTCTTAGAAATGAGATTTGGATGGGTCATTTCTAATAAAGTATTAGAAAGTTATGCTTGGTCAAAGTTGAGTTGACTTTTCCTACAAAACCCTAATTTAGCAACTTTTGGGTTTTGATGAATTGTGAGCAATCCTTGATGAATCATGATCAACCCTTGACCAAATGATGAATAATACTTCAAAATGAGGATGTTGACTAAAAATCTTGAAGTTTGACTATATGTGGGCCATAGTTTACTTTTGCCCTAGCACGGTCGATTTTCAGGCCTTTGAGCAATGGACTGACAAACTTCCTCTGCAAGGCTTGAAACTTGTCATGGATGATCTTGAGAACATATTAGGACAATGGTGAGCATTTGGAATCCTTTTGACTCAAGTATCTTGATGCAATATGAAACCCTAATCTGAGGTAGACTGCCTTAGGAGAGATTTTGTCTGGTCAACTCTTGGAATTCCTTGAGCAATTTGAAGACCTCACTTGAAATGTATTGAGAAATATGGGAGGGCAAATTTTGGGGTGCAATAGCTGCCCCTGTTCAATCTTCTTAAACCTGAGGATGTAGATTGGCTTGCTTGCCTTTCGTGATCCGAAGGTAGAAGATGATTGAACACTAGAATGCCCATAAATTTGCACTCGCATGAAGTGGTACTTATCTTATAATGTCGGGAATGGGCTTATAGATGCCATTTGGAGGTCGATGTCGGAAGACGGGCTTAAAGATGTCATCCGAAGAAGTATCGATCTCCTAAGAGATTCCTTAGTGAGAACCCGTATACCTGTTGTTGAGGAAGATTTCGTTGGGGAATGCTGATCTCTGTCTTGAGAAAAAGTTGAATTTTAGGAGCTTCGGTCGTCCGTGATTCTACTGGGGAATCGTCTCTTGGTCAAAGAGGTGAAAATGAACTATTATCTGGTCATGATCCAGGCTTCATAATGATAAGATCGACTGCTATCTGGTCGTGCTCCGGGCTTTACAGTGACTTACTAGGGAGATGAGATTAAACTTGCTATCCGGTTGTAATCCAGGCTTTGCAATTTCATAATTCTTATCTGGTCGTAATCCTGGCTTCAGAATGTGTTAATTCGTTATCCGATTGCATCCGGGCTTCAATTTGAATTTAGGGCATACTAATATCCGGTCGACTCCGGGCTTATTAGTAATTGTCCAAGTAAAACTGCTATTTGGTCGAAATCCAAGCTTCACAGTGTCTTGTACCGCTATCTGGTCGTAATACAGGCTTCACGATGTTTCATACCATTATCTGGTCGAATTCATGCTTCATGGTGTCCTGTACTGCTATCTGGTCGAATCCAGGCTTCACAATACCTTATTTCTTATCTGGTCGAAATTCAGGCTTCAGAAGAAATCAAGTGGTTATCCAGTCACATCCGGGCTTCCATTTTATTTTAGGCCCACTAATATCCGGTCGAATCCGAGCTTCATAGTAATTGGCCGGGTAAACTGCTATTTGGTCGTAATCCAAGCTTCATAGTGTCCCTCACTGTCATCCAGCCGTAATCCCAGGCTTCAGTGTCTTTTACCGCTATCTGGTCGTGATCCAGGCTTCGCGATGTCTCATACCATTATCTGGTCGAGTCCAGGCTTCATTGTGTTTGGAGAAATCAAGATACTATCCGGTAGAACCCGGGATTCATAACTTGCACTAAATATATACCACTATCTGGTCGACTCCAGGCTTCGTAGTATTCTTGGCTGCTATCTGGTTGTAATCCAGGCTTCACAGAAACTTGCATTGCTATCTGGTCGTAATCCAGGCTTCATAATAACTTGTTGAGTTGTTATCCAGTCGAATCCGGGCTTCACGGCTTGTGTTTATGATATGCCACTATCTGGTCGAATCTAGCCTTCATGGCATTTCGTACTGCTATTTGGTCGTAATCCAGGCTTCACAATAACTTGCTGGGGATTAAACTATTATCCGGTCGAATCCGGGCTTCATAGCTTGTTTAAGAGATACCACTATCTGGTCGAGTCCAGGCTTCGCGGTATTCTGATACTGTTATCCGGTCGTTCTCTGGGCTTCACAATATGATGGAGTAGTCAAGATACTATCTGGTCGTACCTGGGCTTCATAGCCTGAACTTTGTGAGAATTTGATTGTATCTTTTCCTGAAAGGTAAAGGGTTAGTCGTATGTAATATCATGATGTATGAAATGTATTGAGCAATGATGTTCTCAAAATAAATGAGATTGTGTTGTATGATGCATATGCACATGTCATGATGTATGGATATGCGATGTTCTCGTGATGTTTTCTAGCTGGGGAAAATAAATCCCGGACTGCTGCTGGAGAATATAAAGAGATTCGCTCGCTGGGGATAACGACCGAATATGATTTGAGAATAAATTGGTGGGAGAATAACTCTGGTTGAGAATAAATGACTTTGTGGGGAAGAGATACTCTGCTAGAAGATCTGCTGATTTGGAGAAATAACCTCGGCTGGGGATGAATTACCGTTGCTGGCGATGATGAACTCTGTCGGGGATAAAGTTTCTGTTTGTGGAAGAAATAAACTCCACTGGGGATAGTCTTCCATGGCTGGTGATAGATAAACTCTGCTTGGGGAGAATTAACACTGATGTTTTTGAGTATTTCCTACTCTGTGGGGAGTGTATGTACCTTTAGTCATATTCTCAAGTTGGCTCTGTCCCTGTACCGGGTGGATAGAGAAACTGTAAGGTTTGGCCATTTCTGTTTTCCCCTGTTCCTGAAATTACGAGTAATCGTCTTTTGTTTCGCATGTAAATATTTATGAGTAGCAATCATTGTCAAATGCATATATCAAAAATGAATCATTGGACGTTCTTGCAAAACAACACAAGAAAAGAAAAACAATTTTGAAATTTATTGTAAAATGAATTGTATTGATTTTGAAGTTAGCCTGTAATAGGCGTTTTGTACAAGAGGCTGACGTCCTAGTAAGAGAACGCCACCGAAAGATAGAAATTATACAATTTGTGAAAAACAAAGAAAAACAGCCATGTGAACAATCCCACTGAGTTCCAACTCTGCTATTGCCTTTATATCTTCGAGCGTCTCATCACTTTGCTACTTGGTTGAAGGTAGATCAGATTGATTGGCATCGTCCGAGCTTGATAGTCGATACCGAAGTCTGGTTGCAAGATTATCCAATGAGACATAGTGTTATGCTTTGATCCCTAATTTTTGCCTGGACCGCCCTTTCAGGTTTTCAGTCCATAGGGATACCCTTTTTTGCCCAAGCCGCCTTTTCAGGTTTTCGACTTGCCGGGTGTACAATTTTTTTTCATTTTCATCCCTTACTTTTGCCCGAACCCTTTTGGTTCACCGGGAAGCCCTTATTTTTTCCTAGGCCAGTCAACCTAGCGGGTCTTTGATTATGCATAGTATTTTTTCACTATGTCTGCATTGACGGGGTGAGGAAGGTCGTCACCATCCATGGTGGTTAGAATCATATCTCCTCCTGAGAAAATGTTCTTAACCACAAATGGCCCTTCGTACGTAGGGGTCCATTTGCCCCTGGGATCACCTTGTGGCAGTATGATGCGCTTGATCACCAGATCCCCGACTTGATACTCTTGTCGTCTAACTTTCTTGTTATATGCCTTGATTATTCGCTTTTGGCACGTCTGACCATGACAAATAGCATTAAGTCTCTTCTCGTCGATTAAGTTCAGCTGATCAAGCTGGGTCTGGATCCAATCGTCCTCGCTTAAACCTGCATCGTTCATAATCTGAAGAGAGGGTATCTGGACTTCAATGGGCAGGACTTCCTCCATGCCATACACCAAAGAGTAGGGTGTTGCCCCTGTTGACGTCCGCGCTGTGGTGCGGTACCCATGAAGAGCGAATGGTAACATCTCGTGCCAGTCATTGTATGTCACTGTCATCTTCTGCACAATCTTCTTGATATTCTTATTAGCCGCCTCAACAGCCCCATTCATCTTCGTTCGGTAAGGAGAAGAGTTGTGATGTTGTATATTGAACTGTTTGCAGAGCTCGGTGATTATTGTATTGTTGAGATTTGTACCATTGTCCGTAATGATCCTCTCTGGTACACCGTATCGACATATCAGATTATGTCTGATGAACCGCGCCACAACGTTCTTGGTTACTGTGGAAAAGGAAGATGCGTCAACCCACTTTGTAAAGTAATCAATGGCTACCAGAATGAAACGATGCCCGTTGGACGCAGTAGGTCTGATTTCGCCGATCATATTGATGCCCCGCATTGGAAAGGGCCAAGGAGTTGTCAAGACATTCAGAGGAACTGGAGGTATGTGCACCTTATCAGCATAGACTTGGCACTTATGACAGGTCCGAGAATGCTGATAACAATCGGCTTCCATAGTAGACCAATAATATCCTGCCTGTAGGATTTTCTTTTCCATGGTATGTCCATTGGAATGAGTCCCGAAAGTACCGTCATGTAACTCTGCCATAATCCTTTTTGCCTCGTTCTTGTCCATGCATCGCAATAAGTTTGAGTCATGGTTACGCTTGTAAAGGATACTGTTGTACCCCAAAATTTGCCCTCCCATTTCTCATTGATTTCTCACCACAAAGCCCTTGGAGATCAAGATCCAGTTAGGGTTTCCATCTGCTCAAGACTTCTCCTTGCACTATGGACCCAAATTAGGGTTTGTGTTTGCACAAAGATGTTTTGACCTAAAATGCCCAAGATGACTTTCATGCTTCATGATTGACTCCCAAGTTTACCCATATCAAGTTTCAAGTCTTGATTCTAAGTGTTGCCCAGTCAATTGGACAGTTGACCTAGAAATCAACTATATTTGGGGAAAAAGTCAACTGTGGCCAATTGACAGTCAAACCTCATGAAAATTGACCCACATCAACATTATGGACTCATATGGACCATTTGATCAAATTTGGATCACAATTCCATAAGAAATTTGATCAGATCACCAAAAGGGCAAAATGGTCATTCTTAGGATTTTGACTGCACAAAGGCAATTTTTGACTGTTTAACCTAACCAGTGGAAAACCAAGTTCACATATGGACTCAAGGACCCCATGGAATTATCTTGACATGCTCAACAAACTCAAAAGGTCCCAAGTACACAAAATTGACAATTGAATTTCCCAGTCAATTGATCAATTTTGACTGTACACTGAAAAGTCAAACTTTGACTTTTTGGTCAAAATCAAGAGTCAAGATTCATTTCTCATCAAAACATGCCAAATCATGAAACTTGTTCACCAAGAAATCACAAAATGCAAATTAGGGTTAGAAATTAGAATTTTTCATAACTTAGAATTTTTCTAAGTTATGGAAAACCCTAATTTTTTCCCAACTTTGCCCCACTTTTTCACCAAGATCCATTTGGATTCAAACAAAAGTCCAAACATGAAAGTTGTAGCTTGTTGCATAACCTACAACTTTGATTCACAAAGTTTTCCCATTTGAGGCTTGTATCTCAAGTTACAAATTCTTGAATAAGGGCACTAAACCATTTTTAACTTAGTGAAATTTTAACCTATTTTGACAAGGTTTTCTACCCCACTTCAAGGCCATTTTCCATACACTTCCACTTGGAATTTCAATTTGCATTTCAAAGATGGATTGTAGTACACATTCCAAGCTTTCCAAAATGTCCAAGAACTTCTCAAACAACCTCATAACTTGAGAGAATCGAATTTCACAATATGGCAAAAACTCACTTTTGATTTGAGCATGAGCATGTTCATAACTTAAGCCATGTTCAAGTCAGCATAGTTTATGCTAAATTACAGGTCCTAAAACCCTTTGACACTCAAAAATTCAATGCAAAACCATTGTGCCAAGTTGTTATTCTAAGCATTTGGACATTACATGGAGAATTAACCCTAAACTAGAAAAAGCACTATTTCCATTTTTTGCAAAAGTTCACTTTATGTCCAATTACAAATCCAAGCAGTACAAGCAAGATCTAATGGGCACAAGTTTATGAACAAATCACTCTGATCAAGGAGAGTTTATTCAGCTCATTAGAGGTCCCCTACTGGCCTAAAACACCAAGTTGCTTTTGTTTGCTTAAGAGTGAAGAAAAGTGCCATAACATAACACATCTCTCATATCAGTGAAAAAACCTTGAAGCAAATATTGAAAACACATTCCAAAGATCAGAACCAAGCTTTTGCACGACCCTTGCACCTCTCAAACACTCCCATTGCCATAATCACTCTCAAACTGCACAAACAGGGCAAAGCCTGCAGTTTGAGTGCTATCTCCCATTTCTCTCAAGCTTTCTTG
Source organism: Vicia faba (assembly GCA_948472305.1). Classification (NCBI taxonomy): domain Eukaryota; kingdom Viridiplantae; phylum Streptophyta; class Magnoliopsida; order Fabales; family Fabaceae; genus Vicia; species Vicia faba. Next base: position 488,754,735 of record OX451737.1, read on the forward strand.
CCCAAACCAGTTCATACACATCCCCTAGAATCTATGCAAGCTAACCATGACCTGAAGCACGACCTGTAATCCCTCTAACCACTTCCACCATTTTCAGTTTCTTGTTTTGCAGGTGAAGTGCTCTAGCACGATTCAGAAGCTTTCAAGACAAAGTAAACATTGAAATAGCATCCCTGGACCTCAAGGAAGCTTTTCCAATCATCACCCTGCACTGAAAGCTCCCCCATTGCAAGATAGAACTTCAGCTGAACAGGTATCTTGGTGAACTCGTATCTCTCTTATTATGCATCATTAGCCTTAAGTTTGTGAATAAACAATGTCCTACTCATGCCACTGAACATGTACATTCTTTTACTTTTCATTTCTTTTGCTTAAGCTGTGAGAATTTGGAGTTTGAAAATGGCAGAAAAACTAGGTTAGGATTTGGGGGAGGAGAAATTCTCCCTCATCTTAGAGAGTTAGATCAAGTTATGCATATGGTTAGAATCGTCTCTTCATGATGAACATTTTTTATGTTATGAGTTTTTGTTAAAAAGCCAGGAATCAGGAGTTAAGGATTGATGAAGAAAGGCGCGCATTTTTTGAATTGTTTGGTCTGAAGGTTGAAGACAACCATTTTCTGGGCTGGGCCTGTTTGTTATTCCTTTTTGCACCATACATTTACTTTTGCACCCCCTGAGCCCATTTTGTTATTTTTAATGATTTTTTGACTTTTTCTTTTTTGGTCTGACTTGTTTATTTTTGCTTATGATATTAAAAATCTAAAAATAAATTTTTACACCATTTTTCTATTTTTTAGGCATTTATTTGATTATGTTGACATTTATACATAAATATATATATACACACTATTATTTAGAAAACTAGAAAAAAATAATGCAAATATATTTTCTTTTCTGATTTTTATTACATTTTCCCTTTTGAAAATATTTTATACAAAACATATTTTTTTTATAAATATTAATTATTATCATTTATATATATATATGATATTTATTTGTAAATAATATATATATATAGGTATATTAATATACTTAGGAGAAAATATCAAAAAATGTGCATATTTTATTTTTTAATATTTAATACTAAAAAAGGCCTTTTTTACAAATATACCATATTTTATTTTATTTTTGTATGTAAATAATAAATATTATATGAATTGATTAATTAATGTCCCTTTTGATTAAAAAATTAGGGTTTTGCCCTAAATTTGAAAATACCTCAAAGATAATACCTTTTTATTTTCTTTTTTTATTTTACATAAATAATACTTTTTTCATACATATAAAAATTCCTTTTGCATTCTTGCATATTTGTTTTATTTACCATTTAAATTATACGTTTATTTATCTTGTAAATATTCATAGAAAATGATGTAATAGCTTAGATTCAATTTCCTGTCTAAATATCCCCATTTGAAACATTGTACCCCCCTCCCCATATTATTGTGTTGTAATAGCGTAGGATTTTAAATTTCGCACTTTATCGCTTGCTAAACATACTATGCTAGAATTAGGGTTTTGTATGCGAATAAAAATGAACAAAATAGTTGGACCTAATACAAGATAAATGAGCATGAAAAATGGACGACACATTTCACACTTGCACCCCTAGGGTATTCCACTTTGTTGCCTTCAAATAATTGGGCCATATTGTATGTTGAATTTCTTTGGGTAAAAACAAACAATCAAATGATCATAGTCCCACAAAAATGTTGCTTAAATGAATGATCAAGTCCCTTTTAAAGAAAATTGCCCAAAGACATTTAACACTATTGCAACTATGGACTAAACGATGACCCGCGCCCGTCCCTTTCATCTCCTAAAACAAGATTGTCCACCAAATGCAATGGTGGAACAAAATTGTCAAAAGGTTTAAAACATAACAAAAATCTTTGAGAAAACTTTAGGGTAGATAAACTCTTAAGTACTTGTCAACTTTCCAAGAAAACACTTGCCTTATTTCAAAACCCACTTCACAAACACTTTCAAAACAAACTTTCAGAAAAACCTTGAAAACATCTTTTCAAAAAAAGACAAACACCTTTTGTAAAACATTCGAGTAAAGAATTGTTACAAGGGTAGCCTATACAAGGCATCTTTTTCAAAACCTTTTCAAAACCACACACAAAGCACCATTTCAAACAATTGAAAACCAAGGCAAGTTGATCTAAGCAAGTACCTAAGAGCCCATGGATAACCATGGATAGAAGGGGTGCTAATACCTTCCCCTTCTATAATCTACTCCCCGAACCCAAGAAAAATCTCAAAGGTTTTTGCTGTGCTTTTTAAACCTTTCCTTAGGATAAAATAAAAAGTCGGTGGCAACTCTTGCTCAACCGAAACATTTGCAAATACAAACGCAAAACACTAGTCAGTTCTCCCACCGTATCACAGAACTGGCGACTCTGCTGGGGAGAATTTTTAAAGTGGAGTAACCTTAGGGCTTAGATCACCCTCTTGCATGACTAATTGTTTGATTTGCTTGCTTTATACTTTGGCTCTATTGTTTGGGTTTACAATCCTCCACCCGGATTTTGGGAAACATTCATAGATAGCAATACGTTGTGGAAACTGTACAGGGTATACCGACACGGTCTAAGCAATAGCTATATTAGTGCGACATATTTGTGAGTACCGGTAACCCTTGAGTTCAATCAAGGAGAGTACGGGGCCGCTGAGTGATGTCACTAAGCACTAATGACATAGAACCTTACTTAACCATCTTGGCCTTTTATTAGGGGTAGTGAGATGACCGGCTTTGGTGCAGTCCGAAGTTGGTAGATACTCGATACTACACTCATTGAGGGTTGTTTTCTTGGAATATTTTGGTCGCTAGTTAAGTGGCTAAACCAAAACAATGAATATTGAAAATAATCTAGTGATATTGAGCTCCTTAGAACCCGGTTACTATTTATAGGACAGGTTTTTAAGCCAACTACACTCAAGAGGGTACTTACCTATGAAACCCCATGCAAGCCTGAAATTAGGGTTTGGTGTGAGTTGATTGTACATATGTTTTGTGCATACATCATAAACATCATAAAACATCATATGCATTCACTAACCATTTCAAGGGTTTTGGATCTTCATCTTTGTTCTTGTTTTGTAGGACATGGAAATCCCTCGCAGAAATACCATTCAAGTCAACCTTGTGAGAATCTCTCCTCAACTCAAGGAGATCACCTCAAGAATTTCGGAAAATTCATCCTTCAGTGAAAGACATGGTAGACTGCTCAGCCTAGTCAACACCAACATTGAAGAAGACATGATGAAAGTGCTATTCCAATTCTTTGACCCTCTTCACCACTGCTTCACTTTCCCTGATTATCAGTTGGTACCCACTTTGGAGGAGTTTTCTCAACTCCTAAGAATCCCTATCCTTAATCAACTACCCTTCAACGGTACGGAAAAGGAACCAAAGTCGGAAGATGTTGCTCGAGCATTACATCTTCAACCATCTGACATCAAGGGGCATTGGGAAACCAGAAGTGGCGTCAAAGGATTCTTAGCAAAATTCTTGTTTGAGAAGGCACAAGAATGTTGGAACTCATTGGACCTACAAGCCTTTGAAGAGATTGTGGCACTCCTTATCTACGGGTTGGTCTTGTTCCCAAATCCTGACCAATTGGTAGATGTCAACGCCGTCAAAATCTTCTTGTCCAGAAATCCAATACCAACATTGCTTGGGGACATCCTTCACTCATTTTACACACGAACAATGAGAAAGAGGGGTGTTCTCATGTGCTGTACTCCCCTCCTTGCAAGGTGGTTTATTTCGCACCTTCCACGATCTGTCTTGAAGAATGACCAGGGTACAAGGTGGTCCCAACGGTTGATGACTCTTACTCATTCTGATGTGCATTGGTGTTCTCGGTCCAGAGAAAATGTCATCATCGTCGATCGTTACGGAGAATTTCCTAATGTTCCTTTACTTGGAATTAGGGGAGGTATCACCTACAACCCTTGCCTAGCTTTGAGGCAATTTGGATATGCACGGAGGGATGGCCCTCATGACATGTTGATTCCTAGCTTAGTTTTTGACTTCGACAACGATGCGCAAGGACTTCGCCAAAGATTCATCAGAGCTTGGGGAAAACTCAACAAGGTTGATAGCAAGACTCTGGGACACAAGAACTCCATCCCTCTTGAGCCCTATCTCAAGTGGGTACGAGCCCGAGCCCAAAGTCTAATGATGCCTTATCCTCATGTTCTCCCTATGATTAAAGAGCCCGTCAATGAAGGAGAGGTTCCCTACACCATCCTACATCCAGACATGCCTACATCGTGGGAGGAAATGCAGAAAAGTTGGATTCAACTCAAGGAGGAACGGAACACTTTTGAAGCTAGCTACTACGCCAGTGAAAATAAGGTTCTAGAGCTTACCCGCCGACTCCACGAGCAAGAGGCCCTCAACACCTACATCGCACCAAAGAGGATGCGCAATGTCTTTCTGCCTTGAGAAGTTTATTTTGTAACATTTGGCCCATGGGGCATTTATGTACTAACAAATTTCTTCTTATTAATATGATGTGCGTTCTTCTTTGTCTGAAACAATTTTGAATGTCCTAAATCCTTGAATGCATTTGCATACATCAGCATACCATTCATCATGTGCATAAGCAGGTCTCACTCCAGGTTTCCTTATCTGTCTGCTGTTTATTTCAGTAGGATGGATCTCGAGCAAACAGTCAAAGACCTACAAGCCCAGAATGCACAGTTCCAGCAACTCTTGATGACTTTGGTTAAAAGTCAAGAGGATATCAAGACTCATTTGGAGAATAAGGACCCAATGAAGAAGAAAAAGAGGATCGGGGTGGCTACTTTGGGGAGAAGATTTGACAGAGAAGCTCGGAGAGTGCTTGAATTTCCTCCTACTTCTGATGAGGGGACTAGTAAAAGAGATCGAGTTGCGGTGCCTTCCGAGTCTGATGCGGAGGAGGAAGAGGTTGAAGAGGATGAAGATTATTCTGACCAGTAATACCCTCCAGCTGATGATAAATACAAGGGTTTAGAAGACAGATTGGCCGCCATGGAATTGCAAAGAGTACCGGGTTTGGATTTTGAAGACTTGGGCTTGGTTGCCGGAATTGTGATTCCCCCAAAATTCAAAGTGCCAGTGTTTGTGAGGTATGATGGGCTGTCCTGTCCCAAAATGCATCTCAGGTCCTACGTGAGAAAAATTCAACCCTATACGGCAGATAAAAATCTCTGGATTCATTTCTTTCAAGACAGCCAACGGGAGCTCAGTTGGAGTGGTTGTATCAGCTAGAAGGAACCAGTGTCAGAAATTGGGAAGATTTGGCCACCGCTTTCTACAAACAATACCAGTATAATTCTGATCTTGCTCCTACTCGTACCCAACTTCGGGGTATGTCACTAGGAACAAGTGAGGGATTCAAAGAATATGCACAAAAATGGAGGGATTTGGCTGGCAGGGTGCAACCTCCTTTAACCGATCGTGAGCTCGTTGATATGTTTCTTGGGACCCTATCTGGGCCATTTTTCAATCATCTAATTGGTAACTCTTCCGCAGGGTTTACCGATTTGATCTTAACCGGCGAAAAGATAGAAGCTGGCATCAAGTCAGGAAAGATTCAGAAGGGTGTTGCTGCAAGTGTTGAGAAGAAGCCTTTTAAGAAGGAGACAACTATGGTATATTCTCAGAGAAGAGCAGGGAAGATGGAGCGTCGGCCAACTGTGGGGGCCGTAATGATTCAAAACACTCCAAGTGAGCAGCCTCGCTATAACCAGTCCAGACCAAATCAGCAACGGGTGGAAAGGCCACAGCGGCAGTTCACCCGTATTAATATGACTCCAGCACAAGTGCTTCCCCATCTATTGAAGTTGAATCTTGCCACCATCAAGGAGGCGCCAAAGAATGTGAATACGTCCTCCCTGCATTATCATGCCAATGCTAAATGCGCCTACCATTCAGACAGTGTTGGACACGACACCAATGATTGTTGGGCACTCAAGCATAAAATCCAAGACCTGATAGAGGCTAAGGAGGTAGAGTTTGACGCTCCGGAGAAACCTAATGTGATATCTGCACCTATGCCGAAGCACGGCCGAAATATCAATGCCATTGAAGAGGATTTGTATGTTGCTGACGTCAGTGATCTGACTACTCCACTGCTAACCATTAAGTTGAATTTGTTAAGGGCCGGGATCTTCCCGGGATGTAAAGAAGACTGCTACTGTTGCCACTCTCTGCCGTTTGATTGTCTGCTATTAAAGAAAGGCATCCAAGGCCTTATGGATAGCCGACAAATTTTGTTCGAAAAAGTTTCTGCTGCTCCAGTTCATGTTGAAAATGTCTCAATCATAACCATTCACGCCAATCTTTCCAAGGCCGTCAAAAAGCCAGTTAAGATTACACCAGCTGCAAAATCTGTTCCTTTAAAGATAACAATGCCAGGGCCTGTTCCCTATGTTTCTGAGAAGTCGATACCTTGGAACTATGGTGGTGACATCTACTACCATGGTATCAAGCAAATCGAAGTAATTGAAGAAAGTTCGGATGATGAAGAAGCCAGCATTAGTAACATTGCGGGCACCAGCAAAATCACCAGGAGCGGGAGAATATTTTCTCCAGAGATTGCCCCTCCAAGAGCAGTCTTTGGACCCTCATCAGCTAAAGAAGTCATCCCTGCACCAGTAAAACTCTCTGCTAGAACTCCTTTGATTGAAGAAGTTGTTGTTCCCAGTGCTGTCTCTCCTACCATTGCTGATAAAGGAAAGGGAATACAAGATGAGCCCGTCAGGACGAGGGCTCAACCCTTGGTGATCCCGGAAACCTCCAAGAAAGAAATGGACGAGATTTTGAGGATAATCAAGAGAAGTGATTACGATGTGGTGGAACAGTTAGGGCAAACCCCCTCCAAGATCTCCATGCTGGCACTATTGCTTTGCTCAGAAGCACACGCTAAAGCTTTGTTTAAGTTTCTGAAGGCGGCTCATGTGCCCCAGGAAACCTCTGCAGATCAATTTCAACATTGCGTGGCTAGCCTGACTGCGGACAATGGATTAGGTTTTTCTGATGCCGACCTAACCCCTAAAGGCCGAAACCACAATGATGCTTTGCATATTTCAATTGAGTGTCGCAGAACCACCCTTGCACATGTTTTGGTTGATACCGGTTCGTCGCTGAATGTTTTGCCTAAGAAGGCCTTGGACCGGCTAGATTGCAAAGAGTTGGAATTGAAGCCGAGTGATATTGTCGTCAGAGCTTTCGATGGGTCGAAGAGAATGGTCCATGGAGAGGTTGAAATTCCCATCAAGATAGGTACTGAGGTGTTTAAATCCACTTTCTATGTAATGGACATCCGTCCATCATACTCCTGCCTACTGGGTAGACCTTGGATACACCATGCTGGGGCAGTCACCTCCTCCTTGCATCAGATGCTGAAATATCCTGTCAAGGGAAAGATCATCACTGTCCACGGCGAATAAGAGTACATGATTAGCCACTTAAATTCTTTCCGGTATGTGGAGGTTGAAGGAGAGTTCATTGAGACACCGTTTCAACATTTCGAAGAGGTTCTTCCTGAAATAGCAGTAGCAAAGTTGACAGCCGAGACCCCGAGGCAGATGGCCAGGATGGCATCTCTGGAGGATGCAAGAGCCGCAATCAAAGAGGGGAAGAATTCAGCATGGGGGCAATTACCCGACTTTCCGCATAAGACTGACAAGTTTGGATTAGGGTTCACAGCCGCTGGCCAGAAAGCTATGCGCCAGTCAAAGATTGAAAGAGCGCCAGTCAAAATTTCTCCTTACAGAATCAACGCCCTGGAAGATGAAGACAAGGAAAGCAACATTGAAGAGTGGATTTATCCAACTGTCAGAGGAGGATTGAGCAATTGGGAGGCTAAATACTTTGTCCCCATCACTTTTATTCATCAGTAATTTATCTGTTAAACATTTCCTATTTGGTCTGTAATATTTTACTTTCAAACAATCCGTACACTATCTTTTCACCTCCTGCCTTGCCCGGGGCATGTAGGTCCACTTGTAAGGGTTTTGACTATTTTTCATATTCATATGCCATGTTTAATGATTCATTGGACGTTTTTCATTTGATAAACTGCTTATGTTCATTTTCTTTCCTTTTGCATTTTTTTAAGGATGGCTATCCCTTACACACACCCACACTCACCAATGCAGGTACCCATCCACTCCGGATTCCATGGGTGACTATTCTGCTGTATCTTTCAATAGCTCTGAAGATCTGGTCAATCTAGCCGAGTATGAAGATGACGAAGGTTGTGAAGTACCCGGGGAACTAGCCAGACTTCTGCAACAAGAGGAAAGGGCCATCTTACCGCATGAAGAGCCATTGGAAGCTGTTAACTTGGGAACCGAGGAGGATCGGAAGGAGGTGCAAGTGGGTGCCAACCTGGAACCAAAAGTCAAGGAGCGCTTGGTACAGTTGCTGAATGAGTATGTTGAAATCTTCGCTTGGTCCTATGAAGACATGCCGGGTCTAGACACAGACATCGTGGTTCACCGTCTCCCTACAAGAGAAGACTGTCCACCAATCAAGCAAAAAGTTTGCCGAATGAGGCCTGACATGTCCGAAAAGATCAAGGCAGAAGTAATGAAGAAGTTCGACGCTGGCTTTCTGGCTGTTACGTCTTATCCTCAATGGGTCGCTAACATTGTGCCAGTACCTAAGAAAGATGGCAAAGTCAGGATGTGTGTGGACTACCGAGATTTGAATAGGGCCAGCCCCAAAGATGATTTTCCACTTCCACACATTGACATCTTGATCGACAATACAGCTCAGCACAAAGTTTTTTCCTTCATGGATGGATTCTCGGGCTATAATCAAATCAAAATGGCCCCCGAAGATATGGAGAAAACAACTTTTGTCACGCAATGGGGCACTTTTTGTTACAAAGTGATGCCGTTCGGGCTGAAGAACGCAGGGGCCACGTATCAACGCGCCATGGTAGCTTTATTTCATGACATGATACATCATGAGATTGAAGTTTACGTAGACGATATGATAGCTCGGTCACAAACAGAGGAAGATCACCTTGAACATCTGGAAAAGCTGTTTGTCAGGTTGAAAGAATACAAGCTCAGGCTGAATCCAAGTAAATGCACTTTTGGAGTTAGGTCTGGTAAACTCCTGGGATTCATTGTAAGTAACAAAGGCATTGAAGTCGATCCGGCGAAAGTAAAAGCAATACAAGAGATGCCTGATCCCCGTACTGAAAAGGAGGTTAGGGGATTCTTGGGGCGCTTAAACTATATTGCCAGATTCATCTCACATCTGACTTCTACCTGTGAGCCAATTTTCAAACTCTTGAAGAAAGATCAGGCAGTTGAATGGAACGACGACTGCCAAGCTGCTTTTGATAGAATCAAGGAGTATTTACTAGAACCTCCTATTCTGATGCCACCCGTCGAAGGAAGACCATTGATAATGTATTTGACCATCTTGGATAACTCAATGGGGTGTGTTTTGGGCCAGCATGACGAGTCTGGTCGAAAAGAGCATGCTATTTATTACCTTAGTAAAAAGTTTACCGACTGTGAGACTCGCTACTCACTGCTCGAGAAAAATTGCTGCGCTTTGGTATGGGCTGCTCGCCGACTAAGACAGTATATGCTGACTCATACTACCTTGTTGATATCCAAAATGGACCCTATCAAGTATATCTTCGAGAAGCCCGCTTTATCTGGAAGGATAGCTAGATGGCAAATGATCTTAACCGAGTATGACATCCAGTACACCACCCAAAAAGCTATAAAAGGGAGTGTACTAGCTGACCATCTGGCTCATCAGGCTATCGAAGACTATCAACCCATGAGATTTGACTTCCCAGACGAGGACATCATGAATTTGGACAACGTTGAAAGTGACAGACCGTATGACGGACCCGAAAAGGGATCCCGATGGACCCTGTACTTTGATGGTGCTTCAAATGCACTTGGAAACGGTATTGGCGCAGTACTCATTTCTCCGGAAGGTTGTCATACTCCTTTCACGGCCCGACTTTGCTTCAGCTGCACAAACAACATGGCTGAGTATGAAGCTTGCATCTTTGGTCTCGAGGCTGCTATAGACTTGGGGATCAAATCTTTGATCGTATTTGGGGACTCGGCTTTGGTCATCAGCCAAATCAAAGGAGACTGGGATACCAAGCATCCTAATCTTATCCCATACAAAGAACATGTCCTGACATTGTTGCCTCATTTCGAGCAAATTACCTTCGAGCATTTCCCGCGAGAAGAGAATCAGCTAGCCGATGCTCTAGCCACAATGTCCTTCATGTTTAAACTCAACTGGGATAACGAGGCTCCCCAAATCACCATCAAGCGAATGGATGAACCAGAACATTGCCACGAGATTAATACCGAAGAAGTAGTGGAACAACCTTGGTTCCATGAAATCAAAAGGTATCTCGAGACTAGAGATTATCCTGAAGGAGCTTCCGTAAATGACAAGAAGTTCTTAAGGAAATTCGCTGCTAAGTTCTTCCTGAGCAACGACATCCTTTACAAACGAAGCCATGATTGTGTATTACTCCGATGTGTGGATAAAGCTGAAGCAGAGTTGATCATGACTGATATACACAGCGGCACATTTGGCACTCACTTGAGCGGGCATACAATGGCTAAGAAGATCCTAAGGGCAGGCTATTATTGGTCTACCATGGAGGCTGACTGCCATCAACATTCCCGTACTTGCCACAAGTGTCAAGTCTATGCTGACAAAGTTCATATCCCTCCGGTTCCTCTCAACGTCCTGACTGCTCCGTGGCCCTTTGCAATGTGGGGCATTGATATGATTGGAGAGATCAAGCCCACGGCTTCCAATGGACATCGCTTCATCCTGGTTGCCATTGACTACTTCACTAAATGGGTCGAAGCAGCTTCCTTCGCCTCTGTGACTAAAAACGTGGTTGCCCACTTTATCAAGCAAAATCTCATATGCCGGTATGGTGTCCCCGATAGGATCATCACAGACAACGGTACAAATCTGAATAACACGATGATCACTGCATTGTGCGAACAGTTCAAGATTTATCATCACAATTCATCTCCCTATCGGCCAAAGATGAACGGTGCTGTTGAAGCTGCGAACAAAAACATTAAGAAGATCATTCAGAAAATGACAGTCACTTACAAAGACTGGCATGAGATGTTACCGTTTGCTCTGCATGGATACCGTACGACGACACGTACTTCAACTGGGGCAACCCCATTTTCTTTGGTTTATGGCATGGAAGTTGTTTTGCCTATGGAAGTCCAGATCCATTCTCTAAGGATTATGAAGGATGCAGGTTTGAATGAAGATGATTGGATGCAGACCCGACTTGATCAACTCAATCTGATCGACGAGAAGCGACTTGCTGCTATATGCCATGGTCAGACGTATCAAAAGCGGATGATCAAGGCCTTCAATAAGAAAGTCAGACGTCAAGTGTATCAAGTCGGAGATCTAGTAATCAAGCGGATTATCTTGCCGCAAAGTGATCCCAGGGGCAAATGGACTCCTACATATGAAGGACCATTTGTGATCAAGAGCATATTTTCTGGTGGTGCAATGATTCTGACCACCATGGACGGCGACGATTTGCTGCACCCTGCGAACGCAGACATAGTCAAAAGATACTACGCATAAAATAACCCGACAAGTCGAAAACCCGAAAGGGCGGCTTGGGCAAAAATGGGCATCCCGGTGAACCGAAAACCCGAAAGGGCGGTTCAGGCAAAAATTAGGGAATTAAAGCGTATGACTACGTCTCATCGGATCACTTCAAAGACAATCTCTTCATCAACCAGTTCCAGGCTTCTGATCAATCCAGTCATCGGCAAGCGAAGCATTGAATGGACAGATATTCAGAGTTGTGAAAGCTATAGCGGAACGGAATCCCATGGAATTATTTCACATAGCCATCCTTTATTTTATATAAAATCTTTCAATATTTACGACAAAGTCCTCTTACTAGGATGATTGTCTCCTTTGTACAAATATACTCAAAGAAAATCAATACAAATACTCTTCCCAAAAATTTGTGTCATTTCCCTTTTCTTTTTCTCTTGCACTATTTGTTTTATTTTGAGAAACGTCCAATGTTTTGTTAAATAGGCATATGCATTTGAAACATAATCACTTCCTAATTGAACCTAAGAAAGAGGATTACTGATAGGATGAAGGTACAGATGGATATCTTGACACCCTTTCGAAGGAAACCCCCCAAGAGATTTGGAATCCACATCCCTAGCAAACCCTGAGGTCTATCTCCAGCAGATTCTCGAAGCTTATCCCCAGTAAGGTTCTGGAAGATATTTCCCCACAGAGCACGAACGTCTCTCCCGAGTTTTATTCAAAGTTATTCCTCACAAAGGCTTATAACTGGGTTATCCTCAGCTAACAACCACAGAAGATCGCACTCGCCAAAGTTCGTCCTATCCCCAGCGGAGTTCATCAAGAGTCTCCCAGCACAACTTATCAGTATAATCCCCAGAGGAGTTTATCTTTGTCATCACCAGCCAGAGAGTCCTCCAGAGCTCAATTTCCCTCAGAGTGCAAATTTTCAATATCCCCAGCGGAGCCAGACTAATGAGCCTTCTCCCCACAGAGTTTTAGGAAGGGAAATCTTGAGTTCCCCAGTGAGATCGCCAGAGTTACTTCCCATCAAGCTGAAGATTCTCAATCTTACCTCCCCAGCATGAGCCTATTAGATTGGAACTCCCCAGTAGAGGTCATCAGGAATTCTCTTCCCCAGCAGCAGCCAAGGATTTATTTTCCCCGGCAGCAGTCAAGATGCTTTTATCTTCAGCCACCTCGGATTCATTTATCCTCAGCAAGATAGCTCGTCAGCTTACATGCGCATTCATCACATTCATGGCATAAACATTGATGTCGCGTATATTGCATCATGCATCATAAAATTGCATACAACTAACTCTTTAACTTTTCAGGAAAGATCAGTTGACAGACTAAAATCATTCAACTTCAAGATTTCTGAAAACAGTTCACGGGTTCTCCAAGTAAACGGATGTTAACCTGTCACTTGTTCAGATTCTTCTTCAAGACTTCTGAAAACAGTTTATGGATTCTTCCCAACAACGGATGTTAATCTATCGACTTGTTCAAATGCAACTTTTGAAAACAGTTTACGGACGCTTCCCAACAACGGATGCTGCTCTATTGCTTATTCAACTTCAAGATTTCTGAAAACAGTTCACGGGTTCTCCAAGTAAACGGATGTTAACCTGTCACTTGTTCAGATTCTTCTTCAAGACTTCTGAAAACAGTTTATGGATTCTTCCCAACAACGGATGTTAATCTATCAACTTGTTCAGATGCAACTTTTGAAAACAGTTTACGGACGCTTCCCAACAACGGATGCTGCTCTATTGCTTATTCAAGTTCAAGATTTCTGAAAACAGTTCGCGGGTTCTCCAAGTAAACAGATGTTAACCTATCGCTTGTTCAGCTTCTTCTCCAAACCACTGAAAACAGTTTACAGATTCCTCCCAACAACGGATGTCAATCTATTGCTTGTTCAGACCCCCCAGTTCAGAGATGGTCCCAAGCTTGGACACCTTCCTGATATTCCTTTCCAGATGGCATCTCTAAGCCCATCCCCGACAAGATTTCTGTCACTCTCCTAGATGGCATCGTTAAGCCCATCTCCAAATGGCATCTCTAAGCCCATTCCCGCATCCATTGCTTTGACAAGTGCAAATTTCCGGGCACTCTAGTGTCCAATCTCCTTTTACCCTCGAGTCACGAAAGGCAAACTTGCCAATCTAACTCTTCGGATTCAAGAAGATTGAACAGGGGCAACTGTTGTACCCCAAAATTTTCCCTCCCATTTCTCATTGATTTCTCACCACAAAGCCCTTGGAGATCAAGATCCAGTTAGGGTTTCCATCTGCTCAAGACTTCTCCTTGCACTATGGACCCAAATTAGGGTTTGTGTTTGCACAAAGATGTTTTGACCTAAAATGCCCAAGATGACTTTCATGCTTCATGATTGACTCCCAAGTTTACCCATATCAAGTTTCAAGTCTTGATTCTAAGTGTTGCCCAGTCAATTGGACAGTTGACCTAGAAATCAACTGTATTGGGGAAAAAGTCAACTGTGGCCAATTGACAGTCAAACCTCATGAAAATTGACCCACATCAACATTATGGACTCATATGGACCATTTGATCAAATTTGGATCACAATTCCATAAGAAATTTGATCAGATCACCAAAAGGGCAAAATGGTCATTCTTAGGATTTTGACTACACAAAGGCAATTTTTGACTGTTTAACCTAACCAGTGGCAAACCAAGTTCACATATGGACTCAAGGACCCCATGGAATTATCTTGACATGCTCAACAAACTCAAAAGATCCCAAGTACACAAAATTGACAGTTGAATTTCCCAGTCAATTGATCAATTTTGACTGTACACTGAAAAGTCAAACTTTGACTTTTTGGTCAAAATCAAGAGTCAAGATTCATTTCTCATCAAAACATGCCAAATCATGAAACTTGTTCACCAAGAAATCACAAAATGCAAATTAGGGTTAGAAATTAGAATTTTTCATAACTTAGAATTTTTCTAAGTTATGGAAAACCCTAATTTTTTCCCAACTTTGCCCCACTTTTTCACCAAGATCCATTTGGATTCAAACAAAAGGCCAAACATGAACGTTGTAGCTTGTTGCATAATCTACAACTTTGATTCACAAAGTTTTCCCATTTGAGGCTTGTATCTCAAGTTACAAATTCTTGAATAAGGGCACTAAACCATTTTTAACTTAGTGAAATTTTAACCTATTTTGACAAGGTTTTCTACCCCACTTCAAGGCCATTTTCCATACACTTCCACTTGGAATTTCAATTTGCATTTCAAAGATGGATTGTAGTACACATTCCAAGCTTTCCAAAATGTCCAAGAACTTCTCAAACAACCTCATAACTTGAGAGAATCGAATTTCACAATATGGCAAAAACTCACTTTTGATTTGAGCATGAGCATGTTCATAACTTAAGCCATGTTCAAGTCAGCATAGTTTATGCTAAATTACAGGTCCTAAAACCCTTTGACACTCAAAAATTCAATGCAAAACCATTGTGCCAAGTTGTTATTCTAAGCATTTGGACATTACATGGAGAATTAACCCTAAACTAGAAAAAGCACTATTTCCATTTTTTGCAAAAGTTCACTTTATGTCCAATTACAAATCCAAGCAGTACAAGCAAGATCTAATGGGCACAAGTTTATGGACAAATCACTCTGATCAAGGAGAGTTTATGCAGCTCATTAGAGGTCCCCTACTGGCCTAAAACACCAAGTTGCTTTTGTTTGCTTAAGAGTGAAGAAAAGTGCCATAACATAACACATCTCTCATATCAGTGAAAAAACCTTGAAGCAAATATTGAAAACACATTCCAAAGATCGGAACCAAGCTTTTGCACGACCCTTGCACCTCTCAAACACTCCCATTGCCATAATCACTGTCAAACTGCACAAACAGGGCAAAGCCTGCAGTTTGAGTGCTATCTCCCATTTCTCTCAAGCTTTCTTGCCCAAACCAGTTCATACACATCCCCTAGAATCTATGCAAGCTAACCATGACCTGAAGCACGACCTGTAATCCCTCTAACCACTTCCACCATTTTCAGTTTCTTGTTTTGCAGGTGAAGTGCTCTAGCACGATTCAGAAGCTTTCAAGATAAAGTAAACATTGGAATAGCATCCCTGGACCTCAAGGAAGATTTTCCAATCATCACCCTGCACTGAAAGCTCCCCCATTGCAAGATAGAACTTCAGCTGAACAGGTATCTTGGTGAACTCGTATCTCTCTTATTATGCATCATTAGCCTTAAGTTTGTGAATAAACAATGTCCTACTCATGCCACTGAACATGTACATTCTTTTACTTTTCATTTCTTTTGCTTGAGCTGTGAGAAATTGGAGTTTGAAAATGGCAGAAAAACTAGGTTAGGATTTGGGGGAGGAAAAAATTCTCCCTCATCTTAGAGAGTTAGATCAAGTTATGCATATGGTTAGAATCGTCTCTTCATGATGAATATTTTTTATGTTATGAGTTTTTGTTAAAAAGCCAGGAATCAGGAGTTAAGGATTGATGAAGAAAGGCGCGCATTTTTTGAATTGTTTGGTCTGAAGGTTGAAGACAACCATTTTCTGGGCTGGGCCTGTTTGTTATTCCTTTTTGCACCATACATTTACTTTTACACCCCCTGAGCCCATTTTGTTATTTTTAATGATTTTTTGACTTTTTCTTTTTTGGTCTGACTTGTTTATTTTTGCTTATGATATTAAAAATCTAAAAATAAATTTTTACACCATTTTTCTATTTTTTAGGCATTTATTTGATTATGTTGACATTTATACATAAATATATATATATATACACACTATTATTTAGAAAACTAGAAAAAAATAATGCAAATATATTTTCTTTTCTGATTTTTATTACATTTTCCCTTTTGAAAATATTTTATACAAAACATATTTTTTTTATAAATATTAATTATTATCATTTATATATATATATGATATTTATTTGTAAATAATATAAATATATAGGTATATTAATATACTTAGGAGAAAATATCAAAAAATGTGCATATTTTATTTTTTAATATTTAATACTAAAAAAGGCCTTTTTTACAAATATACCATATTTTATTTTATTTTTGTATGTAAATAATAAATATTATATGAATTGATTAATTAATGTCCCTTTTGATTAAAAAAATTAGGGTTTTGCCCTAAATTTGAAAATACCTCAAAAATAATACCTTTTTATTTTCTTTTTTTATTTTACATAAATAATACTTTTTTCATACATATAAAAATTTCTTTTGCATTCTTGCATATTTGTTTTATTTACCATTTAAATTATACGTTTATTTATCTTGTAAATATTCATAGAAAATGATGTAATAGCTTAGATTCAATTTCTTGTCTAAATATCCCCATTTGAAACATTGTACCCCCCTCCCCATATTATTGTGTTGTAATAGCGTAGGATTTTAAATTTCGCACTTTATCGCTTGCTAAACATACTATGCTA
Source organism: Vicia faba (assembly GCA_948472305.1). Classification (NCBI taxonomy): domain Eukaryota; kingdom Viridiplantae; phylum Streptophyta; class Magnoliopsida; order Fabales; family Fabaceae; genus Vicia; species Vicia faba. The sequence continues at coordinate 488,771,802 of OX451737.1, forward strand.
GAATTAGGGTTTTGTATGCGAATAAAAATGAACAAAATAGTTGGACCTAATACAAGATAAATGAGCATGAAAAATGGACGACACATTTCACACTTGCACCCCTAGGGTATTCCACTTTGTTGCCTTCAAATAATTGGGCCATATTGTATGTTGAATTTCTTTGGGTAAAAACAAACAATCAAATGATCATAGTCCCACAAAAAAGTTGCTTAAATGAATGATCAAGTCCCTTTTAAAGAAAATTGCCCAAAGACATTTAACACTATTGCAACTATGGTCTAAACGATGACCCGCGCCCGTCCCTTTCATCTCCTAAAACAAGATTGTCCACCAAATGCAATGGTGGAACAAAATTGTCAAAAGGTTTAAAACATAACAAAAATCTTTGAGAAAACTTTAGGGTAGATAAACTCTTAAGTACTTGTCAACTTTACAAGAAAACACTTGCCTTATTTCAAAACCCACTTCACAAACACTTTCAAAACAAACTTTCAGAAAAACCTTGAAAACATCTTTTCAAAAAAAGACAAACACCTTTTGTAAAACATTCGAGTAAAGAATTGTTATAAGGGTAGCCTATACAAGACATCTTTTTCAAAACCTTTTCAAAACCACACACAAAGCACCATTTCAAACAATTGAAAACCAAGGCAAGTTGATCTAAGCAAGTACCTAAGAGCCCATGGATAACCATGGATAGAAGGGGTGCTAATACATTCCCCTTCTATAATCTACTCCCCGAACCCAAGAAAAATCTCAAAGGTTTTTGCTGTGCTTTTTAAACCTTTCCTTAGGATAAAATAAAAAGTCGGTGGCGACTCTTGCTCAACCGAAACATTTGCAAATACAAACGCAAAACACTAGTCAGTTCTCCCACCGTATCACAGATACCATTACTGATGAAGAACTTCGCAGCGAACCTTCTCAAGAACTTCTTGTCCTTAACAGATGCACCCTCGGGGTATTCTTGAGCCTCAAGATACCTTTTTACCTCGTGAAACCAGGGTTTATCTGCTACCTCTTTAGTCTCAATATCACAGCAATGTACGGGTTCGTCCAACCTCTCAATGGTAATTTGGGGAGCTTCATTGTCCCACCTGACCTTGAACATAGAAGACATGGTAGCTAGCGCGTCCGCTAACTGATTCTCCTCTCTCGGGAAGTGTTCAAAGGTTATCTCCTCGAAGTGCGGAAGCAACGTCAATACATACTCTTTGTAAGGAATAAGATTTGGGTGTTTCATATCCCACTCACCTTTAATCTGACTGATCACGAGAGAAAAATCCCCGAACACACTCAAGAACTTAATCCTCAGGTCAATAGCTGCTCGAAGGCCCATGATGCACGCTTCATACTCCGCCATGTTGTTGGTGCAGTTAAAACATAGTCGGGCGGTGAACGGAGTATGACAGCATTCAGGTGATATGATCACAGTGCCAATACTATTACCTAACACGTTTGAAGCTCCGTTAAAATACATAGACCACCGGGATCCCTCCTCGGGTCCTTCATCCGGTCCAGGTTTTTCACAGTCGGTTACCAACATGATGTTCTCGTCCGGGAACTTGAAATGCATGGATTGGTAATCATCCACGGCCTGATGAACTAAATGATCCGCCAACACACTCCCCTTGATTGCTTTTTGGGTCGTGTATTAGATGTCATACTCAGCCAAGATCATCTGCCATCTTGCTATTCTTCCGGACAAGGCAGGCTTTTCGAAGATATACTTAATTGGGTCCATCTTTGATATCAATAGGATAATGTGAGTCAGGATATACTGTCTCAGCCGGCGAGCAGCCCATGCCAAAGCGCAACAAGTTTTCTCGAGCAGTGAGTATCGGGTCTCACGGTTGGTAAACTTTTTGCTAAGGTAGTAAATAGCGTGCTCTTTTTGGCCAGACTCGTCATGCTGCCCCAGCACGCACCCCATTGAATTATCCAATATTGTTAAGTATAAAATCAAAGGTCTCCCTTCAACTAGAGGCATCAGAATTGGTGGCTCTTGGAGATATCCTTTGATCCTTTCGAAAGTGGTCTGACATTCATCATTCCACTTTACCACTTGATCTTTCTTCAGCAGCTTGAAGATTGGCTTACAAGTAGCAGTCAGATGTGAAATGAATCGGGCATTGTAATTCAGATGTCCCAAAAAGCCTCTGACTTCTTTTTCTGTTTGGGGAGTTGGCATCTCCTGTATAGCCTTCACCTTTGTAGGGTCCACTTGAATACCTTTATCACTAACAACAAAACCCAACAGCTTACCAGACCTTACTCCGAAGGTGCACTTGTTCGGGTTTAACCTCAGCTTATACATCTCCAACCTGTCGAATATTTTCTGAAGATGGTCAAGATGTTCTTCTTCAGTCTGGGACCTTGCAATCATATCATCAACATAAATTTCAATCTCATGGTGAATCATGTCGTGGAACAAAGCGACCATGGCGCACTGATACGTTTCCCCAACATTCTTCAACCCAAAAGGAATTACCTTGTAACAAAAGGTGCCCCACTGCGTAACGAAAGTGGTCTTCTCCATATCCTCGGGAGCCATCTTAATCTGATTGTAACCAAAAAACCCATCCATAAAGGAGAAGACCTTATGTTGTGCGGTGTTGTCGACCAGAACATCAATGTGAGGTAGAGGGAAATCATCCTTGGGGCTCACCCTTTTCAGATCTCTATAGTCCACACACATCCGTACCTTACCATCCTTCTTAGGCACCGGAACAACGTTGGCAACCCACTGCGGGTAAGAAGTAACAGCTAGAAATCCAGCGTCAAACTGCTTCATGACCTCAGCTTTGATTTTCTCAGACATCTCGGGGCGCATACGGAGAACCTTCTGCTTTACCGGAGGGCAGTCTTCTTTGGTTGGCAGGCGGTGTACCACAATATCAGTATCCAAACCAGGCATATCTTCATAAGACCAAGCAAAGATCTCAACATAGTCGCGTAGCATCTGTATCAACCGCTGCTTGACGCTAGGCTCCAGATTCGCACCTATCTTGACCTCTTTCTTGTCTTCCTCCGTACCCAAATTTACTGATTCCACTGGCTCTTCATGAGGCTGTATGGCCCTCTCTTCCTGTAGTAACAGTCTAGCAAGTTCCCCAGGAACTTCACAATCATCCTCACCTTCGTCCTCAGCTTGGTTGATCGGATTTTTGAAGTCATAACTGGAACTAGAAGAATTGTTATCAATGGGATCCAGAGTGGACGTGGATCTGCATTATAACATGTGAGTGTGTGTAAGATAATAGCTGTTTTGATAAAGTGTGAGATAGAAAGGAAAAGCAAGGAGTGCAAAATTTGTAATGCAAGAAAACGTCCAATGCTTTACTGATGATATATGAAAATGATAAATAATAAGCCCTCACAAACAAGGCCAAGGTGTCTCGGGAAAGGCACCGGGCCATAAAGTTTTAAACTGTCTGTTACAAATCTCAAAACAAAAGTCAATTAATGTGTCATAAAAGAAACGGGCACGAAGTCTTTTTCCGTCCAGTTGTTCAAGCCACCGTTGGTAGTCGGATAAATCCAGCTGTCGATATCTGACTCTTCTTCATCATCTTCAGTTGCATTCACTCCCGGATCATGTTTGGGCATAGGAGCGGTTATGACGTTGGGTTTTTCCGGAGCGTCAAACTCAATCTCTTTAGCTTCGATCAAATCTTGCACTTTATTCTTCAAGGCCCAACAATTGTTCGTATCATGACCTGGGCTATCAGAGTGATAGGAGCAGCGGGTATTCGGGTTATACAGAGGAGATGTGGTACTGGGATTCTTCGGGGCTTCTCTCAGAGTTACTAGGTTGGTCTTCAATAATTGCGGTAGAATTTAAGACAAAGTCATATTAAGCCGAGTGTATTGTCTCTGCGGCCTCCCTATTCTTTGCTGATTGTTGCGTTATGGGGCAACGGTGGGTCTTGATATTACTACCGCATTTACTACTTGACGGTGCTCAGGTCTGTTTTGGCTCCTCGAGTTGTAAACTGCACTAGCTTCTTTCCTGAAAGGCTTATTTTCTGTACTTGATGAAGCACCTTTATGTATCTTTCCACTTCGGATACCAGCTTCCACTCTCTCCCCAGTCAAAATAAATTCAGTAAACCCAGATGATGAACTGCCAATCAGATGATTGAAAAATGGACCAGACAAGGTCCCCAAAAACATATCTACCAACTCCCTATCGAACATAGGGGGTTGAACTCTTCCATCCAGATCTCTCCACTTCTGAGGATAGTCCTTAAAACCTTCACTTGCACCCATAGACATACCCTGAAGTTAAGTACGAGTGGGAGCAAGGTCGGTGTTATACTGGTACTGCTTGTAGAAAGCAGCGGCAAGGTCCTCCCAGTTGCGGACATTAGCTCCTTCCAATTGATAAAACCATTCAAGCTGAGTCCCTGACAGACTATCTTGAAAGAAATGTACCCACAGATTCCTATCAGTAGTGTAAGGTTGGATTTTTCTGACGTACGAGCGGAGATGGAGCTTTGGACAGGATACTCTGTTGTACTTAGCAAAAACCGGAGCTTTAAACTTGTGAGGGATCACCACCCCTGATGCTAGTCCCAAATCTCCGAAGTCCAAACCAAGGACCTTCTGAATCTCCATGGCACTCAGACGGTCTTCAAGCTGTTTGTACCTATCCTCATCAGGAGGGTACTGTTCATCATCAAAATCAGTGTCATTATCAGAGACCACAGGACTGAGACCCTTTTCTTCCTCTTGATTCTCTCCTCCTTTGGATGAATGAGACAGATCAGCTTCCTGTCGCAACCTATTTCTAAATCTGTGACCCATATTTAGCAGAACCACCTTCTTCTTCTTCTTTTTCTTCTCCTTCAGGATGAGAGTCTTCAAATCCTATTGTCCTTTAGCCAAGTTCAAGAACATCTCTTGGAATTGAGCATTCTGTGCTTGAATAGCTTTGATGGCTTGATTGGTAGGTATTTCAGAAGACATTTCATGCTGAAATAAACAACGAAGAAGATAAGAAACCTGTAATGGTACCTGTAATGAGGTGCATGATAATGGAATGTGTATGAAATGATTTCAAAGACTTTGGGAGATTTAAATTTGCAAACCAAGAAATAAACAAACTTTATTAGATTAAACTTGTAAGAATGTTTACCAATGCCTTTAAGGCGTTACAAAAGAAATAGACTGAAAACAAATCTAAACTAGAAAAAGCAAAAATAAAAAATCCCATGGTCGCTTTCCCTTCGTGTTGACGTAATCATTGATTGTCCTTTCATTCTCAAGTTTCCTCGTGAGCTTCAAGATCTTCCTATCTTGCTCATGATACTTCTCCCGGTAGGTATCCCTTTCTTCCTTCATCTGAATCCAGGATCTCTTCAATGCCCCAAGATTAGTAGGCATGTAGGGATAAAGGACTGTATAAGGAACGCCCTCTTCATTGGTATGCTCCACAATCACTAGCAACACGGCTTCATAAGGCATCCCAAGCTTCTGAGCCCGAGCTCGGACCCACTAGAGATAGGGTTGCATAGAGAGAGAAGTCTTTGGTCCTAGCTCGTGAGGATCAGACCTGTTCACCATGCCCCAAGCTCGTATAAACCCGCGACGATGCTCACCAACGTCCTCCTTATAGTCAAATGCAATATCTGTAAGAAGCAGCTCATGAGGACCGTCTCTCTGAGCACGACCAAACTGTCGTAAAGCCAAACAAAGATTGTAGGTTATTCCCCATCTAATTCCAAGCAACGGGACATTAGGTTATTCCCCACATCGATCAATGACAACAACACTTTCCATATCCTTAGAACTCCAAAGAATGTTTGTATGGGAAAGTGACATGATTCTGTAAGACCATCCTAACCCTTCCTCATTCTTCAACACAGACTTGGGGAGGTGCGAAATAAATCACCTCGCCAGCAGCAGCGTGCAACACATGAGGGTCCCTCTTCTATGCACCGTACGAGTATAGAGAGCATGCAAAATAACACCCATAAGAGTAGGCACAGAATTGCGAGACAAGAAGATCTTAACCGCGTTCACATCTATGAAAGAATCTGGATTCGGGAAAGAACCAAATCGTAGATAAGGAGAGCCAAGATGTCTTCGAAAGCCTGAAAGATCTAAGTTATCCTAGAACTGTTGAGCTTGATCCATCAGAAACTTAGCCAAGAAACCTTTAACTCCGCTCTGTGTCTCCCAGTTGGATACTACATCATCCCTTTTTAGATGTAAGGCTGAAGCAATGTCCTCGGGTCTAGGAACCTCTTCCAAACCTGTGAAGGGCATCTGCTCAAGGATGGATATGCCCAATAAGTGAGAAAATTATTCCATAGTAGGAACTAGCTGATAACCCGGGAAGGTGAAGCAATGATGCACCGGATCGAAGAACTGGAAGAGCACACTCATCATCTGCTCATCAACCTTTGAGGTAACCAAGCTAAGAAGCTGACCATGTATCCTAATTAGTGAAGAAGTATCAGGAACTTTTAAGACTAACTCTTTGAGTTGAGCAGGTATTTGCACAAAGTTAACTCGGATGGTGTTTTTGCGCATGGAAGCCATAATCTGCAAAACAGAACAAAGATAAATCCCCTCGGTCTTTGAAATGGTTAGAAAATGAAGTATGCATCCTATGTTATGATGCATGATGTCATGATAAAACACACAACAGATATATCAAATAACAGACATGGTAAAGGCAAACAAGTCACACAAGAGTCCTTACGTTTCAGGCTTGCATGGGGTCTAGGTATTACCCTCTTGAAGTTTAGTTGGTTTCAACCTGTCCTAATAATAGTAACCAGGTTCTAGAGGTTCTCAATATCAATGGCCATCCTCCATCGGTCATGGTTTCAGCTCACGCAATCTTTTCTTGCAACCAGAACTATCTCGAGATTATGGCCTCAATGACTGTAGCATCGAGTATCAACCAGTTCCCAACTTTACACCGAGACCGGCTATCTCACTACTTCCTATGGCCAAGTTGGTCAATTATAGGTTCTAAGGTCAGTTGATGCTTAACGACCCATATAGAAGCCCCGTATTCTCCTCGTTTCTCCACAAGGGATACTGGTACCAACTAATGTGCTACATCAACATAGCTACTGCTTCAACCGTATCGGTCTACGCCGTACAATTCCCTCACAGTTTATTGCTACTTACCTAAAAGGTGTTCCCCAGATCCGAGTTAGGATCTATAGTAACTCCAAATACAAAGCCCTCAAAAGTAAAGCAATCAAATCAAGCAAGAGAAGAAATTTATGATGAACTAATCCTAAGGTATACCCCACTTACTTAAATTCCCCAGCAGAGTCACCAGTTCTGTGATACGGTGGCAGAACCGGACTATTTAATACTGGTTTACATTTTGCATTTTTGTTCACAAAATGTCGCGGTAAGAAAGAGTCGCCACCAACTTTTATTTTATCCAAACTGGAAAGGAAAAAAGCACAGAAAAATTCCTTTTTCGAGATATTGAGTACGGGGGTAGATTATAGAAAGGGAAGGTATTAGCACCCTTTCTATCCGTAGTTTTCTACGGGCTCTTAGGTACTTGCTCATCATTTTCAAAATTGCTTGTGTGTGTTTGATTTGAAAAAGAAAGTTTTTGTTTTACTTCAATTTAACCCTTGCTCCTGTCTTCAAGAGTGTTACGAAGTTATTTTGAAAAATTTAGTTTGAAAAGCTTGTTTGTAAGTGTATGGTGTAAAAAAGTTCGTTTTGAGAAAGCACCTACTAGCATCTACCTACTCGAAAAAGAGAATGTTTTTGTTCTTATTTCCTTTAGACAGTGCTATCCCACTATTAGTGAGTAGGTAGCACCGTCGTTGGAGTTTTAAGGGTCAATTCGAAAGGGACGTGCGATCACTAAAGCAATGTTAGGACGTCTTAGTAATAACCCTAATGTCTTAAGATCAATATTAGAGGAAACATTTCTGAGGCATCCTTTCCGAGGCAACATTTCCGAACGGGACTTTGATCTTTTGTTTAGACAAGAGAGCGATCACTAAAATACCCTATACTTAATGATCGTTTACCGAAGGCAACCGAAGTGAGAGTATACCCTAGGAGTGCACATGTGCGAGTGATTCAATTTCAAGTTATTATCTTTGCACATTTAGGGTTTGCTAACCATTTTAAAATTTACATACAATCTTTATCATGCAATCCTAATATCATACATCTAACAGTTAATATTTGCGAGAATTAAAATGCGGAAAGTAAAGCTACGCTATTACAAGGCTTCGAGATTAATTACATAGCCAAAAAAACCCACAAAACGATAAATAAACGAAAAAAGTCCTAATTAATCTATTACATCCCATGAGCAATTACATCAATATTGTAAAAATAAAGAAACGCGCGCGATGAATCGAGAACGAGGGAAATTAGGGTTTTGACCCCGTCTAAACCTAATTAAAAGAATTTTTTTTGTTATTTTTGATTATTTTAAGAAAATAAGGTTTTAAATTAAATATGTATCTAATTACTAACTAAATTAAATAAATAAAAATAATTATTTTTGACCTATTTTTGTATTTTTGTGATTTTTTAAAAAAGAGAAATAAAAATTAAATTAGACAAAAACCCTAATTCTTCTTATTGATTTTAATTTATTTATAAAAAGAATTAAAGTTACCTAATAAATTAAATTAACTAACTAAATTAATTTTTATAAAAATGAAACCTAAATCTAATTTGATAAAAAGTTATTTTTATGATTTTTTGATAAAAAGAAGAATTAATTTTTGTTAGTAAAAATAATTTAAATAAATTAAATAAAAGAAACTATAAAAGAATAAAGAAAAAGAATATTGGGCATGTAATCAGCAAATTGGGGGGGGGGTGCCAATAGCAACTTCTGGGCCCAAAAAAAACGGATCCACGCTGACTTTGATGATCCAGTGATGTGCGTTGACCAGCGTGCATCATGGTCCTTCATGTAATGGCCTTTAGATCTGGCCTCCTGGAGATCTTGGTGGTTGAGCCTTGAGGACTCATGGTGGACCTCACGCCTGTGTGCACGCCTGATCATACAAATGAAAATAACATGAAATATATGGGGAGCCTGGGATTCAAACCCAGGTCCTATGGCCTTTCCACTCACCTCAACACCAACTGAACCAGACGCCTTTGTTGTATGTGAAATAACAATAAATCAATATATTAAAAACAAGCAAAATAAAAAGTATCAACGCGCGAAATTTCAAACAGAGCAATCAAGGCTTGCCACGCCATCATCCCCAACCTCTCTCCGTTGGTAAAAGGTCAATGACTTTTACCTACGAACAAATGTCCGTAGCTATAACCCCTGCACATTTCAAAATCACATACAGGAACGATAAATGAATTCTAATGTTATGGACCAAATCGTCTTGGCCTGCTGAGCATCATGGTTCCCTTCTTGTGGACCAATTTTGCCTGTATAAAAAGATCCTAAAACGAGACACAAAACCCTAGCCATGGTGGATTTCAATATGGCCAACAAAAATGTAATTAATTGCCACCATGAGCTTGCAAACACGTTAGGGATTAGAAATATGCTATTGAAACATGATAAAGATGCAAGAGTAAAGAGATTCTATTTTGGAAATAAGGGCAAACCGTGGGGGTCGTGGAACCGGATTCTGGGCACGAAGAAGCTTGCTTTTGATTGGTATAGTTTCCTTGTATGCCCAGGAAACAAAAGAGATGGCTTGAGAGTCTTGAAATTGCCTAGAAATATGAAATCAAGTCACCACTTTCCTTGAGTTTTTTCAAGCTTTGTTCTCCCTCTCCACGCCTCCAAACCTTGTGCTTTTGATCTGCCTTTGTCCACTATATACCAAGGAACGAATTAGGGTTGCAAATGTGTTCTCAATCTTTGGCAATTATGGTCTTTGATCATGATTTGATCTTCATGAAAATCTTTCCAAAAATAGGCCAAACCCAATCTTTTTATGCACAACCATGCCTTACACAATTTGATTCACTTGCTAGCTGTATAAGGGACCTGAAACATGCATCAAATCTTAAGACTTAAATGCTTTTGATTTTTCCATGATTTATTTTGATTTAATTTGATTTAATTGAAATAAAAAATCAAAATAAATGGTAAAAATAATATAAAGGCAAGTGGGAATAACTAGGGCTCTTGGACCATGTTAAAAACTCAAAACAAGTGCAAAAAGTTAGGCCCATTTAACAAAAATTTCAATTTGAGGCACTTTTGACTTTTGACAATTTTGCAAAAAAGGTCAACTTCACCAATGCATAACTTCTTCAATTTTGACTCTATGAAGGTGTTCTGGGACTTTTTAAAAAGCTCAAGATGTCCTATAAGCAACCATTTTTGTCTCATCTCAATTGAGTCTTCCATGTTCATGTATGAAGCTTTGACAAAAAAGGTGTTTTTGTTGACTTTTCAAAATGACCTATAATGTCCAAATTCATAACTTCTTGTGAGTGCATATTTTGAACTTGGGAGCTGAATATGAATTGTAGGTCATGGCATCCTATTCAAAATTAACTTTGGATGGGTAATTTCTAATAAATTATGAGAAAGTTATGATTGGTCAAAGATGAGTTGACTTTTCCTGAAAAACCCTAATTTAGCAACTTTTGGGTTTTGATGAATTGTGAGCAATCCTTGATGAATCATGATCAACCCTTGATCAAATGATGAATAATACTTTAAAATGAGTATGTTGACAAAAAAATCTTGAAGTTTGACTGTATGTGGGCCACAGTTGACTTTTGCCCTAGCACAATCGATTTTCAGGCCTTTGAGCAATGGATTGAGCAAACTTCCTCTGCAAGGCTTGAAACTTGTCATGGATGATATTGAGAACATATTAGGACAATGGTGAGAATTTTGAATCCTTTTGACTCAAGTATCTTGATGCAACATGAAACCCTAATCTGAGGTAGACTGCCTTAGGAGAGAGTTTGTCTGGTCAACTTTTGGACTTCCTTGAGCAATTTGAAGACCTCACTTGAAATGTATTAAGAAATATAGGAGGGAAAATTTTGGGGTACAACAATTATTTATTCTTTGTATTTGTTATCATTAAAACTCTAACTAAGGGTTGTAGAATCAAACTATGTTCTAATAGTTTTTTCCCTGTTTCTGGAATTACGAGTAATTGCCTTTTGTTTCTTATCTAAATATTTATGAGCAAAAATCACTTTCAAATGCATATATAAAAAATAAATCATTGTATGTTCTTGCAAAACAAAACGGAAAAAGAAAAAACAAATTGAAGTTTTGTGAAAATGACTTGTATTGATTTTGAAGTCAGCCTGTAATTGGAGTTTTGTACAAAGAGGCTGACGCTCTAGTAAGAGAACGCCACCGAAAGATAAAAATTATACAATTTGTGTAAGAGAAAGAAAAACAGCTATGTGAAACAACCCCATTGGGTTCCAACTCTGCTATTACCTTTATATCTTCAAGCGTCTCATCACTTTGCTACTTGGTCGAAGATTGATCAGATTGGTTGGTGTCGTCCGAGCTTGATAATCGATACCGAAGTCTAGTTACAAGATAATCCAATGAGACATAGTGATACACTTCAATCCCTAACTTTTTCCTGGACCGCCCTTTCGGGTTTTCGATCCACCAGGATACCCTTTTTTGCCCAAGCCTCCTTTTCGGGTTTTTGACTTGCCGGGTGTACAGATTTTTCATTTTCATCCCTTATTTTTTCCCGAACCCTTTTGGTTCGCCGAGAAGCCCTTATTTTTGCCTAGGCCAATCAACCTAGCAGGTCTTTGATTATGCGTAGTATCTTTTCACTATGTCTGCATTGACAGGGTGAGGAAGGTCGTCACCATCCATGGTGGTTAGAATCATAGCTCCTCCCGAGAAAATGTTCTTAACCACAAATGGCCCTTCGTACGTGGGGGTCCATTTTCCCCTGGGATCACCTTGCGGCAGTATGATGCGCTTGATCACTAGATCCCCGACTTGATATTCTTTGTGTCTAAATTTCTTGTTAAAAGCCTTGATCATTCGCTTTTGATACGTCTGACCATGGCAGATAGCAGTACGTCTCTTTTCATCGATTAGATTTAGCTGATCAAGTCGGGTTTGGATCCAGTCGTCTTTGTCCAAACCTGCATCTTTCATAATCCTGAGAGAAGGTATCTGGACTTCGATGGGTAGGATTGCCTCCATGCCATATACCAGAGAGTAGGGTGTTGCCCCTGTCGATGTTCGTGCTGAGGTACAGTACCCATGAAGAGAGAATGGTAACATCTCATGCCAATCTTTATATGTCACCGTCATCTTCTGTACAATCTTCTTGATGTTCTTGTTAGCTGCTTTAACAATGCCATTCATCTTCGACTGGTAGGGAGAAGAGTTATGATGTTGTATCTTGAACTGTTTATAGAGCTTGGTGATCATTGTGTTTTTGAGATTCGTACCATTGTCAATAATAATTCTCTCTGGCACACTGTATCGACAGATCAGATTGTGTCGGATAAACCACGCCACGACATTCTTGGTTACTGTAGCAAAAGAGGCTGCCTCAACCCATTTTGTGAAGTAATCAATGGCTACTAAGATGAAGCGATGTCCATTGGAAGCAGTGGGCCTGATTTCTCCAATCATGTCGATGCCCCACATAGCAAAGTGCCAAGGAGTTGTCAATACGTTCAAGGGGACTGGAGGCACATGCACCTTATCAACGTAGATTTGGCACTTATGACAAGTTCGAGAGTGCTGATAACAATCGGCTTCCATAGTGGACCAATAGTATCCTGCCCGTAGGATCTTCTTAGCCATGGTATGTCCACTAGAATGGGTTCTGAAGGTGCCTTCATGTAGATCTGTCATGATCCTCTCTGCTTCGCTCTTGTCTACACACCGTAGTAGTGTGGAGTCATGGTTGCGCTTATAGAGGATTCCATTACTGAGGAAGAACTTTGCAGCGAACCTTCTCTGAAACTTCTTATCATTGACAGATGCCCATTCGGGATATTCTTGAGCCTCGAGATACCTTTTGACTTCGTGAAACCAGGGTTTGTCTGCCACTTCTTCGGTGTCGATCTCACAACAGTGTGCTGGTTCATCCAACCTCTCAATGGTAATCTGGGGAGCTTCATTGTCCCATCTAACCTTGAACATAGAAGACACGGTAGCTAGCGCGTCCGCTAACTGGTTCTGCTCTCGTGGGAAATGTTCAAAGGTTACCTCCACAAAGTGTGGGAGCAATGTCAGTACATACTATTTGTAAGGAATGAGATTTGAGTGCTTCGTATCCCACTCGCCTTTGATCTGACTTATCACCAAAGAGGAATCCCCGAATACACTCAAGAACTTAATCCTCAGGTCGATAGCAGCTTGAAGACCCATAATACATGCTTCATACTCCACCATGTTGTTGGTGCAGTTGAAACATAATCGGCGGTGAACGAAGTATGACAGCCCTCGGGGGATGTGATTACGGCGCCACTACCATTGCCCAATGCGTTTGAGGCTCCATCAAAATACATAGACCATCGGGATCCCTTCTCAGGTCCTTCATCCGGTTCAGGTTCTTCGGAATCAGTCACCAACATGATATTCTCATCCGTAAACTCAAAATTCATGGACTGGTAGTCATCCACGGCCTGATGAGCCAAATGATCAGCCAATACACTCCCTTTTATTGCTTTTTGGGTTGTATATTGTATGTCGTACTCGGTTAAGATCATTTGCCACCTTGCTATCCTTCCGGAGAGAGCGGGCTTCTCGAAAATATACTTGATCGGATCCATCTTTGATATCAACAAGGTAGTGTGAGTCAGTATATACTGTCTCAGTCGGCGAGCAGCCCATGCCAAAGCGTAGCAAGTTTTCTCGAGCAATGAGTATCGTGTCTCACAGTCGATAAAATTTTTGCTAAGGTAATAAATGGCGTGCTCTTTTCGACCAAACTCGTCATGCTGCCCCAGCACACACCCCATTGAATTGTCTAGCACGGTCAAGTATGATATAAAAGTTCTTCCTTCAACTGGAGGCATCAGAATTGGCGGTTCTTGAAGGTATTCCTTGATTCTTTCAAAAGCGGTATGGCATTCATCATTCCACTTTACCACTTAATCTTTCTTCAGAAGCTTGAAGGTTGGCTCAAAAGTAGCAGTTAGGTGTCAAATGAACCTGACGATATAATTCAGGCGTCCCAAGAAACCTATAACCTCTTTCTCTATGCGGGGAACCAATATCTCTCGTATGGCCTTTACCTTCGCAAGGTCTACTTGAATGCCCTTGTTACTGACGACAAAACCCAGAAGCTTACCAGACCTTACCCCAAAGGTGCACTTGTTCAGATTCAACTTCAGCTTATATATCTTCAACCTGTCGAACAACTTTTGGAGATGATCAAGGTGCTCTTCCTCAGTCTGAGACCTGGCTATTATGTCTTCAACATAAACTTCGATCTCATGGTGAATCATATCATGGAACAAAGCGACCATGGCGCGTTGATAAGTTGCCCCAGCATTCTTCAACCCAAAATGCATCACCTTGTAGCACAAGGTGCCCCACTGTGTAACGAAGGTTGTCTTCTCCATGTCTTCAGGAGCCATTTTGATCTGGTTGTAGCCAGAGAAACCATCCATGAAGGAGAAGATTTTATGTTGTGCAGTGTTGTCGACCAGAACGTCAATGTGAGGAAGTGGGAAGTTATCCTTGGGGCTTGCCCTATTCAGATATCTGTAATCTACACACATCTGTACCTTACCGTCCTTTTTAGGTACTTGAACGATGTTGGCAACCCATTGTGGATATGACGTGACAGCTAAGAATCCTGTGTCGAACTGTTTCATGACCTCAACCTTGATCTTCTCTGACATTTCAGGACGCATGTGACAGACCTTCTATTTAATCATAGGACAATCTTCTTTAGTCGGCATGCGATGTACCATGATATCAATGTCCAAACCAAGCATGTCTTCATAGGACCAGGCGAAGATCGTAACATAGTCGTGCAACATCTGTATCAATCTCTGTTTGACGCTAAGCTCCATATTTGCACCTATTTTAACCTCTTTTCTGTCTTCCTCGGTACCCAAATCCACTGTCTCAATGGGCTCTTCATGAGGCTGTATGGCCCTTTCTTCCTGTAGTAGTAGTCTAGCAAGTTCTCCAGGCACCTCACAATCATCCTCACCTTCGTCCTCGGCTTGGTTGATCGGATTTTTGAAGTCATAACTGGCAATATCAGAGCTGTTATTAATGGGATCCAGAGTGGATATGGATCTGCATTATGATACGTGAGTGTGTGTAAGAGAATAGTTTTTTGATAAAGTGAAAAACAGGAAAGAAAAACAGAGAGCGCAAAATTTGTATACAAGAAATGTCCAATGCTTTATTAATGATATATGAAATGACAAATGATAGCCCTCACAAGCAAAGCCAAGGTGCCTCGAGCAAGGCACTAGGCCGTAAAGTTTCAAATTGTTTATTACAAATCTTAAAACAAATAAATCAATTACTGTAGAATAAAAGAAACAGGTATAAAGTCCCTAGCCATCCAGTTACTCAATCCATCGTTGGTAGTTGGGTAGATCCAGCTGTCCATGTCTGATTCTTCCCCGCTGTCTTCAATGGAATTAATTCCCCGATTGCTGATGCATATGGGAGGCCCTCCAGCCCGAGCGCGTCTAACAACCCTTTGAGCCCCTATAGTAAAGCCCAAACCAAATTTGTCAGTTTTGTGAGTGAAATCAGGGAGCTGACCCCAATTGGCACACCCACCTTCTCCAACCATAGCCTTGGCGTCCTTGAGAGAAGCCATCTTCAAAGGAGGTTTGTTGGTAGTAGTTTCAGTTGATGCAAAGATCTGAGGGACCTCTTCAAAGTTATGACAAGGAGTTTCTATGAATTCCCCATCCATCTCTACGTAGCGGAAGGAATTGAGGTGGCTCACCATATATTCTTCTTCACCCCGTACTGTGACAATCTTTCCTTTCACCAGATACTTCAGCATTTGGTGGAGTGTGGAAGTGAGTGCCCAAGCCTCGTGGATCCAAGGACGACCCAGTAAACAAGAATATGAAGGCCTAATATCCATCACATAGAAAGTGGACCCAAAAGTCTGAGAAACCACTTTGACAGGGATGTCCACCTCCCCGTGCACCATTCTCTTCGATCCGTCAAAAGCCATTACCACAATGTTACTAGGCTTTAGAGTCAAACCCTCGCAGTCCAACCGGTCCAACGCCTTCTTCGGCAGAACATTCAGTGAAGACCCAGTATCTACCAACACATGAGCCATAGTGGTGCCCCTGCATTCAATTGAGACATGCAGAGCATCATTATGCTTCCTTCCCTTTGGTGTCAAGTCTGCATCTGAAAAACCTAGCCCATTATCAGGAGTCAGGCTGGCCACACAATCTTTGAACTGATCAGCTGAAGTCTCTTGCGGCACATGCGTAGTTTTGAGGAATGCAATCAAAGCCTTCGCATGGGCTTCGGAACACAACAACAAAGACAACATGGATATCTTTGATGGGGTCTGCTCTAGCTGCTCGACCACGTTGTAGTCGCTCTTCTTAATGATTTTCAGTATTTCCTCCATTTCTTGCTTAGAGGCTTCCACCACATTTTTTCTAGGCGCCTCCGTCCGGGAAGACTCACCTATAACTTCCTTGCCGCGGGTATCAGGCGATTCGCCGACAGGGGTAATAACTGGAGTAAGAACATGAACAGTAGTTGACGTACTAGCAGGAACAACAGATGGAATGACAATAGGCTTGTTGGCAGTCTTAGGGGAAATCTCGGGAGAGAAGACCCTTCCACTTCGGGTGACTTTGCTGGTTCTGACAATGTTACCAATATCGAGATCAACTTCTTCATCTTTCAAATCTTGTTTGATGCCATGATATTACACATCGACACCATAATGCCATGGGACAACTTTGTCCGAGACATACGGGACAAGACAAGGAACAGTGATTATCAGTGGAGAAATTCTTGGAGCAGATGTAATCCTAACATGTCTTCTCGAGGAGACCTTGGAAGGATTGGCGGAAATGGTTATAATGGCAGCGTCTTCAGATGGAACAACGGGAACCAAAGTTTTCTCAAACAAAATTTCTTTGCTATCTATCAGGCATTGAACACCTAATTTTAGCAAACGAAAACCAGAAGGTAGAAATGAACACATGTGGCAACCTTCACCACAACCCGGAAATAAACCGGCCAACAGCAAATTCTTCTTGACAGTCATGAGAGGAGTAGAAACTTCATCAACAGAGGTAACAAACAAATTAGTATCAACAACATTAACTCCACGGCCGTGCTTAGGCATGGGAGAAGTTATGTCATTTGGCTTCTCCGGAGCATCAAAATCTATTTCCTTGGCTTCAATCAAGTCTTGTACTTTGTTTCTCAGAGTCCATCAGTCATTTGTATTGTGGCCAGGACTCTCAGAATGATAGGCACACCGAGCATTCAGATTATATCAGGGAGATGTAGTATTTAGATTCTTGGGAGCCTCTTTCAAGGTTACCAAGTTGGATCTCAGTAGATGAGGTAGAACTTCAGCCAATGTCATATTGGTGCGGGTAAACTGCCGTTGTGGTCTTTCCACCCTTTGTTGATTGTTGCATTGTGGAGCAACTGCAGGTCTAGGTATCATGTCTGACGTTGTTCAACCCTGTTTTGGCCCTTCGGGCTATAAATGGCACTGGCTTCCTTCTTACCAACAAAAGGCTTCTTTACTGAACTTGAAGAGGCATCCTTCTGTATTTTGCCGCTTCGGATCCCAGCTTCTACTCTTTCTCCAGTTAGGATCAGTTTGGTGAAACCAGCTGATGAGCTGTCGATCAAGTGATTGAAAAATAGACCAGATAGCATCCCCAGAAATATATCAACCAACTCCCTATCAGACAACAGGGGTTAAACTCTCCCAGCCAAGTCTCTCCATTTTTGTGCATAATCTTTAAAGTCTTCACTTGCACCCATGGACATACTCTGGAGTTGAGTACGAGTAGGAGCAAGGTCGGCATTATACTTATACTGCTTGTAGAAAGCAGCAGCCAAATATTCCCAGTTTTGGATATTTTCTCCCTCCAGCTGGTAGAACCATTCAAGTTAAGTCCTTGACAGACTATCTTGAAAGAAATGAACTGATTTCTATCAGCGGTGTGGGGCTGGATCTTTCTGACATAAGAACGGAGATGGAGTTTTGGGCAGGTCACCCCATCATACTTAGCAAAAATTGGAGCTTTGAACTTCTGCGGGATGACTACTCCCGACACCAATCCCAATTCTTTGAAATCCAGTCCAGGTATCCTCTGAACTTCCATGGCACTCATACGATCTTCCAATTGTTTGTATCTATCCTCAGCAGGAGGATATTGCTCATCATTATAATCATTATCATTGTAAAAAACTGCAGGACTGGGGTCCTACTCTTCTTCTTGATTCTCCCCTTCCTTGGATGAAGAGGTCAGATCGGCTTGTCGCTTCAAATGCTCTCCAAACCTTCCACCCATATTTAGAATACCAACAACCTTCTTCTTTTTCTTCTTCTCTTTCAGGATAAGGGCCTTCAGATCCTCCTGCCCTTTTTCCAGACTTATAAACATTTGTTGGAACTGGGCGTTCTATGCCTGAAGGTCCTTGATGGTTTGCTCGGAAGACATTTCGTGCTGAAATAAATAGTGAAGAAGATGAGAAACCTGTAATGGTACCTGTAATGATTTTTTTATGATAATGGGACGCGCATGCAATGATTTCAAAGACTTCGGGAAATTTAAATTTGCAAACCAAAATAAACAAAAACTTTATTAGCTGAATTTGAAGTTCAAATGCCTTTTAGGCGTTACAATTAAAAAACAAATCTAAAACTATAAAAGACATCAAAATTCCCATGGATGCTTCCTCTTTGTGCCGTGATAGTCATTGAGTCCTCTTTCTTCATGCAACTGCTTTGTGATCTCTAAAACCTTCCTCTCCTGAGCATGGAACTAATCCCTGTAAGTATCCCACTCCTTCATCAACTGAATCCAAGACCTCTAATTCTCCAAGATCAGTGATCATATAAGGATAGAGAACCATATAAGGAATACCCTCTTCTGTAGTGGGTTCCACAATCACTGGTAAAACGGACACATGAGGCATCATAAGCTTTTGGGAACGAGCTCGTACCCATTGGAGGTAAGGTTCCATAGGAATGGAAGTTTTTGGCCCCAAAGCCTTGGCGCCAGATCTGTTTACCATGCCTCAAGCTCGTATGAACCTCCAGTGATACTCTTTAACATCATCCTCATAGTTGAATACAATACCCTCGATAAGTAACTCATAGGGACCACCCTTTCGAGCGTAACCAAATTGTTGTAGATCTAAACAAGGATTGTAGGTTATACCCCCTCTGATTCCAAGTAATGGGACATTAGGGTACTCCCCGCAGCGGTCAATAATAGAAGTGTTTTCCATAGCTCGAGAACACCAAAGAATATCCGTATGAGCGAGCGACATTATCCTTTGCGGCCAACCCAAACCTCTTCGTTCTTCAGTATGGACTTAGGGAGGTGAGAAATAAACCACCTCGACAGCAATGGCATGCAGCATATAAGAACCCCTCTTCTCTTCATGGTACGAGTATGGAGAGTGTGCAAAATATCTCCGAGCAAGGTAGGCACAGGATTGCGAGAGAGGAAGATCTTGATAGAATTCACATCTATGAATGAGTCTGGATTAGGGAATAGTATTAACCCATTGATTAAAAGTTCCAAGACCTCCTCAAAAGCTTGAAAATCCATATCATCCCAAAACAGCCGGGCCTTGTCTATCAGGAACTTGGCTAGAAAACCCTTGACTCCGCTTCTTATTTCCCAATTGGATACCATGTCGGCCCATTTCAGATGCAAAGCTGAGCCAATGACTTTTGGCTTAGGAACTTCTTCCAGACCTGTGAAGGGAAACTGTTCAAGGATGGGTATATCCAACAGCTGAGAGAATTCTTCCATGGTAGGCACCAACTAATAGTCTGGAAAGGTTAAACAGTGGTGCTTGGGATCAAAGAACTGGAAGAGTACACTCATAATCTTTTCATCAAAGTTTGAAGTAACCAGATTGAGAAGTCGACCATGTCTCTTAGTAAATGCAGAAGTTTCAGAAACCCTTGATGCTAGCTCTTTGAGTTGGGAAGGTATCTTCACAAAGCTGATTCAGATATTGTTTCTATGAACGGAAGCCATGATCTGCGAAATAAAACAAAGATAAATTCCCTTGGTCTTTGAAATGGTTAGTGCAATAAGAATGGATGATATGTTATGATGCATGATGTCATGAGAAAACAGGGTATAGAAAACACAAGTATAATAAACACAGTAAAATCACACAAAGTCCTTAGGTTTAAGGCCCGCATGATGTTAAAGGTAGTATCCTCTTGAAGTTTAGTTGGTTTCAAACCTGTCTTAAAAAGTAACTGGGTTCTAGAGGATCTCAATATCAATGACCATCCTTTATTGGGCATTGTCTCAGCTCAAGCAATCTTTTCTTACGGCCAAAATATCCCGAAAGTTTGATCTCAATGAGTGTAGCATCGAGTATCAACCAATCCTCAGCTCTACACTGAGGTCGGCTATCTCACTACTTTCTAATGGCCAAGTTTATTCAACTAAGGTTCTAAGATTCGTTAGTGCTTCATGACACCACGCAGCGGCCCCGTATTCTTCTCATTTCCCCACGAAGGATACCGGTACCAACCAAAGTGCCACACCAACACAACCATCACTTAAACCATATTGGTCTACACCGTACAGTCTCCACGATCTACTGTTGTTTACCTAAAAGTGCCCCCAGATCCGGGTGTAGAATCTATAGTAACCCCAAAAAAACCCTTAAAAGTAAAGCAATCAAGACAATCAAGACAATCAAGACAATCAATTTAATGACCTAGATCCTAAGATATACCCCACTTATTTTTCCCCAGCAGAGTCGCCAGTTCTGTGATACGGTGGCAGAATCGACTGTTTTTACTGGTTTGCGTTTTGCGTTTTTTGTTTGCAAAATGTCGTGGTAAGCAAGAGTCACCACCGACTTTTATTTCATCCAATCATGGAAAAGGAAAAAGAACAAAAAATACCTTTTTTCAAGATATTCTGAGTACGGGGGTAGATTATAGAAAGGGAAGGTGTTAGCACCCTTTCTATCCATGGTTTTCCATGGGCTCTTAGGTACTTGCTCATTTTGAAATTGCTTGTGTATGTGCTTGCTTTGAAAGTGTTTTACTTCGTGATAACCCTTGTATCAGTCCTCAAGGATGTGACGAAGTTGTTTTGAAATTTTGTTTTGAAAGGTGTTTGTGTGAAAAGTTTTTATTGAGCAAGTACTTAAGATTCTACCTACTCGAAAAAAGGTCTATTCATTTTCCTTTAGACAGAGTTATCCTATTATTAAGGAATAGGTAGCACCATCATTGGATTTGTAAGGGACATTCCAAAGGGACAAGCACAATCACTAAAGCAACAGTTAGAAAACTTTAGTAGTAAACCTAGAGTCTTAAGATCTTTCCGAGGCAACATTTCTGAGGCAACATTTCCGAGGCAACATTCGAATGGGACACTTTGATCTTTTAGACTGGAGAGCAACCACTAAAATCTCCTATGGTTAATGATTGTTTACCGAAAGCAACCGAAGTGAGGTAAACCCTAGGAGTGAATATGTGCATATGAATTGTTTCAGTTATTTAATCTTTGCACATTAGGTGATATACCGTTTAAATTTCCAGATATTCTTGCCATACAATCCTATTAGCATACATCTAGACAGTTAAATATTTACAGGAATTTAAAGGTGTGAGAAAATAAACCTAGCTATTACAAGGCTTCGAGGATGGGGGTTAATTACATAACCAAAGAATCGGGGATTAAAGCAGTAAATAAAACCCTAGTTTAACTATTACAAACCACTGGTAGTTACAAAAATAATGGAAAAGAAATAATTAAATGCGCGGCGAATTAAATACGAGGGATGTTGAAAAATAACCTAAACCCTAATTGAACGGAAAAAAGATTTTTGTATATTTTTATTGGAGAAAACAATGAAGTTGCAAATTAAATAAAACCCTAAATGATTTTTGGTGCATTTTTAAAGAAAATTAATTAAATTATGTACAATTCAAATCCTAAGTCTAATTATTTTTAATTATAAAAAGAGATCGAATTCCCCTAAGTTAATTAAACTAAATCAATTAAGAAATAAAATATTTTTATTAAAAAAAGATTTTTGTAGCTTGTTGTGATTTTTTGATTAAAAAAAAGAAAATGATTTTTGTGTTAATTAATTTAAACAAATAAAATAAATTAATTAAATAAATTAAAAGGAAAATAGAAAAGAAAATGCAAACTGGGCCTGTATGCTAGCAAATGGGGGGTGCCAATCTGAGTTTTTTAAGGCGCAAAATGCTCCAAGCCCAGTCAGCCTTGGATTCCTTGTAGCGTTGACTTGTGGGCGCATCATGGTCCCTCACTGCCCGTGCGTTGGATTGAATGGATGATGAATCCATTGACTGAGATTGATGGAATATGGTGGACACCAGGACGAGAGATGCGCTGGATCTGCAAATGGAAAATTTGAAAATAATTTTGCTGGGACCTGGGATCGAACCCAGGTCCTTATGATCAATACCAATGCGTCATTGCCAGCTGTGCTACGCGCTTTAGTTGTTAGTATAAGGACATCAATTAATGTTATATAAAAATGAGTGGATTAATGAAAAAGAAAAAACGTGCACCAGCTTTCAAATAGTCCAATGATGATTGAACACGTTATCTTCTTTTTCCTCCTCCGTCGTTTTAGATCCTTTCCTTTTACCTACGGATAAGCTTCGTAGCCATAGCCCTGTAACGTTCAAAAATCCATAAAACGCAAGATAAATGAAATCTAACTATATAGATCAAATCGTTTTGATCTTGTGAATATCATGGTACCCTTCTTTTTGCCCAATTTAACCTGTAGAATAAATCCCTAAACTGCACACGCAAACTCTAACAATGGCAAAGGCACATACAGGCGTCAAAATGCAATTAAATTATTCAGTTAGCGTGCAAACACGATGAGGATCACAAATATATAACTTAAACATGCTAATGATGCAAGAAATACAGTAATCAATTTTGAAATAAAGGGCAAACCGTATGAACGCTAGGGGGAGATTCTGGGCGTGAGAATGCGTCAACTGATCGTATTAGCTTTTGGGAAGGTCCAAGAAACGATTGGAAGCATTGGAATGGCTTGAATTGATCTCTAAGTTCAAAAACGATCCATCACTTTTTGTCACTTTTTTTGAATTTTGTTTGGTGTTTTCACGACTGCAAAACCTTATGCCATGCTTTGTTCTTGTCCAATATATATCTAGGAATGCATTAGGGATACAAACTTGGATTGAATCCTTGCAATTATGAGAGATTTGATTTGATTTTCAAGCTTATGTAAACTTGTTATTTTGAGCCAAATCATCCCTTTCTTGTACCAATTATGCTTGATTCGTTTTGGCCTTGATAACGCAGCATATTTTGATTGCCAACCTATCCAAAAACCAAATCAAATCATATTTTTGCTATTATTCATCAATTATTTGATTTAATTCAATTTTTAATTAATAAAAAATAAAAATAAATTGAAAAATGAAGAAAATAATGTGTGGATGAATATTTGGGTCGTAGACCACATTATAAGTGAGGTGCAAGCATAAAAAGTTAGGCCCATTTAGTAAAAAATGCATTTTTGAGCACATTTGACTTTTGGCAATTTTGCAAAAAGGGTCAACTTTGACAAGACATATCTCATCCAATTTTAACCCTAGGGAGGTGTTCTTGGACTTTTTAGAAATCTTATGATGTCCCCTAAGCAAAATTTTTGGTCTCATCTCAATTGATTCTTCCATGTTCATGTAAGAAGCTTTGACCCAAAAGGTGTTTTTGTTGACTTTTCAAAAGGACCCATAATGTAGGAATTCATATCTTTTTATGAGTGCATATTTTGAACTTGTTAGATGAAGATGAATTGTATGGAATTGAATCCTATTAAAAATAAGCTTTGGATGGAAAATTTATGATAAAGCATGTGGAAGTTATGCTTGGTCAAAGTTTGGTTGACTTTTATTAAGAAACCCTAATTTAGCAACTTTTGGGTTTTGATGAATTTGGAGCACTCCTTGGGGAATCATGGTCAACCCTTTATCAAATTATGAAAGTCACTTCAAAATGTTAATGTTGACCAAAAATCTTGAAGTTTGACTGTATGTGGGTCACAGTTGACTTTTGACCAAATATAGTCGATTCTCGAGCATCTGAGCAGTTGACTGAGCAATCTTCTTGTGAAAGGCCTGAAATTTGACATGTAGGGTCTTGAGAACATATTAATACCATGGAGAGCATATGAGACCTTTGGAGTCCACCTATATTGATGAAAATAGAAACCCTAATTTGAGGTACACTGCCTTAGGAGAGAGTTTGTTTGGTCAACTCTTGGGCAAACTTGAGCAAATTGAGGATTTCTAGAAGTATGTATTGAGTAAAATGAGAAGGAAAATTTTGGGGTACAACAAATAGTGAAAGTGAGCAACGTATATATAGGAAAATAGGAGACTTAATTAACAAGAAAAGGGTTTAAAGAGAATGATTACTAGCATTAATGATTTTGAAAGAGGGATAGCGTAAAGATATGAAATAGTTACGAATATGACACGAGTCTCATTGCATCCAATCAACGTTTTAGTCTCTTCAGAATTTGTACACGTGTTCAGCCTTAGAGGAAAACCTTGCGTGGAGTTGACAAATGTTGATATTGTGAACTGCAAGCTTCTATCTTTGAAATGAACCGTTTGGAGAATGTTCAAATCTTCTTAGATAGATCCTAATACAACTTTCCTTATTACTTCTGAAGAACTATTGATCAGATGTTCACACAAAAAAAAATAAAGACATAAAGTTCTAAGGGTTAACGTATATGTAAACAAAATTATCATTCTGAGCATAATTTCATGCTGATATGTTTCAGAATGAAATTAAACCTATCTTCAGAAAGGGGTTTAGTGAAAACATCAGGCCATTGATGGTCTGTGTCTATAAATTTTAATGAAAGAATTCATTTCTGAATATAGTCCCTAATAAAATGATGTTTAATTTCTATATGCTTAGCCCTAGAATGTAAAATGGGATTTTTTGAAAGACATATAGCAGAGGTATTGTCACAGAGAATAGGAATGTTACTCTCATATATGTTGAAGTATTCAAGTTAGATTTTCATCCAAAGCATTTGTGTGTTGCATCCACCTGCTGCTATATATTTAGCTTCAGCAGTTGATAATGCAATAATGGATTGCCTCTTGCTAGACCACAAGATTAGATTGTCTCCCAGAAATTGACAGCTTCCAGAAGTACTTTTCCTTTCTATTATGTCTCCAGCAAAGTCACCATCACAGTATGCTACTAATTTGTATTCTTTGGTTTTTTTATAACAAAGACCAAGATTAGTAGTACCTTTCAGGTACTTGAAAATTCGCTTAACAACTGTTAAGTGAGATTCTCTAGGATATGATTAGAATCTAGCACACAGGCAGACACTATACAAAATATATGGTCTTGAAGCTGTTAAATATAAGAGAGAACCAATCATACCTCTGTAGATCTTTTGTTTTACCTTCTTACTTACCTCTTCCTTTTCCAAAATGCATGTGGGATGCATATGAGTTTTGGCTGGCTTACATTCTGACAAGTCAAATTTCTTCAGAAGTTCTTTGACGTACTTGCTTTGATTATGTAGGTTCCTTCTTAAGTTTGATTGATTTGGATACCCTGGAAGAACTTGAGTTCTTCCATCAAACTCATTTTAAATTCTGCCTACATAGACTTAGCAAATTCTATTCCTAAAGAGGCTTTAGTAGATCCAAAAATAATATCATCTACGTAAATTTGACAAACCAGAATGTCATTTTTAAATAGTTTACAAGTGTCCACCTTCCCTCTGGTAAAATTATTTTCTGAGAAAGTTACTTAGTCTTTCATACCAAGCTCGGGTAGCTTGTTTCAGACCATATAACAATTTCTTAAGTTTATAGACATAATCTGGATGTTTTGAATTTTCAAAACCAGGGGGTTGGTGCACATAAATTTATTCATCAATGTAACCATTTAAAAACACACTTTTAACATCCATCTGATAAAGAGTGATGTTGTTATTTACTGCAAAAGAAATTAAAAGTCAGATAGATTCTAACCCGGCGGCTGGAGCAAAGGTTTATGTATAGTCTATCCCCTCTTACTGACTATAACCTTGTGCCACTAGTCGTGCTTTGTTTCTGATGACGTCTCCTTGTTCATTTAGTTTGTTTCTGAATACCCATTTGGTTCCAATGATGTTAAACCCTTTTGGTGAACTGGTTTAATTCTTCCTGCATTGCAAGTATCCAATTATTGTCCAGAAGGGCTTCATCAATGGAAGTTGGCTCAATCAGAGACACTAATCCCATGAGAGATTCTTCAGAATTTTGAATGCATATCTTGTTCTAATTGGGTCTTCTTTCTTTCCCATAATCTTGTTTTCTGGATGAGCTAAACTGTTTCTGGATTGTCTTTTCTAGAGAGGCTCTTCAGATGTTACTGTAATGTTTGTGACATCTTCTTCTGGAGTTGAATGTGATTCTTTGTAAGCAACTTCGGATGCAATGTCTTCAATACCTGTAAATTGAACTTCTATATCTGCACAAGTTTTACCATGCTTTGACTTTTGAGAGCCAAGCTTATCATTAAATCTGACACTGATAGACTCTTCCACAATCCGTGTTTCTGTGTTATATACTCTATAACCTTTTGAACATTCAGAGTATCCTAACATGAGACACTTTTATGCTTTAAGTCAAACTTGCTCAGATGTTCTTTAGTGTTTAGAATGAAACAAGTACATCCGAATGGAAGAAAATAAGAAATGTTAGGCTTTCTGTTCTTCCACAATTCATATGGAGTCTTAACCAGAATAGGTCTTACGGCGATTCTACTCTGAATATAACACGATGTGTTAATTGCTTCTTCCCAGAAGTTCTTGGAAATGTTAGTCTCGTTGATCATGGTTCTCACCATTTCTTGTAAAGTTCTATTCTTTCGTTCTACAACTCTGTTTTGTTGAGGAGTTCTAGGACAAGAGAAATCATGAGAGATGTCATTCTCATTAAAAAATAATTCAAATTTTTTGTTTTCAAATTCCCCACCATGACCACTTCTGACTTTAACAATTCTAAGATCTTTTTCATTTTGGACTTGGTTACAGAAAACAAAGAACACAGAATATGACCCGTCCTTCTGTTTTAAGAACTTTACCCATGTCCATCTGCTATAGGTATCTACGATCACTAATCTATACTTATTGCTACTAATCGATGCAGTTTTTACTGGTCTAAATATATCTATATGCAGAAGTTCTAATGGTCTAGAGGTAGAAACAACATTTTTTGTTTTGAAAGAAGGTTTTGCAAACTTGCCTTTTTGACATGCTTCACACAGAGCATCTAAGCTGAAATTCAGGTTAGGAAGTCCTCTAACCAGATTGAGTTTGTTAATCTGAGATATCCTTCTCATACTAACATGCCCCAATCTTCTATTCCAGACCCATTGCTCATTGTTAACAAAAAATAGGCATTTTACATTTTGACTTTTTAGTTCAGAAAGTTTTATTTTGTAAATGTTATTCTTTCTCTTTCCATTAAAGAGAACATATCCATATTTCTGATTAACTGCTTTACGTGACTTTTGATTGAAGATTATATTATAACTGTTATCACATAATTGACTTATTGATAACACGTTATACATTAATCCATCTACTCACAGAACATTAGTTATAAAAGGAAGTGTACCATTACCAATAGTTCCAGAGCCAATAATCTTTCCTTTCTGTTTTCCTCTGAAACCTACGTAGCATCCATATTTAAGCTCCAGGCTTTGGAACATATGCTTTCTTCCTATCATGTGTCGTGAGCATCCGGAGTCCAGGTACTAAGATTGGTGTTTCAATGTTGCTGTTAAAGACATCTCTTCTGCCTCTGAGTCTAATTCTGATCCAGATGATCCAATGTCATCTGATACGTTGGCCATTAGGACTATGTTGGCTCTTTCATCTTCTGATTCTGTTTCAGCTTCATAAGAGTCTGAGTCATCCCATGTTGCCATGAGACTTTTCTTTTTTTCCTTAAAGAACTTCTTTTTAGGTTTCTCTTTTTGAAGATTTGGACAGTCGCTCTCATAATGCCCTTGTTCATTGCATTCATAGAAAACAATGTCTTTGTTACTTGATTTTCTGTATCCAGAAGATGGTTCAGAATGATTTCCCGTTCTCCTGGAAGCTCTGAGCTTCCTTTGCATGTGCTTCCACAGCTGATTGACTCTTCTGGAGAGAAGAGACATTTCGTCTTCTTTTGATGAAGATCCACCAGAGTTTTCTTCTTTTTCCTGCAAAACTTTTGGTTCATATTTTTTGCTAGATTTAAGTGCTAAACACTTACCTTGCTTCTAGAGCTCGTCTTCTTCTAACTCTATCTCATGACTTCTCATGGAGCTGACAAGTTCTTCGAGAGAGATTTTGTTCAGATCTTTGGCCAGTTTAAGAGCTGTGACCATGGGTCTCTATTTCTTGGGTAAACTTTTGATGATTTTCTTTACATGATCTGCAGTTGAGTACCCTTTATCCAGAACTTTTAGCCCAGCAACCAGAATTTGAAATCTTGAGAACATTGTTTCAATGGTTTTATCTTCTTCCATTTTGAAGGCTTCATACTTCTGAGTGAGAGCAAGAGATTTGTTTTCTTTGACTTACGTGTTTCCTTCATGCGTCATTATTAAGGAGTCAAACATGTGTTTTGCTGATTCTCTGTTTGTGATTTTCTCATACTCTGTGTACGAGATAACACTCAAGAGAATTGTTCTGGCCTTGTGATGATTTCTAAATTCCCTCTTTTGATGATCTGTCATTCTTTTTTTGTCAATCTTCTGACCGCTTTCATCAGCTAGATGAATGTACCCATCAGTCACTATATCCCAAAGATCAGCGTCATGAGCTAGAAAGAAACTTTCGATTCTGTCTTTCTAGTAATCAAAGTTTTTACCATCAAAGATTAGAGGTTTACCACTGATTCTGTCTTTCTCATCATGATAATTATTGCTGATGTTCTGACTTGGTCCCACCATAGTGTTTTTCTTGCTTGGATCTTTTTCTGACACAGTTAAGTGTTTGTACTTAGAACTAGGCGCTTTGATGCCAATTGAAGAATGAAAAAACATAAGAAGGAGGAGGTTTGAATTGAGGTTTTTAAAACTTAAAGTAAAAGACACGTTGGTTATCCTGGTTCGTTTGAACTCAAACTACTCCAATCCACCCGTCAAGGTGATTTCGCCTCACTCAGTGAGGTCTTAATCCACTAATCAAACTTGATTACACATATAGGATAACAATTGTCAACGTCTTCTTGAGTTTAAATCATAACCCGATTTTCTCAACGTATATGAGGAGCTTTTGGAATGTTGATAAATAGTAATTAAAGAACTTTCCAAACATAGAGATTCTTGTCCTCTTTCAGCCGTTACTTTTGAATATCCATAAATGAAATGTAACACTTAAGAACATACTTGCTTCCAAATTCTTCAGAAGATGAATGTTACCGCTGGTACTCCTTTACTTCTTTCCAGAACTATATGAATCAGAATAACGGAGTTCCTGTTCACAGCATGCACTCAGAAGTTGTAGCTTGATAACTTCTCTATATAAGCATGTTATGCAGATTGCTTTCTATATAAGATGTGTTGAATCAGAGTTTAAACAACGATCTAACTCATCTTTTGTGCTTCTTCCATCAGAACTTCTCTGTAAAACAAAAATACTTATTTAGGGAGCATGATTGTTCTTTGAGTGTTTGTTATCATCAAAACTCTTATAAGGGTTGTAGAATCAAACTATGTTCTAACATTTGGCCCTATTATGGCTATACCAAAATATGTGAAACTAGTTGGATATAAGTGGGTCTTTGTAAGAAAACGAAATGAGAAAAATGAAATTGTCAAATACAAAGCTCGTCTTCTTGCACAAGGTTTTTATCAAAGACCAGAAATTGATTATGAGGTAACATATTCTCCTATTATGGATGTCATTATTTTTCGTTATTTAATTGGTTTATCAGTATTTAACAATCTTGATATGTATCTTATGGATGTTGTTACTGCTTATTTATATGGTTCACTTGACATTGATATATACATGAAAATCCCAGAATGATTTAAAATGCTTGAGACATCAAAACCTAGAGAAATGTATGCAATTAAGTTGCAAATAACATTATATGGATTAAAGCAATCCGGGCGCATGTGGTATAATAGATTAAGTGAATATTTACTTAAAGAAGGCTATGAGAATAATCTTATTTGCCCTTGTGTTTTTATAAGAAAAACAATATCCGATTTTGTAATAATTGTTGTCTATGTTGATGATTTAAATATCATTGGAACTAATAAATAAATTAAGCGAGCAATAGACTACTTAAAGAAAAAATTTGAAATGAAAGATTTGAGAAAAACTAGGGTTTGCCTTGGTTTACAAATTGAGTATACTAAAAATGGTATATTGGCACATCAATCAAATTATACAGAAAGGATATTGAAAAGATTTAACATGGACAAAGCAAACTCTTTGAGTACTTCAATAATGGGTAGAATACTTAATGTTGACAATGATCCATTTAGACCTAAGGAAGGTAATGAAGAAGATCTTAGCTCTGAAGTACCATATCTCAGTGTCATTGGGACACTCATGTACCTTACTAACTATACAAGACCTGATATAGCTTTTGCAGTGAATTTGCTAGCAAGATTCAACTAATGTCCTACAAAAAGACATTGGAAAGGAATAAATATATTTCGATATCTTCGAGGTACATCTGATCTTGGTTTATTTTATTCTAACAATGTAAAAGCAGTTTTGCTTGGTTATGCAGATGCAAGGTACTTGTCAGATCCACATAATTCTAAATCATAAACTGGATATATTACATATGGTAACACTGTAATGTCATGGAGATCGCAAAAGCAAACACTTGTAGCAACTTCTTCAAATCATGCTGAAGTAATTGCCCTTCATGATGCAAGCAAAGAGTGTAGATGGTTACGATCGGTAACTCAACATATCCAAGGAGCGTCTGGTTTACAAATTGATAATAACTCAACAATTTTGTATGGACAATGTTGCACGTGTTATCCAAATGAAAGAAGGTTACATAAAAAGTGGCATAACCTAGCACATCCCTCCCAAGTTTTTCTCCTTCACACAAGAACTTGAAAGAAACAAAGAAGTTGATATTCAGTATATTCGTTCAAGTGATAATGTGGTAGATATCTTTACAAAGGCACTTCCTACATCAGTTTTCAAGAAACATATATAAAATATTGGAATGCGTCACCTTCGAGATCTTTAAAGAAGAACTACATGTGTTCTGTTGAGGGGAGCGTAATGTTATACTTTTTTTCCCCCTTATTAAAGTTTTTATCCCAATAGATTTTTCTTTATAAGGTTTTTAACGAGGTAACATATATTCCCATAAAATTCTCCTGAACAAGTTTTCAAAAGAGCACCATGCTAGATATTTCTAAGGAGGAGTGTTATAATAATAAAAAGTATTATTATAATTATTTAGAAATTTCTATCTAATAGTCAAACTTAAAATAATAATGACAAATTATTGGTGATGTATAATTTGTCAAAGATAGAATAGTAAAACAATTATAATAGTAATATTTCTACTAATATAAATACACACATTTGATAAATATAAAATACACCTAATTTTACTTTAAAAGATAAAAAAACATCATTCCACTTTCTTCATCATTTTCTCATAATTAAATATCATAAATATTATATCAAATTTTTCAAATATTTAACTTTTCTAACCCTTCCAAATTTTTAAGTTACTTACATGGCAAAATTATATATCCGCATAAATTTTTTTGTTAGTGTATCTCCATTAAAATATATATCATGGTAATATAATGTTGATTAATTCACCATATTGCCACATAAACATACAACAAAACTCACAAACTCTGTTCAATACAATGGCTATTTCTCTCTCGAATCAATTTCTATTAGGTTCTTGTTCATGTTCTTCTTCCACTCGATATTCTTCCAAATCTCGTCAACAACCCAAATTCGCACGCTTCCCATCTCGCCCCCTTTTCGCCTCCAACACTATCTTAGGGTTTCCAACCCCCTTTTCCTCCCCCCACCGAACCTCACTCTTCGCTTCTTCCCAAGTACACACTCTCTCCATCTCTTGTTTATTTACACCACACAATAATTTCTGTTTTTAATTCAGCAAATTTCTCGTTTTCAATTTTAGGGTTTTTTTTAATATTTAATTTTAGTTGTTTTTCTGAGTTACAATGCTCTTTTTGTATTCTTTTCCATAGATAAATAACGAAACAGAAGAGATTCAAATTGATGAAGATCGAAAAACTTTACCCAGCTTAACGGTTCTTATTGAATCATACAAGAAAGCTTTTGTTACCGGCAATGAAAAGATTGCATCGCAGATTGAAGAAAGTATACAATTGAAGGAGAATGAAAAGAATAAATTGGTTCAGAAAGTGTCTACTTTATCTGTTGATAAAGTTTCGGTTAAGGAGCAATATCTTCGGTTACAAGCGGATTTTGATAACTTTAGGAAAAGATGTGACAAAGAAAGAATTGGCGTTCAATCTGATGCTCAACTGGGATTTATTAAGAAACTTTTGTTGATGGCGGATAGTTTCGAGACAGTTAAACGACAAATTGACGTGGCGACGGAGAAGGAGAAGAAGATTGATGTGAGTTATCAGAGTATTTATAAGCAGTTTGTTGAGACTTTGAGGAGTCATCATGTTTCTGTCATAGCAACAGCTGGCAAGCCTTTTAATCCCTTGGTAAGTAAAAGAATAAGGGAAATTGTGTTTGATTTCCTTGCCAAAATGAGTTAGTTATAGTCTCTGATATTAGGTTTTCTAGAGTAGAGAAACTTATAGAATGCAAGCTACTAATGGTTAACAGAATAACTAGCAAACACTTGAATTCAACTGTAATGACTGAGAAGAATCTAGGATGATGCAACAGTTAGTTTGTGTCTTTCATGGAGTTAGATTAGATTTAGATATCAAGTTAATGTGTGATGTGATGTGAGTGGAGTTTTGTTTCGGTAATTCTGTGTGAGAATCAATTCAAGAGTAGTCAATCCCGGATAGCAGCATAGAGCGGCCGACCCCAAAACTGGGATAGCGGGACGGCCGCTCTATTTGATCATTTTTTGGACAAATTACATATAATTCAAGTCATAAAATCTTCATAAATCAAAGCACACATGACCCTTGAAGTTCATAAACGACTTTGAAGGTAGGATAATGTTGAGTCTCAACTCAAATTTGGTTGAAAAACCCAAAATTATCCTTGAAAACGTTCTAAATTTAGGAGTAATTTTGGTTTAGCTGGCCAGAAACCGGGAACCGCTCTGCTCCGCTATCTGCTATAATGTTCTGCACTAATAAGGCTCTTCCCAGAGCGATCGACCTCTGCTCCGCTATAGCGAGATAGCGCTGCTATTGGCCGTTATTGACTACTCTGAATTCAAGTATTATCAAGAGGGATCCAATTTTTGTTTTATATTTTTATAACAGAGACATTTATCCATATATAATGTGTAATTCCTTTTTGCTGTAAACCAAGTTGCAAATTAAAGTTTTTATTGTTTCTATAAAATGGTCTTCTCTTCATGGCTAATTTGATTATTGGTAGCCATATGCTTCTAGCATATTCTCTAACAATGATTGATTTTCATACATCTTTTTCCTTTGGAAAGTGAAAACATCTTGTTGATAGTTGTCAACGTGAGTAATTATTTGAGCATTTAATCAAAAGTATGGTGCCACATGGCTTGTTTTGCTTATCTTATGTGGGTATTATTCCTGCCTATAGTAGGTGTAGCAGGCATATTTGATGGAAGCTTATAAAAAGTTATCCACATTACCATTGTTTAATTTTGGATTACTTTTGTTGCAGCTTCATGAAGCCATCGCACGTGAGGAGTCCAAAGTGGTCAAGGAAGGGATTATAATTAAAGAATCCCGACGAGGTTTTGTGCTTAAAGATAAGGTTTTAAGGCCAGCGTTTGTGAAGGTTTCCTTAGGTCCTGGGAATAAGAAATCTTCAGTGGCACCTGCCAAACCCTTGGAGCAGCCTTCAACAGCAGCTAGAATTGATGAAAGATAATTAATCACATAAGCTTTCTCGGTTATTCATCAAAAGCCTAGTTCCTTCTGCTTTCATGGTATCTTGTCATTGGTAAATTTGAAATGCTTATTTTGTTGTATCAATATGTTGCGCCCAAGTGAGTATAATCCATAATATGCTTCTGTTGAAACTGCACTGCAATTTTGGTTTCACCATGGAAATTGGGAGTTCTTTTTAATCATGAAAATTTTATGAATTTATTGGGCAATTATTTTTTACAATCAAGAAATTGTTCTTCTTGAAATTTTCTGATGCTAACTTGCTATTTATCTTTGTTCCTCATGTTGATGTGTAGAGTGTTTACGATAACTAGTGGACGATAATGCGAAAGTGAATATTTCATCTGACACTAACCAGAAAGCAACTGCAATTTGAGTTTTGTAAATATGTGTAGTTTCTGTTTATGCCTGGTAACTAACTATGTTACTGAAGTTTCAAAGAAGTTTGATTTAATTAAAAAAAAATTTGGTGACAAATCAATCAATTTTTGCCTGTTCCCAAAGAAGGAACAAATATGACATGGAGGTATTTGTTATGTAGTTTAATTTTTCTTATTCATAGAAAGTATAATCAATTTAATGTGCCGACAAGAAACTAAGTAGTCAAGTGAAAAAGCGAAAAAATTAGACAACTTAGACAACTCAAGATTTCAGTTTTGGTACACTAGAAAAGTTAGATCGTGAAATGGGGGTGGGGATTATTGTG
This sequence comes from Vicia faba, assembly GCA_948472305.1. Taxonomy (NCBI): domain Eukaryota; kingdom Viridiplantae; phylum Streptophyta; class Magnoliopsida; order Fabales; family Fabaceae; genus Vicia; species Vicia faba. Next base: position 488,806,771 of record OX451737.1, read on the forward strand.
GGTAAGGAGTAAAAGAAGGATATTATGGATGTGAAAAGAGTATGAAATTAAATCGTAACCTTGAAATTTGTAATGGAATAAGACACCTTTAATGTTAGTGTACTATGCACTGCATGTTAGGTTAGCACAACTCCTTAGGGTAAATTTTGGGAGGATTTAGAAGACTTATTCCAGGATATACTCTGAGAGAATTTTTTTTAGGAGGGGATCTAAATGGACATGTAGGGAGTTTGGTAAGATGTTTTGAAAGCATGCATGAGGGTATGATCTAGGGGAGTTGAATGCGGACGACTTTGGATCTAACTATAATAAATACATGATTTAGAAAAAGAAGTAAGATCTTACCACATATAAAAGTGGGGTGATATGTATAAAAGTGGGGTGATATGTTCTCAGATATAGTTTTTATTTATTAAAAAGTTAGGTAAAAAATTTGTTTGGGTTGTAAAGTTATTTCGGAAGAGAGTTTAACTATGCAACATAGAGTATTAGTTATGGATGTATGAACTAAGGGGCAAGTAAATAGATAAAGTCACATAGGAGTGCCACAGATCAAGTGGTGACATTTGAAGAGTGAAAAACAAGAAAGTTTTCAACACAAAATCTTGGAGTGAGAGCTTGAACAACCACACAAAAGTGTAAATGATATGTGAAATAAGATAACACAATTGATTAAAAAAGTGGTTTAAGAGACGTTGGGAGAATGGTTTTAGTTCTAAAGGTAAAAAATCCTGATAAAATGAAAGTTTTAGAGTTAAGTTAAAGTAAAAAAGGATTGTTTTAAAGAATGGTGTAGTGTTATATTTGCGAGTCCTAAACAAGGGCGGCTCTGACGTCTCCTTTAAGAACAATGTCGCATGAGCGACATCCACACAGAACATGGGGGTTTGCTCTTAGGACTGATGACAATGTACAATACCGTTGTTTTCCGTTAGTTAGACAAGAGGAAGTCCACCATGATTCCCTGAAGTATATGTGGTCAATAATTTTCGCTAGTCATAGTTGTCGCCTCTAGGAGTTTCCTAAATCCTAGGTCCAAAAAGTATTTATAAATACTTCTCTCTCAACAGGAGGAGGAGAGATCATAATTCACATGCTTATACCTAAGCACCAAACACACTTACGGAGCCTCTCACCTTACGTGAACATGTTCTCTAAACCACCATAAACACCCACGTAATCACCATAATTTACTGTACTCCTACTAAGGTCTCTTAGTATCCCTATTCTTACAGGGGTAACATGCACGGTTATACTTTTTGACCAGTACAGAGATGTCCATCGTGGAGCCCCGGTGAGACTAACCTTGGCCACACTTTCTTCATCATAATACTCATTGTTATCCTCAACTCTTACACCTAGCCACATTCA